>CM050510.1:45295000-45815000 GCA_027563665.1 Antrozous pallidus
TTTTGAACCTTGTGAAATACTATAGTCAAGTCTTTGTCCAAAAGGCCATTCAGATCCCATTTCCCAGATGATGCTTCAAAGATATCAGCTCAACATTTGAAGTTTTTCCCTAAAACAATTGACTGAGAAATTGGGAAATTGAAAAGGAAATTAGAGAAATGAGGCTGACTTGAAATACCTACTATTTCTCAACCTCTCTAACTGCAGGTTAAATATACAATATATTTTAATCAAATTCCTAATTACTTTGTTAAATGTTCTAATGCTTTTAAAAGGTCATTTTAAAATATTAATAGATATTCTTAAGTATATACCTTAAAATCGTAGTACTTCTTTTAAATAAGAGTTTGGGTCCATTATAAAATCATTAGACTACAAAGATTTTTATAAAGATATAAATTTACTTATGAATTGCTTATTTGACTAGCATTCCATCATGAAGGTAACACAGCTATATGGTATCTTTGTTTTCTATATATATAACAAAAATGATTTGATAGATAGTTTAACATCTATCTCATTTTCTTTTTCAAAAAAACTGAGTTTCCAGTAATTTAAAAGTAGTTATTGCCTGTTAAAATTAAGCTTCAAAATAGTGAAACATTAAATGAGATGATAATACTGTGTCTGATGTTTTTATCTATATCAAAAGATTTTTATATACTACATCTACGTCTATAATTTATAATATTCCACATAATAAATAGACTATTATAAATTATAGATGTTTATTACATTTACATTATAATTAAATTTGTTGAGGCTAACTCAGTCATTCTTCTTTAGACAGCCTCACCATGTTCAGTTCAAATCACATAGGTGTGAGAAAGGCAAAATGATTTGAGTCATGAGTTCACTATGTCATACCCTTCTTGACATCATTTTATTTTTTAACCATCTTCCAATGGACCATAAAAGATGTATAGGGGTTGATGGTTCAGGTGACTGAATTTATATATGGAATATCTTGCTGAGTTGCCAAATAATTATATTCTGAAAATAGATTGGGTTAGGTTAAGTGCAATCATTAACCAACTGAAAATGTTTACAAAAGAGTTCCATAATACACAAAAATTCTTGAAATAAGTATTTACCGTGATTAATAATCTGAGCTAAGCTATAATAAAAGGCCTTAAGAATAAATAGCTATGTTAGTAAGTTAAAGTTAAATATTGCAGCAAGATCCATAATAAGATATATTGTTTTCTCTAGTGGTTATAACAGCAATAGTAAAAGTTTTAATCTTACAAATAGGTCAAAGTAAAGATTAGGAATTCAGTCTACCTGTTTAACATATAATTTGCATGTAATTACTTGATTAGATGATCCACTTACTAAATACTTCTAAAATTAAGAGAGCTACACTCAGGGAAAGAATAGTCATAAATTTTTTATGAGAATAAATATTTGGGGTACTTGACGCAAGCACAAAGTTATCTATATACTTTTTAAATACAATTCTACTAAGGATAATTTTTTTTCAAACAATTTTTAGACAACTGTATACCACAGAAAACATGACAAAATATATTTTTTCTTAGTTTTGTTCAATCATGTGAATCTATAGAATAGTAATGGTATAACAATTCCTACTAATAAATAACAGCTTGTTTTAGTCATTTTTATAAGATTATCTTACTGCCCCAACTTAATCATATTAATATTTTCTATACATTTTAGCTTCTCTTTAAGAGTAACAATTGAAATGTAGGAAAATTGATTCATTTTTCTATCACTCATGTAGGCCTCATTTCTGAATGATTCTTGCTTATTTTATTTATTTTTTCTTTTTCTTTTTTTAAATCTTTATTGTACAGTTTATTAATTACATTGTTTCCCCTTTTTATCCCCCTATAGCTCCCCTCCACCCTGTACCTATCCCACCCTCCACCCTCACCTCCCCCTCCCCACTGTCCTCTCCCATTGTTGCAAGATTTTTGTCCAGTCTCTTGCTGCACTTCCCACAACCCTTTTCCCCCAAGAATTGTCAGTCCATTCCCTCTCTATGACCATGTCTCTGTTATATTCACCAGTCTATCCTGTTCAACAGCCTATCAATTCATTTGATTTTTATGTTCATTTGTTGATAGATGTGTATTTGTTGTTCATAATTTTCATCTTTACCTTTTTCTTCTTCCTCTTCTTAAAGAATATCTTTCAGCATTTCATATAATGTTGGTTTGGTGGTGATGAACTCCTTTAGCTTTTTCTTATCTGCGAAGCACTTCATCTGACCTTCAATTCTGCATGATAGCTTTGCTGGATAGAGTAATCTTGGTTGTAGATTCTTGCTGTTCATCACTTTGAATATTTCTTGCCACTCCCATGTGGCCTGCATCGTTTCTGTTGAGAAATCCGCTGACAATCGTATGGGTGCTCCCTTATAGGTAACCAACTGTTTCTCTCTTGCTGCTTTTAATATTCTCTCTTTGTCTTTTGCTCTTGGCATTTTAATTATGATGTACCTTGGTGTGGTCCTCTTAGGGTTCCTATATATTGGGGTTCGGTGCACTTCTTGGACTCCTAAGTCAATTTCTTTCACCAGGTGTGGGAAGTTTTCAGTCACTATTTCTTCAAATAGGTTTTCATTGTCTTGGCCTCTTGCTTTTTCTGGCACCCCTATAATTCGGATGTTAGTATGCTTGAGGTTGTCCCAGAGGCCCCTTACACTATCTTCAATTTTTTGGATTCTTTTGGTTTCTTGCTTTTTCAGCTGAGTGGATTTTATCTCTTTGTATTTCATATCTTTAACTTGGTTCTTGGGGTGCTCCAGAGTACTTTTAGGTCTTTGTATAATATTTTTTGTTTCAGTCAGTGTATGCTTAATTTCTGGTTGGTCCTTTTTCATATCCTTGAGAGTCTCCTTTATATCCTTGAGGGTCTCTTTCATTTCCTTGTAGGACTCATTCATTTCCACGCTGGTCTTGATCATTTCTTTGCAGCTCTCATTTATATCCTCGAGGGTCTTGTTCATTTTCTTGTAGGACTCATTCATTTCCTTTGTGGTCTTGCTTATTTCCTTATAGGCCTCGATGTTTTGTTGGAGCCTCTTGAAAAACCCTATAACCGTGGTTTTGAATTCCATGTCCAGTCTTTTTTTTTTCCCTCCATTTCTTTCACATCTGATTTCTTTCCATGTCTCAGCATTGTGGCTGCTTCCCTGAGTTGGTCAATTAGCTTTGTGTGGTAGACTTCCTACTAGGGACAGTGGCTAAACCTCCCCGGTAACCTGAGGTGGATATGGGCTCCACAGTCTTGCTGAAGTTAAGCTCAGTTAATCGTTGTTAGCACTTGGAGGGTTGACCTCCAAGCCAATTGTCTGTGAAGCTCAGCTGTGCTCAGGTTGGGTGGGCAGAGTCTCCGGCCAAGCAGACAGCGTTAGCTCCGCCCTATGCGGCCCGGGGACTCTGTGCAGGGGGCAATGGCTGCCAGCACCTCTGAGAGAGCCGCTGCAGAGCTCCACCGGCTGCCGGGGAATTCAGACTTTCCCAAAATGAGTCTGCATGCGCAATGTCTCACCCAGGGTCATAAAACAAAGCAGTCTGATGGTTTTCTGAATGAGAGACAAGTCGCGGAGCGCTCTCTGCGCCGTCCCGAGCTGTTCGCGCAAGCTGCCTTCTCCACAAGCCGGGAGACCCGGCAGCCCCCGAGCTTCGGCGTGCCCTCCCACTGTCCAGTTTTCACCCCGTGTGATAGTGGGTTCTCTGGACTTCGCCCAGAGCTGGAGAATCAGTCCAGTGGGACGCCTTTGTCTCCCCGTTCGAGAAAACTGGCCGGTTTTCAGCCGCCCGCCCTCTCTGCGGCTCGCACTCCAAACCTCTCTCCGCGCGAATCTTTCAACACCGTCCGCTGCTGCTCCTCAGAGTCACAGTGTCTTATCTTCACTTTTATTTGTGGAATTTTCACTCGGCGAGCTTTCTGGCGATTCTGTAAGGTGTTTGTTCTTTCGTTAAGTTGTAGTATTAAAATTGCTGATTATGACGGCAAGATAGGTGTTTTACCTTTGCCGCCATCTTAGTTCCTCGATTCTTGCTTATTTTAAATATATCTTTAACATCTGATGAAATTGATTACCTGAGATTCAAATAATTTTTAGCAAGTAAAGCTTATTTTTATCTCAGCAAGTGTACCAGATTAAATCATCAGAATTCTGAACCACAACTACTGGGTTAAATATTGGAGAAGAGTTAAAAGAAAATAAATGGGAAAGAGAAGATGCACTTAGGTGTGAAGTGGACACATACACTTTCATCCAAACCATGTGGGTTCAAGTAATGACCATGGGTCAAGTTCATAACTCTGCTGAGAACCAGATGAGCTGGCAGATAGACAAACAGGAACTGGATGCAGTTTATGTTATGTGGATGATCTGGAAGTCAATATAGAAGCCTTTTTTGTGTGTAATGATGAGGTAGTTCTGTCTCTGAAACATATTCTGTTTTCAGGAATATGCAATATTACTGATATTTCAAACAAACTGAAACCTCTTCAGTTTGACTTTTCCTCAGATCTTTGAGAGTTTAAACGCCTCTGTTTCCTTCTTAGAAACCAAACTCTCACTACTCTAAGGACACATTTACAACAATAATTTTGACCTAATAACAGTGAGCAATTTTTAAATTATTTTAATTGGGCAAACTAGTCAAGCCAAGAAATAAAATTTGCCACCATATGTTTTGAGTTCAGAAAGCATACAGAGTATTTTTCTCTGTCAGTGACCCTTCAGTCATCTTATCTCGTACCTATATTGAAATTTTATCTCTTCTTTGCAGACAGATATATCACAAAATTCTTATGCCAATTGATGACATTGGTTAGGTTGTACAGACCTCATTTATAAACCATGAAAATAAATTAAGCAAAACAAAACAAAACAAACAAATGAAACACCAACACACACACACATGCAAACACACAAACCAAAAACTTAAAAAACAAACAACCATCTTCTGGTAAACTTTTACCTTGCACTAGGATAGGAAGGAAAATTAACCTACAGATAATTATCTTTTCCCAATGTAACACAAATAAAGACAGTTTTCCCCTTTTTAATCCAATCTCTTTATCAAATCCAATTTCCATATGTTTGCACTTTATGAATGAGGAAGAACCCAACCTAGGACACCTGACTAGATCACAGAGTTTTATACTTAATCACACCAAATGAAGAGAATAGCAAAATTAGATTTTAAGTCATGCTTAGCACATCATTTTTAAATCATTAGATTGTAACTTCACTGAAGATTAAACACAGCAATTAGTACAATTTGGCAGTTTGTAATTTTAAAACCAATCAACAAATAATCAATTACTTGTAGTGTTGGCCAAAAGTAGGTTTATAGTTGTGAGTACATGAAAGACTTTATTCATCTATTATTATTAATTATTAAATTATTTTCCATACGAACAACCATAAAGCTACTTTTGCCCCATCTTGTATGGTAAATGATTAAGTGTTTTTTTAACACCATAATCATGATTCTAATTATATTTATCAGAAAGACTTCTTTTAAATCTTATTTCTTTGATAATATATTCTGTCCTTTTATTTGTGATATTGAAAGAGAAGGGGTTTCAAATGTTTTAGATTAGACTCAGTGATAATATTTCTCAGGGTAGTCTTGGAAAGACATCTGCATTATAGTATTCCAGAAAATATTTATATTGATATATAACAGAATTAAAGTCCATCCCAGCATGCTGACAGATGCTCCAGGTGCTACCCACGTTTAAGATTTCAAATAAGAGCTTATGGGAAGTTGTCAAGGTAATCTCTCTTCCAAGAACTTATTTGGGCAATTTCATTACTTCAGTTACTAGAACTAAACTCTCTTTCTTCAACTGAGTATAGTTTCTTTCAAATTTAGTCACAGTATGTGACACAGAGAAAGCAGAGCT
Source organism: Antrozous pallidus (assembly GCA_027563665.1). Taxonomy (NCBI): domain Eukaryota; kingdom Metazoa; phylum Chordata; class Mammalia; order Chiroptera; family Vespertilionidae; genus Antrozous; species Antrozous pallidus. Next base: position 45,300,899 of record CM050510.1, read on the forward strand.
TTCCATGACTTCTGAAATTCTATATGCTAGCAAAGAAGCAGCTTGAGGAGAATGACTCAAATCATGATTAAAAGCAAAAAGGACCAAATATACTGATAATCGTATTCCCGCTTTAACTTTTCCTTGTTTGGTCACACTCATTTTTAAAACCTTTTTCTTGATTACTTAGATATTCAGTATATCTTTTTATGTTTTCTTGGTGCATTTTGTGTTTTGAAAATGTTGAGTATTTCAGTTTATGATTAGATACATTATATACATGTCTTAGTTATTTCTTTCATATGTTTTCCAGTAGACTACTCCATTGCAATAAGGTTTATATTTTATTAGTAAATTATTGCTCCTCCTGTATTTACAGACAAGAAAAACTATTGGGTATTCATTGGTGTATAAAGCCACACTTAGACACTGTCCATAATAACCCCAATCACAGTATCATCTTAGAAAATAAAGGATAACAACAGTGGAGCTTCAACTGAAAGGAAGTAGCAGTAACAGAGAAGTCACAATTTGACAAAACCATCACAGTTACTTGGTGAAGTGGAGAGTGGTGCAATTGCCCCAGTAATTAAGTCCGCCAGAGCTCAAAACACATGTTGCCTAGATAATCCAAGTAATTCGACTTAAGTGCCCAAGTGTCTCACTTTAAGATGAGCGAAGGTACTAGAAATCCAAAGGTATGGGACAGCTGAATCAGAGAACTAGCCTCCTGCCACAAAAGGATTTATCCTAGCAATTATTTTCTTGTCAGAAAGGCCAGAGCTCCCCAAGAATGAAGAAAATTACTCATACATGTTGCTTATTACCTGCCTGAATTACTCATACATGTTGACCAATTCCCTAAAACCAAACATAGAAGTATTAGAACAAAACTAATTTCTGACACCACTGTTTTAGCTTTGCGTTCAAGAGCATCTGGTTCAATACCCAAGATCTTTACTTAATAGCTCTTCAACACTAGAAAACTTGCTTAAACTTTCTATGCTTTTGTTACTCATCTATTAAGAAGTATAACAATATTATGTGTTTTCTGTAATTGTTAAGAGAATAATATGACAATGGAAATAAAAGAGTGCGTTCAGAAAAATAGTAAGCACTCAATCAATTTTAACTACTGATTTTTAGATACTAGCTGTCATAAGCTCCCCACGTGAGGGTAGCCTAAGTTAAGAGTCATTTCTGAATGAGTTCAATAGTAAATGAATAAAATATACAAGTGGCAGTTTTTCAAATCTTAGTTTTCCCCCATGGCAATTAAGTTCTGAAAGTATAATCAATAGAAAATATTTTTATTAATTTATTTGGAAATTATTTAATGAGTATATACTTTGTGGTACCTACATTACTAGGCACTGGACATGTTGTAGTGAGAAAATACTCTCAGGAGCATGCAATCATATGGGAAAGACAGGCATTTTTTGTTTTAAAATATCAATTTCCTAACAACAGTGTCAAATTATGAAAGTGAAAGCTGGTAAAACTGCAAAAAGAAATAGATGAATCCATATCATCGTTGAATACTTTACACCCTTCTTTCAGCAATGAACAAATCCAGCAGGCAGAAAATCAGTAAGGTCAGAATTAAACTCCATCAATCAGTTGGATATAATTGACATCTATAGACTACTTCATCCAACAACAGTATAATACACATTATTTTCAAGCACACATAGAATATTCACCAAGATAGGTCATAAAATGCATCGTAATAAGTTTAAAATAGAAATTATCTAACTATATAGAATAAAACTACAAATCAATAACAGAATGATACTGAAAACATAGATATTAAGCAGCACACTTCAATACATCACAGAAGATATCTCAAGAGATATTTAAAATATTTTGAATAAGGTTAAAAAACAGTTTATCAAAATTTGTGTTGTACAGTGAAAGCAAGGCTTAGAGTGGAATTTATAGCATTAAATGCATATATTAAAACAGAAGAAAGGTGTAAAATCAATAATTTCAGTATTCCACTTTAGGAAACTATAACAAGAAAGCAAATTAAATCCAAAGTAGGGGGGAAAAAGAAAGAATGAGTAAAAAATCAATGGAATTGAAAACAAAAATCAAAGATAAACTTGATGAAATCAAAAGCTGGTTATTTGAAAAGATCAATAACATTGATAAACCTCTAGCCAGGTTAAGACAGAGAATGAGGATAAAAATTATCAATGTCAGAAAGGAAAGAGGGGACATCACTACAGATCTCATAAACACAAAGGAATCTTATAACCATTTTTAAACTACTGACAGTTTTCTTTACTTCCAGTTTTTATGTGAGCATATGTAAACTATTTACTCTGAAACGTAAGTGTTGTGAGGACAGAGACTTTATATTAATCACCTCTGTATCCACCTACAACTAGGGCTTATGTGAACCAGATATTTAATCAATGCATTTGCTCATGAGCTTTTTATGTCAAATGAGATAATTACTTTGTTCTAAAAACTGAAACATATCCATTTACTAAAATTTAAGAAATAAGTTGCACACAAATTCAAAGAAAGAATACCCTCACAATAACCATAATTTAAAAAAATAAAATACCTTTAATCACAGTTCATATCTTTCTCTAAAAAGCAAGTGTGTGTGTGTGTGAGTGTGTGTGTGTGTGTACTGGAGTATAGCAACGAAAGGATTGTAAGAAACAGGTCTAAATTTCTTAAACACAAAAATTTGAAGCATTTGTGTGTGTTAAAACAAAGAAACTGAACATCCCAAAATTCATCTCCCTAATTCTGTGAGTCAGAATTGAGTTTGAATTTTTGAGTCCTTTATTATTCTTTGTTATTCTGCAATGTAGGTATCCTTTCTGTTACATTATATTTTTATAGGTGGGCAGGGACTGTTCTGATTTCTTAATAAACTATCTTAACATATTACTTTTATTCTTCTTGCCCTATTCTTTTTATTCTTTTGGGATTACTATTGCCACTGTTCCTGTTAAAGAAACAAATATGCTGTTATTTCACTAAATGGAAATATTTTCTAGAGCTGAAAAATGTCATTGAGGTTGAATGTAGAGAGAGTAGGGTTAGAATTGGACTAGAGAGCTTGGCTTGCACTGGGATGCTGGGCTGAGCTGGACTTACTCTGCATTAAGCCCAGGGAGTGACTTATGGTGGCACCTCCTTTCTTTTCCTCTCTCATTCATTTATTTTAATGATGACTTCAATTACTCTAAGTACAACTTTTGTCATCATTTATAGTATGCTTACAATTAAAAATAAGCCACACAATTTTAAGAGGACAGTTAAAGTCTAAATTATTAGCTTTTTGTAACCTTGTAGATATAACTATACTCTTTCTATTCTGTTTTGTGTGAAACGTTATAAACAAAGAAACAACACCTGCATTAACAATATAGACAGAAAAAGAATATTGCATGAGAGATCTTTTCTCTGAGAAAACCTAAAATTTGCCAAGTTAAATAAGGATTTGGTATTTAATTATCTGCTAAACACAGTTGGGAGGAGGAGTTTGGCACCTCAGACAGGACACCAGACTCCTCTCCAAGTTTATGCTCATTGGCATTTTTAGGGGACACAGTGAAAGCCATCTTTGCCCCCATGCCTGAAGTGGAACTTATTAAAAGACTAAAGGCCCTGTGCATGAAAATTCATATACTCGGGGAGGGGGGGGAGAGGGGATGGAGGTCCCTCAGTCTGGCCTGTGCCCTCTTGCAATCTTGGAACCCTCAGGAGATGTCTGACCCTAAGCCATAGTCTGGCCCCCCTCTGCAGGAGGCCACCTGGTGAGCCAATCGGGGAGGGCACCAGCTGCTGGCCAGTGCAATCCCCCATTGCTTTGCTGCCTGCTGCTGCCGCCAGTGGCCTCACTTTACAGGTGCTGGCCGGCAAGCAGCCGGACCTGCCCCCATCTCCCAATTGCTGCTGCTGATCGCCACTGCCCTCCCAATTGCTATTCCCTCCCTCTGCCCACCGGCATGTGCCTTGGCTGACCTGGTGCCGCTCACCAGCCCTGCCCTGCTGACCTGTTTTTCCGCTGTTCAGTTGATTTGCATATTATGCTTTTATTATGTAGGATGGCCAGAGAGTTCACAAGTATAGGCCATCTTTATGAAAGTGATATTGAAAAGTAGGGGGCAGATGTGGGCACTATTTCCTAACAATTCTTCCCAAGATTAGACAACTACACACACTTAGTCAAACACAGTGCTAGACACACACAGGCCTGCCCGAAGTCTCTGTGAAGTAAGCAGGATGGAATAGCAGAGAGGACTTTTTGCCTCCTGGTGGTCCTGAGACAACCTGGAGATACCCTGGGGAGGATGTCCCAGGGAGCTGGGAGGATTTTCTCTCCCTAGCTCACTAAATAGCTCTTATTTCATCTCCCTCTTTGAGAAGACATGATTTTGGGGACAAGATGCTAGGAATTAAAATGAACCTTTCATAATAGGAATAATATGCTCCACCTTCCAAACAACTCTTATTAGAATATAGAGTTCTCAAAAGGTGGGTTGGGGAAAACCCACTGTTATATATATCTTGGATGTAGAAAAAGAATACAAGGTTCTACTAGTTAGAATAGGTAAAGGATCAAAAAAGTTATAACAGTATGAAAGGTAATGGGGTTTCAAAACCTTCAAAGGTAAAGAACATTTATTTATATATTGATTCGTCTGCCTTCTCACATTGGGTCAGAATGAAAGTCAGTAGATATGTGAATTTTAAAAAATTCAACCATTTTACCCAGCCAGCATGGCTCCAAGTTCATACTCATCGATCTATGAACTAGGAGGTCATGGTTTGATTACCAGTCAGGGCACATACCTGGGTTGCAGTCTTGATTCTCAGTGCAGGTGGTGCAGAGGCAACCAATCAATGATTCTCTCTCATCATTGATGTTTCTATCTCTCTCTCCTTCTCCTTTCAGCTCTGAAATCATATACACTGAGTGGCCAGATTATTATGATCTCTGAGCGTATAATAATCTGGCCACTCAGTGTGTATATATATATATATATAAACTAGGGGCCCGGTGCACAAAATTCATGCACTGGAGGTGGGTGGTCCCTCAACCCAACCTGCCCCCTCTCACATACTGGGAGACCTCAGGGGATGTCCAACTGATGGCTCACCCCCACGCTGCCCAATGCCTAAAGCCTCACCAGACATTGCCCTGCTCAGCTTAGCCCCGGCTGCCTGCGACCACCCGGCCCCGGGGGCTGGGTGCTCACCACCACTTCCACTCACAGCACCTGGGAGCTGGGTGCTTGTCACTACCACCATTTCATCTCCACCCTCGGGCCCGGCGCTTGTACCACTTGGTCCGGCCCCCACTCATGATTGGCTGGTAGCATAGCCAATCAGGAGTGAAGGTACAGTCAAATTTACATGTTTCTCTTTTATTATATAAGATGTGTGTGTGTGTGTGTGTGTGTGTGTGTGTGTGTGTGTGTGTATACACACACTAGTGGCCTGGTGCATGAAATTCGTGCATGTGGGGGGTGGGAGGGTTGTCTCTCAGTCTGGCCTGCATCCTCTCCAATCTGAGACCCCTGAGGAATCAGGCCTAAACTAGCACTTGGACAACCCCCTCTCAATTTGCTTCTAACCGCTCACCTGCCTGTCTGCTTGATCACCCCTAACCACTCTGCTTGCTGGCCTGATTGCCCCAACTGGTCCCCTATGCTGGCCTACTTGGCCCCAACTGGCCCCCACCACCAGCCTGATCACCCTCAGCTGCCCTCCCCTCCTGACCTGACCACCCCCAATTGCTTTCCCATCCTGGCCTGATCACCCCTAACAGCCTCTGTCTTGGGCCCGCTACCATGGCTTTGTCCTCTGGGGCTGGGCTGCGATCAGGGACCCCAGGGACCCGTGGCTAAGCACCCATGTGGCCCGCCTTTGCCAAGGGCTGCAGGGGGCCAGATCGCCTGCTGGGGCTGGGGCTGGGCTGAGTTCTGGGACCTCCGGTGCCCACGGCAAAACACCCACATTGCTGGCCTTTGCAGTGGGCCATGGTGGTGGGGGGGGGGGGGTCAGATCGCCCGCTGGGGCTGGGGCTGGGCTGCAATCTGGGAACCCTGGCAACCTCAGCGAAGCACTGCCAGGGCAGTGGCCGGTTGAGGGTGGAGGAGGCCCACCCGCCATCTTGCTTGGGGGCTAATTTGCATATCACTCCTATTGGCTGGTAGCATAGTGAAGGTATCGTCAATTTGCATGTTTCTCTTTTATTAGGATGTATTAAAGGCCCAGTGCATGAATTTGTGCATGGATGGAGTCTGGCCAGCCTGGCCGGGGGGAAGGAACATGGGCGATTGGCCGGCCTGCCTGCTGCTGTAACTCCTGTTCAAAGGGACAATTTGCATATTAGGATATACACTGAGTGGCCAGATTATTATGATCTCTGAATGCATAATAATCTGGCCACTCAGTATATATTTAAATGTAACCATTTTTGCTTATTGGCAAGAAAAAAAAATGAAGTTCATTAAAATGAGTTACAGTAGATCTGAAAGTTGTGGTTCAAGGACAATGTATCACAGAGTCATGGCCAAAGAACAGGAATTCATATGAATACTACAAAGTCTGAATAAGTTACACTGCTCAGAAATATGTACACCTATTTTAAAATGCACATTGTTAAACAAACAAAAAATCCTTCATAAGCATTAGGAAATTGGGGATGTTTATTATCTATGTTACCAGTGAGCCAATTCTAAATGAATAACTACCATTAACCTGGCTTCTGCAGTCACTGTCTCTTTGAAAAGTCCTCAGGTTCACATGAACATGGTGAAGCTCCCCATCACTGGTGACGGTCTCACAGTCATCCACGTCACTGAACCCAAAGCACACCTTTCAGTTCTCATATCCTGCTGCGCCTCGGCAGCATTTCATATTGTTGACTCTCCTTGCCTTATTCAAGGCAAAGAGAAAAAACATCTTTCCTGGGCATTTTGGCACCCGTCTGTCCTGTTTCTTTCTTGTTAGCCTTCATCCCCTCTACCTTACTTTTTCCCTTTGACGATTGCTCATCCTGTGTCCAAGACATGTGCATCCATCCCAGGGTGCTCCCTCTCTGGAAAAGTTTGCTCCTCCCCATGTCATCATCTCCCCTCTCTATACCCTTCATCTCACTTCAGTTCATGCATACTTACCTGCATAATTGAAGAATCATTTATAAGTTCCAAAATAATCTCAAAATCAACAAGTCCACAGTGAAGCTCAGCATATTCCACAGTAACCTGATATTTTTCCAGTGGTTTTCCATTGGGAAAGGCCCTTCCATCTGCTCGGTTGCAGAATTCAGAAACCTGGGGTCGTTCTTGATACTCTCTCTGCATGACCTGTGATGTGAAACTAATCAGTAAGCCTTAGAATGTCTTACTCCCCTCAAAGGAGGGTGCAATTAAAAGTCGATGTAAAAAATGTAAAGAAACATAAGGGTAGAAACATAAGATATTGATGCAGGAACTGTAGTGACCATCACAGGCAAGAGCTTTCCTGGTTATTTCTCAGTTGCTAAATACCTCTTTAAAACAAAGGCAGAGTTGTTTCAAAGCTCTCTGAAAGAGAAATCGTTTTCCACCTACCTTTAGGGTTTCTCTCAAAAAGTGGCATGGCACTTACTGAGATGAGCTTTTAAAAAGAGGCATTGTTTCTCTCAATGCCAATGGATAGGTCTGCTTTGAATCATCACTTATTATCAAAAATGCATTTGGACATGAGTGTTCAGAATGCTCTTCTAACTTCAGCCTCTCCCCAAATGGGGTGGGTGTACCAGCTCTGGGAACAAATGAAAAGGTTTTAGCTTGTTTGTGTTCTTTTCCGGACTCATGCTTCTGAGAAAGATATATTTTCTATTCTCTGTAAACTATAGGATAATGCATGGAGAGAAACTATCTTGGTACTTCCAGAATTAGCTGGGCAAGCCTTGTTGCTGCCCTAAGAAATTTTTAATTATATAGTTTATTTCAGTAATTGCCTTATTTTATAGTGCACTTACTTCCTGTAAGTGCACTTTGTGTACATGGCAACTGTTGTTCCTTTAATTATAAGGTTAAGTATCATGTAATTACAGGGTAAATACACAGTATTTTGGTCCTGTGTGTCAGTGTTTAGGGAACTTTGTATTTGTACAAAGGAACCAAATGGTGCTTGGAATGCTTTCCTTTGATTCCCATATAAATAGACCCCAGTGCAAAATTTGATCATGCATTATACTGTTTTTCCTTTTAAATCACTTGCAAGTGCCCCCCCCAAAGAACCCCATTATAAAAACGAATAATCATAACTTTTGTTCGTATGTCACAAAAACATACTTTCATAAGTATCAAGAAAAATGTTTATTATGGTACCTTTTTTACCATGTTTCCCAATTTTAAGTTTTATCTTCTGTCTTTGCTATCGACCCTTAGCTTAAATATAAAACAGCTTTCTGGAAATGAGAAAAAAAAGCCAAAATTCAGAGTATATTCAAGTACTAATAGTACTAACACAGTAAAAAAGAGAATAATAGCTACTTTTGCTTCAATTTCTTTAACTGTAAGCATAATTATCAAATGTATTTTCACTTTGTAATTTTTGTAATAATATTTCCAACTTTGCATTAACTTCTACAATTATAGAATTTGAAAGATTTAAAAATGATGTTTATTTTAGCATTTCTTCATTAATCATGCTAAAAACCAAACAGATGTAGCTTATGAATGAGTCAATTCATCTATAGATATTTATTGGATGCTTAGTATGTCCCATATTGCATTCAACATACTCATTATCTATAGAAGAGGTAAACAGATAAACTAATAACTGTAATTTGTATTAAAAGTTCCCCAATTTGCTCCATAGAAGGCCCAAATGTGACACAGAGGAAAGGAGTCATCGGTTATCATGGGGACAGACAAGGGTAGAGACCAGGAGGGAAAGAAATGGATCTAGAAAAGTGAAAAGGTATGCTGTACACAGGCAAGGTGAATTTTCAAAAACAAATGCGTATTTGCCTATGATTTTAAAAATTGCAATGAGAACTACCTATTAAGATAGCTAGAAAGAAATAGTAGTTCTATTTTATAGTAGGTCACATTCGTGGTAAGCCAAACATCCTATGTAATAAAAGCATAATATGCAAATCAACCAAATGGATGAATGACCGGTCGCTATGATACTCAACACAGCAGCTGCCCCCTGGTGGTCAGTGTGCTCCTACAGGGGGAGCACTGCTCAGCCAGAAGCCAGGCCCAGTGGTGGTGGCAGGAGCCTCTCCCACCTTTGCTGCAGGCATATGGTAAGGAGTGAGGATCCCAGACTACGAGAGCCCTGGTCTGCGAGAGGGATGTCTGACTGCCAGCTTAGGTGGATGTATAAGCCGGCAGGTGGATGTCTCCTGAGGAGTTCTGGACTGCAAGAGGGCACAGGCCAAGCTTAGAGACCCCCACCTCTCAACACCAGTGCACGAATCTCATGCACTGGGTCTCTAGTTCTAATATAATAGTGTAAAAAATAAGATAGTTTAATGACAAGGGAATTATCAATAAAATTTTCCATTGGCCCCAAAGGACAACCCTAATAGAAGTAGAATGAATTGTTTAGGATTAATAATTAAAGAGAGTGAACTTCCTGCCATAGAACAGGAAGCCCAGAGAACTGACCCAAAAGATTAGAATCTTTCGGATGTATAAGAAGATATTATTTCCAAACGAAGGGAGAAGAGTCACCTATGGGGTCCACTTATTAATAGGGCAGCATACCAAGTTCACTGTTGACTGGTGCTGGGGAAGACCTGCACTTTGTTTTGAGATTGTTATAGTAAATGATCTACAGTGTAATGCATTGCCTACTATCCAACATAAATTAAAATAGGAAAAATATCCTCTATATTTGTGTCCAAACTTAAATTTCCATGGGATCTGAAAAGACCCAATTCAAAAAACAGAGTGTTCACAAATCACGTGGGAATGTTTCCTCTTTTGTTTCTCAGAGTGATCTTTACATTTCTAGGCTAATTAGTGTCAACGGTGATTCTGAAATCTAGCTTCTTGAACTAGTTTTTCGTAGTTTTTGTCATTTTTCAAGATATAGGTAAAGTAACAAGATCCTCCAATGTAGACTAGAATTAATCAACTGAAGCAAGATGCCAGAATAAGTGCTCTAAAGTCTTTTGAAGCACATTCTCACATGTGGCATAGATGGAGGGCTACTGGGAAACAGACTGTGGAATGCTCACCTGATACTAAGCATTTATATCAACAGTGAAAACCACTGTGCAAAAGATCTTGTCAGCTACACACTGGAGGGACTTTGCCTTTTCTCAACATTAAGAAAATAAAACACTCTTGAGTTCTTTTCAGATAAAACTAAACATACATTCTAACACTGTAATGTATGGAGAACCTTCAGGTCTTAATATTGTAAACATCAGTTACTTCTAAAATTACAAGGAGGACCTTTTCTTATATAAACCACAAAAATTATAGTTTAAAATGAGCTGTGATGTGGCTAAAAATAAAAGGTAAATTAACTTGTCAATAAAATTAAAATATATATGAGTTCCTACTTACCAACATTTCATAACTAACATTCCTTTTCACAAAATGCATATAGCTTAAAATCCTAACTTCATGGTCAGCCAGAAACAAAGAGAAAAGATGAGGAAAAGGAACAGATGACTCAGAAATTTCTGCAATAAATACGTTAACTGGATATTAATCTGCTTTTTTTTTCTTGCCTTCCTGTATAATAAGATGGTGTGTTGGAAATATGGCATAGCCTGTAAAGATCTGAGTTAACCAATTGTATTTTATATACTTTGATTTAAAAATTTCTAGACCAGCAGTTCTCAACCTTCCTAATGCTGCAACCCTTTAATACAGTTCCTCATGTTGTGGTGACCCCCAACCATAAAACTATTTTTGTTGCTACTTCATAACTGTAATTTTGCTACTGTTATGAAGAGTAATGTAAATATCTGTGTTTTCCGATGGTCTTAGGCAACTCCTGTGAAAGGGGTCGCAACCCTCAGGTTGAGAACCGCTGTCAGGAGTCACCTAAGACATCAGAAAACACAGATATTTACATTATGATTCATAACAGTAGCAAAATTACAGTTATGAAGTAGCAACAAAAATAGTTTTATGGTTGGGGGTCACCACAACATGAGGAACTGTATTAAAGGGTCACGGCATTAGGAAGGTTGAGAACCACTGCTCTAGATAATTTTAAAATTTTGAAGTTGTATTTTTATAAAATCTCCAAACAATTGAATAAGATTGAGGTTATGATGGAACTGAGGAGTTACTGTAGTAACCTTTATGTATATTCTCTAAAATCTCTTTTAAAATGAAACTTTATTTGTAATTTTTTAGGTAGTTTCTTAAGGATTATAAGAATACACACCATGACTATACTTATAAAATTTTAGTAGTAGTTGATTAATTTTTTTCAAGTAAAAATCACTGTTCCTAGTGTTTGAATAATACTGAATGCACAAACTTATATGCACACACACTATCAGAAAACACCCTATTTAAAAAGAAATGAGTTAAGCATGGCTCACACATCTTTGATTGCCTTTTCCATTTGTCCAAGTGATTCCTCAGAAAAGCATAATCACATGCCGTGGGGAAACCTCATTTCATCACTGAACAAGAATTATGTTTGGCTATCACCTGGACCTGCAGCAGACCTAAGGTAATGTCCATTGTATTTTTCTGACAGTTAATTATACATTCCCCTATTGTTGCTGGTGTCTCACTGGTGCTAGCTATTATCGTATTTAAATTTAGGAACAATCAGGAACCTTGTGTTTTGCGCAGTAGAGGTATCTAAACACCTGGAATAGTGTTTCCTCATATATTTTGGGCATATGAATTCTTTGTCTTTAAGCATAATGTTTGATTTCTGATATAGGGAAATCTGAAGAGGAGAGATTTCTTTGGGTAGCTGGCATCACTGTCTAAATTTTTTTTTTCATATGTTTGCTATGTTACAGCTTAGCCCTTATACTAATACTGATGTGAAGAAGACTCCTGAAAGATACACTGTAATCATGTTTATTTTCCTGTTCACATTATTCCACATTAATTCTCATGTTAAGTAATTTTCTGAGCACCTAAATATATGTTCAAGGATGGAATTTACAAAGATTCCTAGAACTAGGCAGATATAGATAGAAGTTAGTACAGGTCAAACCAGAGATCTCCTTTTGCTCCCCCCTACCCCAATCTTTCCTTTTTTCTGATTGTATCAGAGAGGAAGTGTGTTTTAGGGGTTGGTTTGTCTTTAGTACCCCTGTTTAATTTGCTCTCATCACCTTGAAACAAAGAGCCTGCATCCCTGGCCCACGGCCATTTATATAACTATAGCAGCCAAGAGAGTAAAGCCAGTGGGGTTGGAGCAACCCAGAGGTACATCAATCAACCGAGCACATGTCATGTGGATAATAAATACTGAAAACCGGGAATCCTGAGTCCACAGAGCCAGAGGGTGTCCTGTATTTCATCCAGACGTTGTGAGAGCTCCATCCCTTTCATCTGAATTTCCTGCCGGGCTTGGCAAACGTGATCTTAACCCTTGGTAATTCTGTATGAAGCTCACCACAGGCAAATGTTCTCATTTCCTAGATATATTCCCGAGGGTACGTGCATATTCTTTAGAGAATATCAAGCCTTTCTGCTGTGGCCACTCCACTGTCTGTATGCATTTCTCTACTCTATGACAGAAAGTGTGGGTAAAGTAATGAACGTAGCACCTGATGAAGAGAGCATTCCTTCAACCTCAATTCCTCATGCCTTGCCCAGCCGGTGTGTCTCAGTGGTTGAGCCTTGACCTATGCATTAACCAGGAGGTCACGGTTAGTTTCCCCATCAGGGCACATGCCTAGTTGCGGGCTCGATCCCCAGTGTGGGGCATGCAGGAGGCAGCCGATCAATGATTCTCTCATCATTGATGTTACTATCTCTCTCTCCCTCTCTCTTCCTCTCTGAATCAATAAAAATGTATTTTAAAATAATTCCTTGTGCCCTCATGATCCTCGTGCTTAACACTCCCCCAGACAGAGGGTGGGCTTTCCCTGAGGCCCTGGGACGTTTTAGTTAGTGGAAGAGGGTCACAGTATCTCTCATGTTGTGGGGAAACCTCAGCAGCTTTGGAACATATGAGGCTACACTTGTCAAGGAAATTCCTTTGTTAAACATTTGCTGAACCCTTAGCAGAGCTAGTTGGCACTGGGCATTGGTAATAGCAAAATAATAAACTAAAATTGCTTCCTGCCAGTAAGCAACTCAACCTAGTGGTATCACTCCAGTCTCTAGAATCATGGCTGACTCGTTATCGCCTCTCATTATCCATCTGACTAAGTCAATGCAGTTTGACAAGATTAAGATACAAATACACTTGGGAGCAACCTGATTTCACTGGTGAGAAACTTGTCCACAGCGTATCGCTTTTAGTGCCGAACTGGTATGCGGTCCCTATCTGCAGAGCTTGCCTATTTTGCAACAGCTAATAGTATCCTGGTCTAGACCAGGGCACTCAGGATCTGTGTGCGGTATGTAACCCAGCTGGCTTGTCCACCTCACTATCGCTGAGTCCGCAGTAGACAGTAATGGTGGCTACAGAAAATTATTGGTTTATTTATTCTTTGAGCAGGCCTGATGCTGACTGGGCCTCCTTGTCTTTTAATTTAGCGATTTTCAACCCGAATGTCGCAGAATTTTTAAGACGTGCAATTCCTGGCTATTTAGTCAGGGACACTGACCTCTTTTCCTTCAGATTATCAAATAAAAAATAACAACAGCCAACACAGCAATAGACATCTGGTGTGAATGCCCTGTCTTTAACCATAAATATGTAGGTCATAATTAAATTGCATCTTATTGCTCATGTCACACAATAAGGTTGCATCTCATTGGTTATTTTTTGGTGCCAGAAATCCTTATATACAAGTAAAGAAACCTAACTTTAAAAAAGTCATTTTGGAGCAAAATGGGGAGATATTTACTGATTTTTGTTGTTGTTGTTTGGTAAACCAATCAAAATTATATTTATTTATTGTCAGATCAGCAAAATATATATTTTTTGGTGTGCTGCTGAATTTACTTTTTGTATGCATTGTAATGAAAAAGGGTGAAAATCTGTTTTAATTGCCTCTGGGGGATGATGTTTACAAAACACCTCTTTGTATTGGGGAGACCGAATTCTCCCATCCTCCTTACACTCAGACCACCCATATGCCCCAGGACATTCCCGAGAAGAGAGAATGATGGGGAAGAAGGAAAGTAAGAATTCCCAGAATCTTATAGGCTTAAAGATCATCTGCTTCCTACCAAGGCTTTTCTGGTGGTATCAGGTTTCTGGAAGTAGTGAGGAATTATGTGATTGGTGGTTGGTTCATTAGCTTCCATCATGAAATTCACTTGGAAGACAATTGTCACTTTGTTCAACCTAGTATAAACGTATTTAGGCTTTGATACTTCTATGGACCTCATTTTCTTATGAAGGCACTCATGCCATGTAAAACTTACACAAATGTGTATAATTTTCTCCTGTTAATATGTCTTATTTCAGTTAATTTCTCAGGTCTCACCGAAAAAACCTAGGAGAGAAAAAGTAAAACTTTGTATCCGCTACATTAGGAGATTTTCACATGGAAAAATTATAAATTTAAGAATAGATTTAAAAATTCAAACATAAGATACATATCCTTAAATGGTAAAGAACATTTAAAATCAAGACAAAAGTGCAAATTCCATTTAGAATTAACAATGAACATAAGAACTGTGCAGAAGATATAAAAATAGCCAATAACCATATTAAATATATATTGACTCATAATAACAAACAATTTTCAAGAAGATACCATGTATCATTTAGTGATTTGAAAAATATTTAACGTAAAAATGGCTATAACCAAGATTATCTTGAAACAAGGAGATTGTGGACAGAATCCATAGACTCCATAGAACCATTTTATGGATAACTTTGGTGAAATATTTAACCACTGGAAACCCTGCATTCAATTTTTAGTATCTCTCCCTAGGAAGCAGTGAAATAGTTAGGATACAGATTTAAACACATATCTAATGATTCTTGCATTGCTTAATAAATAAAATTAGAACTAATATGAAAACTGTTCAATAGAGAGTGATTGGAGAAAAGTGTGTTTCATTTATAAACTGAAATAATAGAGATTAATAATAATGATATTGAAGAAACATCTTTCTCAATTTCAGAAATGTTCACAATTTATTGTTAAGAAAACATATTGCAAAACATAACTGCATAATATATATATATATGGATATATATATATATGATATATAGATCAACATGTCCTTTTAGTAATAAGGACCTGTGTCGTTGATGTTGCTTATTGATATTATTCTTTGTCTATGCGCTTATTATGCAATTTATAGTTTATTTTTTTAATTTTTTTAATCTTTATTGTTCAGTATATTAATTACATTGTTCCCTCCCCCCCCTATAGTTCCCCTCCACCTGGTACCCATCCCACCCTCCGCGCTCACCCCCTCCATTGTCCTCTCCCATAGTTGCATGATTTTTGTCCAGTCTCTTGCTGCACTTCCCACACCCCATTTCTCCCCAAGAGTTGTCAGTCCATTCCCTCTCTATGTCTGTGATTCTGTTACATTGACCAGTTTATCCTGTTCATCAGATTATTAATTCACTTGATTTTTAGATTCATTTGTTGATAGATGTGTATTTGTTGTTCCTAATTTATACTTTTATCTTTTTATTCTTCCTCTTCTTAAAGAATATCTTTCAGCATTTCATATAATATTGGTTTGGTGGTGATGAACTCCTTTAGCTTTTTCTTATCTGCGAAGCACTTCATCTGACCTTCAATTCTGCATGATAGCTTTGCTGGATAGAGTAATCTTGGTTGTAGATTCTTGCTGTGCATCACTTTGAATATTTCTTGCCACTCCCGACTGGCCTGCATCTTTTCTGTTGAGAAATCCTCTGACAATCATATGGTTGCTCCCTTATAGGTAACCAACTGTTTTTCTCTTGCTGCCTTTAATATTCTCTCTTTGTCTTTTGCTCTTGGCATTTTAATTA
Source organism: Antrozous pallidus (assembly GCA_027563665.1). Lineage (NCBI taxonomy): Eukaryota > Metazoa > Chordata > Mammalia > Chiroptera > Vespertilionidae > Antrozous > Antrozous pallidus. The sequence continues at coordinate 45,316,955 of CM050510.1, forward strand.
TGATGTGCCTTGGTGTGGTCCTCTTAGAGTTCCTATATATTGGGGTTCGGTGTGCTTCTTGGACTCCTAAGTCAATTTCTTTCACCAGGTGTGGGAAGTTTTCGGTCACTATTTCTTCAAATAGGTTTTCATTGTCTTGGTCTCTCTCTCTTCTTCTGGCACCCCTATAATTCAGATGTTGGTATGCTTGAGGTTGTCCCAGAGGCCCCTTACACTATCTTCAATTTTTTGGATTTTTTTGGTTTCTTGCTTTTTCAGCTGAGTGGATTTTCCCTTTTTGTATTTCAAATCTTTAACTTGGTTCTTGGGGTGCTCCAGAGCACTTTTAGGTCTTTGTATAATATTTTTTATTTCAGTCAGTGTATGCTTAATTTCTGGTTGGTCCTTTTTTATATCCTTGAGAGTCTCCTTTATATCCTTGAGAGTCTCCTTCATTTCCACGTTGGTCTTGATCATTTCCTTGCAGGTCTCGTTTATTTCCTTGAGGGTCTCATTCATTTCCTTGTACGACTCATTCATTTCCTTTGCGGTCTTGCTTAATTCCTTATAGGCCTCGACCTTTTGTTGGAGCCTCTTGAAAAACCCTATAACCATGGTTTTGAATTCCATGTGCAGTCATTTTTTTTCCTCCATTTCTTTCACATCTGATTTCTTTCCATGTCTCAGCATGATGGCTGCTTCCCTGAGTTGGTCAATTAGCTTTGTGTGGTAATTGTCCTACAAGGGACAGTGGGTCAGCCTCCCCAGTTACTGGAGGTGGATATGGGTTGCACAGTCTTGCTGAAGTTAAGCTCAGGTTAATCGTTGTTAGCACTTGGAGGGGTTGACCTCCAGGCCAATTGTCGGTGAAGATGAGCTGTACTCGGGTTGGATGGGCGGAGTCTCTGTGCCAAGCAGGCAGTGTTAGCTCCTCCCTATGCGGCCCCAGGGACTCTATGCCGGGGGCAATGGCCACCAGCACCTCTGAGAGAGAGCTGCTGTGGAGCTCCACCGGCTGCCAGGGAATTCACACTCTCCCCAAATGACTCTGCACGCCCAATGTCTCACCCAGGGTCGTAAAACGAGGCAGTCTGATGGTTTTCTGAATGAGAGACAAGTCGCAGATCGCTCTCTGCGCATGGTCACCCAGCCGAGCTGTTCGCACAAGCTGCCTTCTCCACGAGCCCGCAGACCCGGCAGGGCCCGAGTTTTGGCGTGCCCTCCCACTGTCCAGTTTTTACCCTGTATGATAGTGGGTTCCCTGGACTTCGCCCAAAGCTGGAGAATCAGTCCAGTGGGACGTCTTTGTCTCCCCGTTCGAGAAAACTGGCCTGTTTTCAGCTGCCCACTCTCTCCCCTGGCGAGCGCTCCAAACCTCTCTCCGCACGCATCTTTCAATGCTGTCTGCTGCCGCTCCTTTGAGTCAGTGTCTTATCTTCACTTTTATTTGTGGCCTTTTCACTCGGCGAGCTTTCTGGTGATTCTGGAAGGTGTTTGCTCTTTCTTTAAGTTGTAGTATTAAAATTGTTGAGTATGAAAGCAAGATAAGTGTTTTACCTATGCCGCCATCTTGATTCCTCCTTGCAATTTATAGTTTAAATTAAAAATAAAATAAATCATAGAAATTGTCTCCATGCTAATCAGGTAAATTAGATAGGCAAATAAATACCACCCATGTTTTTGCTCAAAATTACCACCAGTGTCTACTGAGCAATCTTTTTCCTAACAATGGTATGAAAGGGTTCTAAAAATTTGCAGGAAATGAGAATGTATTCCATCATTAACATCCTTTGAGTTAAGTTAAAAATCAGATGAGTCCCTAAGGCCACATGAAGTCTGTAATGGACCCTCTGTTTGATTCAATAGAAATATTATAACCAAAACATTTGCATCAATCAACTACACATGAATTAAAGATAAGTGAATCAAAAGCCTTAATGTACTGATGTGGAGTCACAAAATCTGTATAATTGTTAAATGTTTCATTAATTTACCAAATGTTTCTTACTTCATGTTCTTTTCTATTTACAAAATAACGATAGTACAAAATACATTCATTCTGTGCACCATGCAAAATGTTAAGCTGATACTTAGAAAACTCTTAGAGATCTTTTAAAGAACATAAAATGTGTATCAATACAAAGCATATTATGTCTTTTAAAAGAAAGGTTTGTGGCTACAGATAATTTTTGAAATAGCATTTGTATTTTTATATTAATTATATAAACACTAGGATCCCAGTGTACAAAATTCATGCACTGGGGGTAGGTAATCCCTCAGCCCAACCTGCCCCCTCACACACACTGGGAGCCCTCAGGGGATGTCCTACTGACCCCTCACCTTTGGCCAAAGCTTTAGGCCCTGGGCACCCAGCCTTTGCCTTGCAATGCAGCCAATGGCTGGTTTTGCCTCAGCCGCCTTGGCCCTGTCTCCTCCCACCCCCCTCCCCAGCCCTGGCCTTAGCTCTGGCAGTGACCACCCAGCCCTGGGGATACTCCACACTCAGTGGCCTCTCGTGCGCCTCGATGGCCTCCCACCATCTACCTCTCAAGCGCCTTGGTGGCCTTCCATCCCCCACCTCATGTGCTCGTCAGCCACCTTGGCCCCGGCTGCCGATGAACACCCGGCCCCTCCGTGCTCACTAGCCACCTCACGTACACCTTGCCCCCCCCCACTCCTGATTGGCTGGTGGGCGTGGGTTGTGGGTGTAGCAAAGGTATGGTTAATTTGCATATTACTCTTTTATTAGATAGGATAATCTGCAATAAGTTGATTTTGTCTGCAGGAAAATATATTGTTCCCCTTTAAGATCAGAAAAAGCAAACTTTAGTAAAAATTATCCACAATCTTATGACTAATGGTTGGCCTAAATAAATCCAGGTCTTTTAATTTTCCCCACCATAGGCATTCTTAACAGAAAGAAAACAACAACCAATGTTCATTAGCTCTTGGGCAAGAAGCAGAAATGTTACTAATACTCCTTAGCCATTATCAAATAGCTCTTTACAGATGCCACACTCTGACTCCCCAAAGTCCCTGGAATGGTAAGCTTTGCTCATAGGAATTTTATCAATTTTTCTACTCAAAAATTCTCATTCTGATAACAAAAAATGTTGCTCTTCAACCTCTCATGGACATTTCTATTATTACAGAAGTTAAGGATAAAATTGAAAACCAAGGAAATGACTTTTTCTAATATATGTCAATCACATTTGGTTAAGGATGCAAGCTATAAATATTCCATGAATAGGATATTAAATTTGAGATTAACAGAGCAATTTTGAAAATGGAAATTTATTTAAAAAATAGTTGCCTTCCACTTTCCATTCACATGTACATATAAGCTACCTCATATTATTTAATCTGCAACAGATGAAAGATCACAAAAGCTTGGTTCTGGTCAAGATGTCTTAACAGTGCATGCTTTCTTTTATCCTTGGCCCCAATCCTCCTCTATTTTCTTCTTCCAATTTTGGGCAACATTTTATGATGATGATATAATTTGTAGAGTAATGGACTGAGTCAATGTTGGCTAGTTACCAGTTATTTTTTTAGCCATAAATGCAATATATATATATATATATATATATATATATATATATATATTCCTTTTTGATAATTTTGTGTGCTAAAGGCTTCAACTATCAGGAATGTAATCATACTATTCCAATTTTCTAATATGTGTCAAGGCAAAATCTTGGATTTTACCCATGCTACACTTTATATGTGATGCCATCTTACTGAATTTTAAAGGTTTCGGGGCTGGGTGAGGTGCAGAAAAAATATTGTTTTGAATACAGTATTCTGTTTTTGAATTAATGATGACCTCTGTTGCTTGTGAAGCATATTTTTTCTCCAGCAGTTCTTTGATTCTTTCCCTGACAGACTGCTGTATAACAGATTTAATGAACATGACACAGTATGTGGTAAGTATTCCTGACAGTTCAGAATAAATGCGCATCATCCTGAAAGAGGCAATGACTTACTCCATTCCCTTCATCTTGAAAGGACCCTGTACACTTAATTCATCGTCTTTGATTATAACAAGCTCTAGTTGATGTAATTTGTGTCTTGTATTTTTATTTACTCTGTCTAAAATAAATTTCTTTTATATCCTCAGGTGATCAACACCATTTAAGACTAAGCTTGTGTAAAGTCGAATAACTAGATATGTGAGAAAGCCAGACAGCCAGACAGGTGGTTCAGAAAACCCTATTAGTTCATGCAACATAGAGCATACATCGAGAGGAGTGGGTGTTTTCTTCTAAACTTCTTTTGAATATTTAAATTGTTCAGGAGCCTCAGTGTCTTCCAAAATGCAGCACAGATACTATGAAAGGGGTTTAGTCCAAGAACCTTTTGGTAATCTTGAACTATGTAACACTCATTCAATTTAAAGACAAAATTGAGTTAATAATGTGGCATTGTTGCTGCAAACTAATAAAAGTTTCTAAAAAGTTAGAGGATTAACATTAATTGATATATTTTATACTGAGATAATCTTGACTAAGTTCAAGTAAGATTGATCTTGAAGTAAAAGATCCTATATAATATAAGGCTAATATGCTAAGTGTCCAGTCATCCATTCAACCAATCAAAGCATAATCCTATCTAATAAAAGAGTAGTATGCAAATTACCAATCACTCTGATACACCCATAAACAGCACTCACAGCCATGCCCATAAGCCAACCAGGAGCGAGTGCGCAAATTAACCCCAACAAAGATGGCTGCAGCCAGGGAGCAAGCAGGAGGGAAGCTTGGGTTTCCCCAGTGATGGAGGAATCCAAACTTTCCACACACCCTGGCAGGCCCAGGCCTCCACTCAAGACTACAAAGTTTCAATTATAGAAGTTAAATAAATCCCAACAGAAATGGTTGCTGCCATAGAGCAAGGAGGAGGCTTGGCTCTGCTATAGGCTACAAAGTTTCAATTATAGAAGATAAATAAATCCCAGATACCAGGGCCTCCACTTGGGTCACCGGGGGGTATGGCCAGCTTGCAAACCACCACAGGACCCTTGTGCAGGCCACCCCATACCCCAAGTGAATCCCCACCCTGATCCAGGACACTCTTCAGGGCAAACCAGCTGACCCCCAACCAGGTACCAGGCCTCTATCCTATCTAATAAAAAAGTAGTATACAGATTGGCCATCACTCCAACACACAAGATGGCTGATCCCATGTGGACACAAGATAGCCACCACAACATGGCCAGCATGGAAGGGCAGTTGGGAGGGACTAGGCCTGCAAGGCAGGGCAGTTGTGGGATATCAGACAGCAGAGGAGGGCAATTGGAAGAACCAGGCGTGCATGAGAGGGCAATTGGGGGTGATCAAACCTCAGGGGAGGGCAGTTAGGGGTGACCAGGCTGGCAGAAGAGGGAAGTTGTGGGTGACTGGCCCTGCAGGGAAGGGCAGTTGGGGGGTGGACACAGACCTGCAGGGGAGAGCAGTTGGGAAGGGACTAGATCTGCAGGAGATGCAGTTAGGGGTGACCTGGATAAAGGGGAGGGCAGTTAGGGGTAACCAGGCATGCAGAGGAGACCAGTTAGGGGCAAACAGACTGGCAGGGGAGTGGTTAGGGGTTGATTGGGGTGGCAGGCAGAAGCAGTTAGGGGCAATCAGGAAGGCAGGCAAGTGAGTAGTTGGGAACTAGCAGTCCTGGATTGTGAGAGGGATGTCCGACTGCCCGTTGAGGCCCGATCCTACAGGATCGGGCCTCAACGGGCAGTCGGACATCCCTTGAGGCTTCTTAGATTGGAGAGAGTGCAGGCTGGGCTGAGGGACATCCCCTGTCCTCCCATGCATGAATTTCATGCACCGGGCCTCTAGTATATTAATGATATGCTAAGGCTGCTCAACTGCTTGCTGTGATGTGCACAGAACACCAAGGGGCAGATGTTCCTACTGGTGGATTAGCTTGCTGCCTATTCACCAGTGGCCTGTTCCCTCACTCAATCTGGGACCCCTCAGGAGATGTCAGAGAGCTGGTTTTGTCCTGATCCTGCAGGCCAGATCTAGGAACCCCACTAGTGCATGAATTCATGCACTGGGCTTCTAGTACTAGTATAAGAAAATTGAAATATGCTTATAGAATAAACTATAAGTAACAACTTTGGAAATGCAGCTATTTTTCTCTTTTAACTTATTAGTACAATTTGTAGATTAGAGGTGAACTTATTACCTCCTTTTCTGTTAAAATAATAATGTCAAGTTGAAGAGAACAGCTGAGCATTATTTTAGGACAGTAACATGTGCCTTAAAAAAGACCATTCAAATAAAAAATATAGGGAATGTTACTAACATAAGCTTGAAACATAGGCATCTATGATAATGCAAAAGTTATCTACCTTCACCTTAATAATGGAAAAACAACATGTTCAAACTGCATAAAATAAATATGTATCTCAATTTTACCAAAACAATGTTCTGAATAGAAAATCCCTAATAAAAACGATATTTAATTTTCTCTAGGGTCAGTTTTAGAGCTGGCTGTTTCCTGGAGGATATTGAGCCTCAGCTAATGTCAAGAGCCAGATGTAGTTCAAGTCCAGGGCTGTTTAAATCCTTCAGAGGCCAATAAAAGTAAGTGTAAAGTAGTAATAATAAAATAGCTAGCATTCATTAAAAATTTTCTGTTGCCAAGTACTATTTTCTATAATTTTTTTGTTTGTCAGCTCAAGGCATTCTCACAACAATTCAAAGAAGATAGTATTGTTTTTATATTTTACAGATGAGAAAATCAGGACACATGATACAAGTTAAGTACTTTGTCTAAGGTCAAACAGTTAAGGTCAGGGTCAAGTTGTGACCCCAAAGAATTTGATGTTAGAGCTTACACTATGCCACAGCATACAGATGACCAGGGTTGATGACTAGGGTATAGGTAGACGTTGTAAGACTGGGAAATTTAGAGATACGAGTAAATATCATAAATACTTGTTAGAATTTACTCATTCCTTCATTTCGATTTTCTTCTATCACAATAGTTGAGTTCATTGGTTTCCTAATAACAGTTCCCACATAAAAATAATTCCATATTGAGAATCAGAGTCCAACTCCATCTCAAAGCGTTGAAGGACTAATAATTGGAATAATAAATGGCCTTTCCCCCCTTATCTTTAAGCTTTGTTTCTTCACCTGGAAATTAAGGATGCATGACAGTGAGGTTGGGAAGACAGATATTAACCAAGTATTTGTAATTATGTATTACAAGGGGCTATGTGGTGGGAATAGTGGAAGACATGGGAACAAATAGGACTGTTAGGTAAGGCAGAGAGGTGGACACCAGACCTGGAATCGCAGGTTCCAGGTGGTGTGATTTTTAGGTGCACAGGAGTCTGTCAGAGAGCGTCACCTAATTACAGCCATATGAGATCATCTGAGTTATTCTTAAAAGAATCAAACGAAAAACTGTGAGTCAAAGAAAATGCTTTATAAATGGTAATGCACTGCATAAATAAAAAGTTGTTTTTACTAAATCGCTATGATTTATAAATGATGTGACCAGATCCACTGTTTGCTGGGATGGGACTGCTCTATTAGTCCTGAGGAGGAAATGGAAATAAGCAAACTAGACACCATGGATTAGGAATTTTTAAAATTATACTATAAAACATTTGTCAGCCTTCATAATCACAGTCATTATAAGTATTTATTTGATGTGAACATATCATCTTAATTTCCCTATTTTGAGGCACCTTGGTGTTAAGTGGGCAAGGCACCACTGGTTGCTTAGATTTTGTCTTCATAGTAGACCATCTTCACAAGAATATTGTAAAATTTGTGTTTCTTTTTTCCAATGTAGAAATTCTATAGAAGTTTAGGCAAAGATTTCAAGTGCAATAAATTTTAAAACTAAATTTCTGATATATTTTAATATTTTTTCTTTAGAGTATATAAAATTAGTATTTGCTGCTGTTTTATCTATATATTTTTTCTGCTTTTAAGAAAATTGTTAAATTGTTAAAGGAAACAACTTTTTAACTTATGAAACACTTAATTTACTTGAAAACACTCTCTAAATGGCTCAGTGTGCTAAGTTATATACAAAGAAGGATAAAGAAAATTCTGATAAAATTGTTTTCATCTGTGGACATTTTCCAAACTCAACTTTTGGTAAATATTAATATCAACAGCTGGAAAGATTTGTAATACTTAGTCGGGGTAATTTTTCAAAGCATTAGTTGGTGTTTGAAGCCAACCTATTCCCATGGACCTTAATAGAAATCATGTTTCTCAAATCTAAGCAAATGATTTGAGAATGTGAAGATTAGAGTTGATAAACGCGGATTTAACAATTGATATTTATGGAACAATATATCAACTATAAACCTATTCTAAGCAGGGCATTTAAGTGCAGTTCTTTTAAAAAACAGAAAAAAATAGCTACATCTGAAAGTAAAGAACCAATTCATCTTTATATAAATGTTTCCCCTTGTTTGGGATTCTTTTTCGTTCTAATTATTTCCAGATTCCCCATGAAATCACTAAATGGTATGTGCCAACATCCTTAATATTTTCAATGGTGTCTGGTACTAGAACATAGTAGACTTCTGATATAATTTTGAACAAACCAATAAATAATTGTGCTTTCGCTTTCTTTTTTCCTCTTTAGCTAAAAAGTCAGTTGAAAAAAAAAACACCATAAAACAAATAATCTAACAAAAAGTGTGACTAAATGGCATAGGCATCTCCACTTGGGTAAAATTTTTCCCTGATTGGTTTGCTGCTTCTGTCCTGAAAAAATAAGTTTATTTCAGACTCTTAACATTGGGCTCTCGCCATGATGTCAGCAGAGAGCGGTACTCATTCCGCTTTATTTTCTCTGTCCCCCACATAGTCCTTATCTCTTGGCTATGTTTCAAAATTGATATCTTGAATGACTTTGTTCCAACAGTTTATAAAGTATTTTTTTCTCTTTTTATTTTTTTATTTTTAGGTTTTTAAATATTTTAACCTTTATTGTTCAGTTTATTAATTACATTATTCCCCCCTTTTTTCCCCTTATAGTTCCCCACCAGCTAGTACCCATCCCACCCTCCACCCTCACACCCCTCCACTGTCCTCTCCAATAGTTGCATGATTTTTGTCCAGTTTCTTGCTGCACCTCCCACACCCCTTTTCTCCCCAAGAATTGCCAGTCCATTCCCTCTCTGTGCCCATGATTCTATTATATTCATCAGTTTATCCTGTTCATCAGATTTTTAATTCACTTGATTTTTATATTCATTTGTTGATAGATATATATTTGTTGTTCATAATTTTTACTTTTACCTTTTTATTCTTCCTTTTCTTAAAGAATATCTTTCAGCATTTCATATAATATTGGTTTGGTGGTGATGAATTCCTTTAGCTTTTTCTTAGCTGCAAAGCACTTTATCTGACCTTCAATTCTGAATGATACCTTTGCTGGATAGAGTAATCTTGGTTGTAGATTCTTGCTGTTCATCACTTTGAATATTTCTTGCCACTCCCGTCTGGCCTGCATCTTTTCTGTTGAGAAATCCACTGACAATCATATGGGTGCTCCCTTATAGGTAACCAACTGTTTCTCTCTTGCTGCTTTTAATATTCTCTCTTTGTCTTTTGCTCTTGGCATTTTAATTATGATGTGCCTTGGTGTGGTCCTCTTAGAGTTCCTATATATTGGGGTTCAGTGCTCTTCTTGGACTCCTAAGTCAATTTCTTTCACCAGGTGTGGGAAGTTTTCGGTCACTATTTCTTCAAATAGGATTTCATTGTCTTGCTCTCTCTCTCTTCTTCTGGCACCCCTATAATTCAGATGTTGGTATGCTTGAGGTTGTCCTAGAGGCCCCTTACACTATCTTCAATTTTTTGGATTCTTTTGGCTTCTTGCTTTTCCAGCTGAGTGGATTTTACCTCATTGTATTTCAAATCTTTAACTTGGTTCTTGTGGTCCTCTAGAGTACTTTTAGGTCTTTGTATAATATTTTTTTATATCAGTCAGTGTATGCTTAATTTCTGGTTGGTCCTTTTTTATATCTTTGAGGGTCTCATTCATATCCTCGTAGGTCTCATTCATTTCTTCATAGGTCTTGTTCATTTCCTCATAGGTCTTTTTCATTTCCTTGTGGGTCTTGGCCTTCTCTAGGAGCCTCTTGAAAAGCCTTCTAACAGTGGTTTTGAATTCTATGTCCAGTCGTTTTTTTTTCCTCCATTTCTTTCACATCTGATTTCTTTCCATGTCTCTGCATGGTGGCTACTTTCCTGAGTTGGTCAATTAGCTTTGTGTCGTAGATGTCCTCTAAGGGACAGCGGGCAGCCTCCCCAGTTACCTGAGGTGGATATGGGTTTCACAGTCTTGTTGAAGTTAAGGCTAGATTATTGTTGTTAGCACTAGGAGGGTTTGAACTCCAGGCCAATTGGCTATGAGGTTCAGCTCTGCTCACGTTGGATGGGCGGAGTCTCTGGGCCAAGCAGGCAGCATCAAGTCTGCCCTCTGTGGCCCCAGGGACTCTGTGCCAGGTGGCAATGGCTGCCAGCACCTCTGAGAGAGAGCTGCTGCCGAGCTCCACTTGCTGCTGGACAATTCAGCCTCTCCCTAAATGAGTCTGCACACCCAATGTCTCACCCAGGGTCGTAAAACAATGCAGTCTGGTGGTTTACTAAAAGAGAGATTAAGTCACGAGTCCTCTCTGCACAGTCACACAGCTGTGCTGTTCCCAAGTTCACACACACTTTGCACAAGCTCGACCTCTCCACAAGCTTGCAGACCCTTGCAGTGCCTGAGTTTCAGTGTGCCTCCCCACTGTCCAGTTTTTACCCTGTATGATTGTGGGTTCCCTGGACTTTGCCCGGAGCTGGGGAATCAGTGCAGTGGGACGTCTTTGTCTCCCCCATTAGAGAAAACTGGCTGGGTTTTCAGCCACCTGCCCTATCTTCTGGCTCGTGCAGGGCTCCCAAGCTCTCTCCACGCGTATCTTCAATGCTGTCCTCCGCTGCTCCTCTGAGTCACAGTGTCCTATTTTCACTTTTATTTGTGGAATTTTCACTCAGTCAGCTTTCCGTTGATTCTGTATGATGTTTATTCTTTCGTTAAGTTGTAGTTTTGAAATTGCTGTGTATAGCAGCAAGATAGGTGTTTATCTATGCAGCCATCTTGGTTTCTCCCCAACTCCTATAGCGTAATTTTTTATCTGTCAATTTGGCTGATAACACAACCTGTTAGTACTTAAATTTGTAATGTGAATGAATTCCCTTTGCTCATCAGAGGAAAACACAGAACAAAATAACCACTATCTAACAAGGAAGTCACTGACCTACTAAGCAGAAGGGAAAAGAAAACTGCTCCTTACTGAGCTCCTTCTATGTTCCATGCACAGTCTGTATAATTGTCTCTGGGTCTAGGTATGATTTTAATTTTATAGATATGGACACTACCAGAAGTTAAGAGATTATCTGAAGATCTCTCTTGTTTTATCAATATAGTAATGTGTAATGTTTGAAAGTAAGATTTGTAAAGCCCAAGGTATTTTTCTCATACCATATAATCAATAGTACATATATGAGCATTTTTTTTCTCTATCACAATATGCATACCACAAAAATCTTATCTTGAAAAGGAAACAAAGTGTAAGATTTTAAGGAATGGACAAAAATATTTATATGTGGGTATGTATGTACATATATATACACAAATATTGTGTATAGATACAGGTGTATATAATTTATTATTATTATCATTATTGCAATGTGGTAACATTTAGCGATTTCAGTAACTTTGTATTAATCATCTAAAAATTATATTTTGCTCATTTCAAAGTTTCTCCCTCTTCATTTTTAAAGTGTCTATAACACCATGTAGCAATCTATATATCCTAATTGGACGTCTAATATCTTTTCTTTATATTCCTGTTTGAAAGCGCATTAGGCTCAATTTTTCCTTCCTAGAAAATTGCATCATCAGATAGGTCGTAGATGAAAGAATCCTAGCAGATGATTGACAGGGTGATTGGAGGTAGCCTGGATTTGCAGAGGTTGAGAAGGCTCTAACTACATGTATGCAGGCCAGTGCGCACTCACTGGGCTCATATCCCAAGGCAAGTCACTTGCCTTACTAAGCCAGAATGTCCTCCTTTGTGAAATAGATATAATAATTTATTTGCAAAGTTCTTGTGAAATTTGCAAGTCACTCGTGTAAACTGCCTTGCAGATTGCCTCAATCAACACATTGGAGTGAAAAAATAAATCTTTTGATCACTTACAGTTTGGACTAGAAGTAGGCATTTCTTTAGTGTCCTCATGGGGTGCTGGAGATTCTGATTTCATCATAACTGGACAGGTGGCAACTTCATGCTCTTAACTGAGAAAAAAACAGGATGATCAGAAGTAGACTAAACTGGGACAAATTACTCAAAGGACAACTTACCTTGGTTAACCACAACTGCCATATAACCCTCCACAAACTGTTTTAACTAACTTCTTAAAACTTAGTGATAAGGAGAAACTGGGATGCGCAGAGAGTGAATACAATAATTATCTGGTAAAATTACTTCTTTGCTTACTGCATTAAATAAAGATATATATTTATTTAGGCATATACATATGCTATTATTGTTTTAACAATGTTATTCAATCTAAGAAAATAGTAATATGCAAATAGACCATATCTCTGCTACACCCACAAGCCATGCCCACCAGCTAATCAGGAGTGAGTATGCAAATTAACCCAATCAAGATGGTTGCAGCCATGGAGGCTTGGGTTTCCCTGGCAATGGAAGAAGCAAAGCTTTCTGCCTGCCCTGGCAGGCCCAGGCCTCTGCTTAAGGCTACAAAGTTTCAATTATAGAAGATAATAAACCCCAATAAAAATGGATATAGCCATGGAGCAAGCAGGAGGCATGGCTCTGCTCAAGGCTACAAAGTTTCAATTGTAGAAGATAAATAAATCCCAGATACCAAGGCCTCCACTTGAATTGCCAGGGGGCATGGCCAGCCTACAAACCACCACAGGCCCCTCACCCAGGCCACCCCATACTCCAAGGGAACCTCCAGCCTGATCCAGGAAACCCTTCAGAGCAAACCAGCCAATCTCCACCCAGGCATCAGGCCTCTATCCTATCCAATAAAAAGATTAATATGCAAATTGACCATCACTCCAACACACAAGATGGCTGCCCCCATGTGGACACAAGATGGCCAGGGAAGTTTCGAGAGACCAGGTCTGTAAAGGAGGGTAGTTTTGGACGATCAGGCCAGCAGGGGAGGTCAATTGGAAGGAACCAGGTCAGTAAGGAAAAGCAGTTGTGGGCAATCAGGCCTGCAGGGGAGGGCAGTTGGAAAGGACCAGACCTGCAAGGGAGGGAAGTTGGGGTGACCGAGCCTGCAGGGAAGGGCAGTTGAGTGGTGACTAGCTCTGCAGGGGAAGGCATTTAGGGGTGACCAGGCCTGCAGGGGAGGGCAGTTAGGAGCAATCAGGCTGGCAAGGGAGCAGTTAGGCATTAATCAGGCTGGCAGGGGAGTGATTAGGCTGGCAGGCAGAAGTGGTTAGGGGCAATCAGGAAGGCAGGCAGGCGAGCAGTTGGAAGCCAGCAGTCCTGGATTATGAAAGGGAAGTCCGACTGCCCTGGATTGAGCCTAAATGGGCAGTCGGACATCTCTCAAGGGGTCCCAGTTTGTAGAGGGTGCAAGCTGAGCTGAGAGACATACCCCTCTGTGCACAAACTTTGTGCACCAGGCCTCTAGTTATTAATATTCCTTACTGACCTGTTAAGTACATATTTGCTATGTACTTAACTATTTTTGTTGCTATAATTATTGTTATTTATTTTTTATTTTATTTTTATTGAATTTTACAGAGAGAGGAAAGGGAAAAGAAAGAAGAAAGAAAGAAGAAAGAAAGAAAGAAAGAAAGAAAGAAAGAAAGAAAGAAAGAAAGAAAGAAGAAGAAGAAGGAAGGAAGGAAGGAAGGAAGGAAGGAAAGAAGGAAAGAAGGAAAGAAGGAAGGAAAGAAGGAAAGAAGGAAAGAAGGAAGAGAAAGAAATTCATGGAAGAGAGAAACATCCATCTGTTGCCTCCTGCACTCACCCTAACTGGGTTAGAGAGAGTGGAATGGAGGGGAGGAGTGGGAGAGAAACATAGATTGGTTGCCTCCCATAGGCACTCCCACTGGGGCTGATATTACATGCCCCTGATCAGGTTTCAAACCCAAGACCCTTCCATGCATGGGCCAAAGCTCTAGCCACTGAGTCACAAAGACCTGGTCTGCTAGAATTATTTTAAAACCTCTCTGGTCCTCAGCCATTTCTTCTATAAAATGAAGCCACAAATACCATCTTTATTGGAAGTTTTGGGATAGAATTAGTCATCTGAGATATTGCAGCTCTAATGCGCATTAGCAAATAAAATTATAAACTTTTGTGTTTAGGACTTTAAGATTCTGGTTTGAAAAAAAAAGAGTAGTAATTATTTTTGTAGTAATTATTTTCTTTTTCTACCATTATTTTCATTTTACTTTTTGCTTGGTTTTAATGGTTGGGGGGTGTTTTTGAGACCAAGGGTTAAGAATGCTGTATTGCTCTGCTCCTCCCTGGCATTGGCTATTGGTAGGTATCGGGGTTTACAAGGTACCCCTATTAGGATTTCCTTCTGAATCCATCAGAAAAGAAAAAAAATTCTGATTGCTAATTCTTTCTATCATTTTTACTCATTTTAGAAATTTTTTTCTACACTTAAGCCACATCTTCTTTAAACCAACTTCCCAGTCATGAATTCTTTATTTTATACTGGGGAAGTAAAATAGCTCCATGTGCAATCTTTTCTTCCCACTGCTTAGACACTTCTCAGTATCTCCTGGTTTCTGTTTCTAAATTGCAATCAGATAAGAATCTGTCTGTGTTCTGCTCATTTCACTCCCATAGAGTAATCTGATCTTCCATTCGTCTGTGTTCAAATTACATATGTCTCATGGCAGGTTTATTTTCCACATTTTTTAGTTCCAGTAAATTAGTCCTTCCAAAAGGAGATATTAAATATGGTCTTCTGGTGTGTATATAACTTTAAGAAATGCTGTGCCTACATGCTTCATGAAATAACAGTAAACATTTTCACTTGCTGTATGATTTGAAAGGTACTGTAATCAAGGTTCAAACTGTGATTTAATGAAGGGCCCAGGCCAGGGTTTAATGCTATTCCCATTGGTTAGAGGAACAGTCTGTTACCTCCCTACATAAGCTACTTAGTCTGTGAAATATGTGAACAAATATATTTGCAAGTACAGTTACAATAAAGGAGAAAATGTGTTAGTATTTGGAGCAAAAGTGGATGTGTAAATAGCAATGCTATTTTAGGGCCAAATGTCAAAAGTTAGTCTACCTTGTATAATTCAATTCAAGGAGGCAATGACCTAGATATGCAGGGAGGATCTGAAATGTATGATTAGGGATGTGTGGCAATAAAACAGAATGAAACTTCTGGCAAGAGCTAATTATGAAAGGTAAGCTTCTAATACAATAAGTTTTGAGAGAAAAAGTATTTAATTTAAACATATTAAGGTTTCAAATGTAATCTATATGGGGTCATTGTCCCATCTGTGTCTATTAAAGATATATTTTCTTGCTTTTTGTTAAGTGAAAACACGTATTAAGATTTTTGTTTTTTAAAAATTGCTCACTAATTTTTGTTATTTGTCTTTATTACAGGAAAGCTGTAAACTTAAGACTTTAAATGCCACATTTATAACATCAAAAGAAAGTTAACCTACAGAAATTACTTAGAAAGCAAAAGGAGTTTCACTCTCCACTTAAAATATTGCCTCCAAACCTTTGAAGAGGACATGCATCTGATCATTTTAAACATTCATAAGTAGCAACAGTATTCCCCTTTTACTTAAAAGCCCAGGTATTTTACAGGCCTGAGGAGCAATTTTGAGGTGAGGAGTAATCAGTGGCCTAATAAAGGCAGATTGCTGGAAGCCTCTCTCCTCCTATTTCCCTTCTCTGTAACCTTCATGAGTCCACACTTTGCACACTCTTCCTACTCATCATGCAATTCTCCAGCCATTTCTCACACTCCTTTGTATGATTCTCCTTAATGGACAAATATGTCATGCTATTCCACATGATCCTCTTATTCGCTGAACCAGCTGCAAATTTTGCCCTGCATTTCCTTTGTTGTTTTATGCCATCTTGCTCCTTCTTTTGTTTCCTGAATATTGCTTTGGTGTTTTAACAAATTAACCTAAATAAATAGTTTTATGTTCTTTATGTTCAAACAAACCCTTTCCTTGCTTTTTCCGAAAGTGTATCTTAACGGCTTTTTTTTTACAATGGAATAAAATTGCAAACTGAAACCAAATCTTTAAAGGATATTAAATCCTCTCTCTCACACACACACACACACATATACATATACAGTCTCAATCTATAAGAACTTTGCATCACAGAATTTTTAAAAATACATATGGCTTCAAGTGTCATAATTGAAGGTTTTGAATTTTCCAATCTGTGAATTTCTTATGCAAGCCAAATGCCTTAGGCTATCCCAATAACTATAAACCAGTTTATTTAGTATATTTGGTGGAAATGCAGGCTTCTGTTAAGTACACATCAGTTTTTACACTTAGGATCCTATTTAACCTGTCATATTATAATTAGGATATAGATGTGCATCATTTTACTTAATAATGTTTACTGAACATTTTGATTATTAGCAAGAGAAGTAGTTGATGTGATACTACTGCTACTCAAGCATTGATTAAACATTCTGCCATCCGCGAAAGCTGACAGGGAGTCAAAGGAGGAAATGTAAAACTTGAAGGTACAGTGAAATACTGACATTTTACTCTATAAAGCTGCCAATATCTTAATCCTTCATGTAAATCATTTTTATCAGTTCAATTCCATATCTTAATTTGTATACTAAAATACCCAGTTTCATTAACTTTGGTAAGTAACCATGTGGTATGAATTGCACTCGCTTTGCAGTGTTTTTTTTTTTTTTCTGTATTGGTCCCATATTATTTTCACTCCTATCAATCGATTCTTAAGGTATATTTTTCATTTTCCTGCTGTAAAAAGAAAACAAAACTACCTTTCATTATTTTGTTGTTTAGAATCTTTACTTTCTCAGCTTAAGTGATGTCTTTGTCAATGATAACATTGTATTCATTTACAGTGATGATTGATATAGTAATAGATACAGTGTGATTGAAAACAACCTTTGTCAATAAGAAGACAAATACTCAAACTGAGTATTGCTCTGAATTTGCTCATTATTGGAGACCTTTCATAGTCTTATTGACTTGCTGTCCAAATGTTGTTACCTACCTGATGCTTCCATTGTTTAAACGGTACAGACACTGGCATTGAACATGGCTTCCCCAATATTTGTCCTGAAGTGCACATGGCTCAATTTGCAATGTTTGAACTTGTTATAAAAGAGCTAGAGAAAGAGAGATTTAAGTTTATAAAGTAAAGAAGAAAAACAACATCAGAGAAAAGGTACAAGTACTATCCCTTTGAAACAGTACCTTTTCTAGTTTTAATAGCCAAAGGCACAAAACATTTAAACTGAAAATATTTTATTATGACTCAAGTATTTGATTTTATTATATTTGTCTTTAGAAGACCTGCAACATTGGCTGCAAATTCTAGGACATTTTAATTTATGTAGACCTTGAAGTGTAAATGCAAGACTACAAAATCTCCCCTTTGGAGATCCTGTACAAGGACCACAACCTTGTTAGAATCTGTGATTCTTTCCACTCAGGACTCATGTTCTCTTTCCTCCTGGTGCCCCAACTGCTATCAGAATGGGTATCAGTGTCTTTTTTCTCTACAGGACTGTGGGCTGTGTGACCCCCAACTTCCCTTGTTCATGTGACATTTCTCCTGGTACTTTCTACTATGCCTGGTGCTTTATAGGTGATCGATATAAGTGCTTTGGGTTGAAGGTGAGGGTTTCAGGATGCAAAGAGAAAGATGACCAGATTGTTATTGCTTTCATATGGAACTTAATAAAGAGACATTGCTAAATTTGCTGAAAACATGGTCAGCTGGATACTGTGCAATACATGGATTTTGTCCTGCCACAGAAACAGATGGTATATATAAAGATATATCTTCTCAACTTTATCCACAGATGGAACAATCCACACTATCAAATTTTATGGTTATCCTCAATTTTCAAAAAAAATCAATATTCTTTAGTTTATGCTCAAATAATCCCATTTAATCTCCTTGCATATTTCCTATTTCCAAGTTTATTAATAGACTCATCATTTCGTTTTTTTTTAGGGAAGATTTCTGAATTGTTCAAGAACAGTGCTTTTCTTTTTCTTTTCTACTGAGTGGCTTGAGAGTCATGGTCATTTAAATCATCCTTCTCCAAGGCCTCGCATGAATATCAACATTGCATTTGCTGTGTTTTATGTATTTATTCCTTGTTTTACATGCTGTTGATGTCTCTCTAATCCAGGCCCCATAACTAGCCTCTCTCATCATCTTGTACTACCATTTCAGCCAGCAGCCTGCTTGCGATCATGTTATTCAAGGATTCCATTTGCTTATAAGGTGAAATTTAAACTCACTAGACCTGCATCCGTGTAATTCCTTGTTTTGATCCCAACCTATAATTTTTACTTTCTCTTTCCTGTCTGCTCCCCATAAACTTGATCTACGCTATCTCCAGCACACCCTGTTCTTTTCTCTCCCACACAGTTGTACTCAGATACATGACCTTGTCTAAAATAAGTTGATTTCCCCAGGCTACACTCAACACTTCCTTCAGGATTCTGTTCTGATTCTAATTATTTTATAAACATTCCTTGATCCCCCAAGATGAAATCAAACATTCAGGTTAACTATCAGGGAGGGTTAGTACATTGTCTGCTTCCTCACTGTCACGCTGTGGGAAATGTCATGTCCACCCTTAGGTACTCATATTGAGCTACAACAGGGCTGGCTTCGTGAACAAGTGCCTCGTGTAGCCCCATAGCTCCACAATTTTAGAAATGTCCCAGGCTGGGCTTAATGCTCCTCTAACTCCATCTTGAAATTATTACATTGTGAACAGAGTCCCTCAATGATCCTTTTGCACTGGGCCCCACAAATTATATAGCCAATTCTGTCTAGCAGTGTGTTCTCAACAAGTGGTTGCTCAAACAATATGTGTTAAATGGACTGATTGCCAATTCCTAAACTCATTCTCTGCTCCATTGAAACAAAACCAGGTAAAAACCTGAACCTCAACTCTTTGATGCATTTATTTTCATAATCCTGCAGTGTGCTCGATTAGAAAGATGTTCTTAAAGTAATAAATAAATGAAATATTGTTGAGATATTAGTATTAACTCTTACCCCAGCATGTTACCATAGAGGAAATAGACTTGGTAGCTTTTCATAGAGATTGGGATAAGTTTTTTTAATGCTTTCTTAGAAAATGACTTGATTATTGTGCTAACATTGAGCAAAAAGATGGCTTGGCATTTTCATATTTGACCCTGAAATTGATAGATATAGTTAATATTATGCTTGAGTGCATTATTTACAAAAAAATCAACAACAATATATCGCATACAGTAGCAGTTCACTGTTCAATGAACTCAGTAATATTAGCTAATTTATAAGACTTCTTGAGGCTGGTGCAGTGTTCAGAAGCACATTTGTATAATTATTACTTAGAAAATGGCAATGAAATAATATTGTGTAGGATTTTGTAGTTAGAGGAAGGCTGACGACCCTTAGATCTGGGCTGAGTGGCTCATCATGTGCACTAGTCCAAATCTCTCTGCAATAATTTTTCTCTCTGAGTTATTTTGAGTAATGTTGATCCGAGAAATATTTCCAGGCTATTCAGTCCTTTTTATGCTCTATAGATTTTGCTTTGAGAACATATTCAAGGCTACATTCTTCCTGCCCAAGATTCACAAGAAAAGATCCTTCAAGGATGTTGCATGTTTTCTCTGTGTGAGGAATGACTCAAGTCTATATAATATTTTGCAGGGGTCCCTGCAAAGAAAGGATTTAAACATCTTTTTCTTATTATTTTGGAAGTCACATATTTATATTTTAACATCCATCTATCTTTGATTTATATCTTACAATCTAAGTGGCTATAATAAGTAAAAATAATTTTTATTTAGCTGTCATGATAGTTAATTTCCAAAGCTCAGAACATGATTTAGACAAATGTATGTTTTATTCCATGGACAATTTTGATTGCCAAATATCAGGAAGATGGGTAAAATTTAGGGTAGGTAAATAGTGATATGACAAGCTATTTAAAATTCAAAACTTCTGTATGTCTTAAAACAAAATGAATTGCCTGACTTTAATTTAACTTTTATATGTGATATTTGACATTTCCAAGAATGAAATAAAACAATACATTTACATAATCATATTGCCAATCAATGTCAATACAGAAATATTTTTTTATATTTTTAAAATATATTTTTATAGATAAGCCAAATATTTCTAAGACAGTTAACCATTTCTTTCAGTTCCTATCCCATAATGGAATGTGGGAACTTATTTTGAAAAGGGCCCTATTGTTGCCCTAGCCAGTTTGCTCAGTAGTTAGAATGTCATACTGCAGACTGAAGAGTCCTGGGTCTGATTCTGGTCAAGAGCACATACCTCAGTTGTGGCCCCATCCCCCAAGAGGGGGAGGCAACCAATCAATGTATCTGTTCCATATCAATGTTTCTCTCTGTATGTCTCTCCCCCTCCCTTCTATTAACTCTAAAAAAAATCAATGGAAAAATATCCTCAGGTGAAGATTAACAATAAAAAGGGCAAGGGGGAGGAGATGCTTTTTTAGATGAATAATAGCTAAGAATGTTTTCAGATTCTTGAACCAAATATCAATAACTGAGTCAAAGCTTCAGCATTTCAGTGTTTCAGTGTTATGTATACAGACTTATTTCAACTTGGTCTAAAAATACATTGTGAACAGTAAGGAGAGAGAAACCTATATATAGAGTTGATGGCACACAGTATGGCAAGTTCTAAACAAAATATGAGCCTGATGGAAGCTAGCCCAGAGGAAACTCTCTCTGATTATTTTCAATACTTTGAATATATGAGACACTCATAAATATTTTCTGCAAGCCTGGTCAATGTGTCAGATTACCCTTTAATAATTTCACTACAAAAGCTGATCAATGAAAACATAATAGCTTTTTAAAGAACACATTCGAAAAGAAACAAGTTGAAACTAGATTATCTTTTAAGACATATGAATATTCAAGATCTTAGGAGAGAGAGAGAGATTGAGATTTGAATATTTAGAGGCAAATAACAAAAAATAACATGATCTTGTTTTCATTTTGGATATGTACCATAAGCCTAAGATGTGATAGCATATGATTGGTTTTATACTTCATACCCTTTAATTAAATTTTTCTTAATATATTTTAATATTTTTCAGCTGAAGTGAGCAGGGTATTCATGGAAAGCTAAGAGGAGGCGACCTCTAACAAAACTGTCATGATTGTGTACATTGGCCAATGATATTTACCGATCAATAATGAAATAACTTCTCTAAGGGTTAATCAATCAGTTTTAAATTTGCACTTTCAGCAAGCACTTATAAATAAAATTCTTATTGGAAATGGTCTAAGTGGTCCAACTCCACCTATATGCTAATAATGTTTGTTAATACCTCTTTTCCCGATGGCACATGACTTAAGTCATTCTCCAAACGTATCTCATCTGTTTAGTGCTACCCAGTGTATAATGGCATGTAGATATAAGTACTAATGGAGGAAGTACACTGCCTCAGGGAACACACATCATGACAAGCAACTAATTGCTTTAAGTACATTAGTACCAGGCGAAGCGTTTTACATCTTAGGAAAGGCTCCAGCCCCGTATACTTTCTCATTTACCAAAATGTCATGTCCCTTCCTGAAAGAAAGGATTAGAAGACTTTTTTCGTTCAAAGCATTACATGAACTTCCCTTAATTCACTGTACCTTACAAGGTGGGTTGAAAAGCCTTCTAAGTCATAGAATATCTAATAGAATATACCAAGTTACTCACGGTTGAGTGGCTCTATACATACACCACAGGGATTCAGTTTGTAAGGAATCATCAAAACTGAATATTACTCTCTCATTCCACAAGAAATTTCTATTTAGACAAACATAAAATAAAGGAAACACATACACACTTTAAAAAAAAACACTGAAAAATACATTTCGGGGAAAAAATCATTCTCTAAAAGTAATCTTGTTTCCTACATGGCCTGGACTATCTTACTTTGGTATATGTGCCTCTAATATGCATAGTTGTTAACAATGTGCATTATTATTAGAACACTAGAGGCCCAGTGAACAAAATTTGTGCACAGGGTGGAGGGTGTCCCTCAGCCGAGCCTGCACCCTCTCCAATCTAGGACTCCTTAAGGGATGTCCGACTGCCTGTTTAGGCCCAATCCCGGTAAGGATCAGGGATCACAATCCAGGACTACTGGCTCCCAACTGCTCGCCTGCCTGCCTTCCTGATTGCCCCTAACGGTTTCTGCCTGCCAGCCTGATCACCCCCTAACCACTACCCTGCCAGCCTGATTGATGCCTAACTGCTCCCCTGTTTTCCCCTAACTGCCCTCCCCTGCAGGCCTGGGTCCTCCTCAAATGCCCTTTCTTGCAGGCCTGGTTGCCACCAACTTTCCTCCTTTGTCAGCTTGGTCACCCTTAACTGTCCTCCCCTGCAGGTTTGATTGCCCCCAACTGCCTTCCCTTGCAGGCATGGTTCCCCAAACTTCCCTCCCCTGCTGGCCATCTTGTGGGCAGGATCTTTGACCACATGGGGGCAACCCTCTTGTGTGTTGGAGTGATGATCAATCTGCAAATTACTCTTTTATTAGATAGGATAGAGGCCTGGTGCATGGGTGGGGGCCAGCTGGTTTGCCCATAAGGGTATCCCTGATCAGGGTGGGGGGTCCCTTGGGGTGTGGGGCAGCCTGGGCAAGGGGCCTGTGGTGGTTTGTAGGCTGGTCACACCCCCCAGTGACCCAAGTGGAGGCCCTGGTATCTGAGATTTATGTATCTTCTACAATTGAAACTTTGTAGCCTAGAGCAGACCCAAGGCTCCTGCTCGCTCCATGGCCTCAGCCATTTCTCTTGGGATATTTACCTTCTATAACTGAAACTTTGTAGCCTTAAGCAGAGGCCAAGGCAGGTCAGGGCTGCTGAAAGCTTAGCTTCCTTCATCGCCAGGGGCAACCCTAGCCTCTTTCTCCAGTTCCATGGCTGCTGCCATTTTTTTTGGTATTCTATAACTGAAACTTTGTAGCATTGAATGGAAGCCTGAGCCCACAATGGTATGTGGAAAGCTTGGCTTCCTCCATTGTCAGGGAATCCTTAGCCTCCCTCCTGCTCTCTGTGGCCACAGCCATGCTGGTTGGGGGTTAATTTGCACATCACTCCTGATTGGCTGGTAGGCATGGCTGGTGGATATAGTGAAGGTTTGGTCAATTTGCATATTACTCTTTTATTAGATAGGATTAGATAGGATAGAGGCCTGGTGCATGGGTGGGGGCCACTGGTTTGCTCTGAAGAGTGTCCTGTTTCAGGGTGGAGGTTCCTTTGTGCATGGGGTGACCTGGGTG
Organism: Antrozous pallidus; assembly: GCA_027563665.1. Taxonomy (NCBI): domain Eukaryota; kingdom Metazoa; phylum Chordata; class Mammalia; order Chiroptera; family Vespertilionidae; genus Antrozous; species Antrozous pallidus. The sequence continues at coordinate 45,340,513 of CM050510.1, forward strand.
AGGGGCCTGTGGTGGTTTGCAGGCTGGCCATGCCCCCTGGTGACCCAAGTGGAGGCTCTGGTATCTGGGATTTGTTTATCTTTAATAATTGAAACTTTGTAGCCTTAGTGGAGGCCAAGGCTAGCCAAGGCTGTGGGAGCTTGGCTTCCTCCATTGCCAGGGGCAACCCAAGCCTCCAGCTCTCTCCAGCTCCAATGCTGCTGCCATTTGTATTGGGATTTAATTGTCTTCTGTAATTGAAACTTTGTAACCTTGAGTGGAGGTCTGACCTGCCAGGGTGTGCAGAAACCATGGCTTTCTCCATTGCCTAAGAAACCCAAGCCTCCTGTTCTGCTCACTCTTGGCTGCAGCCATCTTGATTGGGTTAATTTGCACACTTGCTTGGCTTGTGGGTATAGCAGAGTGATGGTTAATTTGCATATTACTCTTTTATTATATAGTATTAACAACCAGGATGGGAAGTTCAGAGTTGCTTAGTTTGATGACTTAAAGATTCCTGTCCTGATTCCTAAGTATGTCAGTGAGACAGGTTGCCCTGCTGTCATCAAAGCAGTTCTAATGGTAATTGTTGCAGATTAATAACTGTAATTTCAAACAGAGAAAAGAAATATTTTAGGGTTTTATTTTAAATCATTAAATTAATATCCATCCAGTCCTCATCAGAGTTTTAATTAATTATTTATTATAATTTTTAGCAAATACAAATTTTACTTAGACCCTTTGACAAGCAGGTGATTGTTAGGACAATGCCAAAGAAAGACAGAGAAAAACATACAGAATTGCCATAAACCTTTATTGCTTGAACATGTTTATGTTGCAAGAAATCTAACTTTCTATAATCAGATCATAATGCCTTGCCTTTAAACATCAATATATTAAATACCAGTGAACAGTTCTTAACTGCTTAGCATGCATCTGATGCATGTGTTTGAATTTTCCTACTCCAAAGTTTGAGTATTTTCTCTTACACATTCACCAAACAATGCTGCCAGTGTTGGAATATATAGTCACAAGTGTCTGGTAAAGGCCACTAGAAGTCAATGAATCATTTTATTTATTTATTTGACTTTATTGAGATTTTTAAAAATATATATTTTATTAATTTTAGAGAGGAAGGAAGAGGGAGAGGGGGAGAGAAACATCAGTGATGAGAATGAATCATTGATTGGCTGCTTCCTGCATGGCCCTTACTGGGGATTGAGCCCACAACCCCGGCATGAGCTCTTGGCTAGAATCAAACCTGGGACCTTCAGTCTATAGGCTGATGCCCTATCCATTGAGCAAAACTAGCTAGGGCAAGATTTAACCCTATATAATAAATGCTAACATATTAAGTGTTTTACTGTTTGTTTGCCCATTCAATCAGTTGCTATGAAGCACATTGACCACCAGGGAGCAGATGTTCCTACCAGTAGGTTAGCTTGCTGCTGGAATCTGGCTGATTGGGATGGGCGAGATGGGCCGGACACACTCTGGAATCCTCCTGCAGACCCTTCCTGGCCCTGATTGTGCACTGCTGGGGTCCCTCGACCTGGCCTGCACCCTCTCACAATGCAGCCTTATCTCGGCAGGCCAGGCTAAGGGACCCTACCAGTGCACAAATCCATGCACCTGTGCATTGGGCCTCTTAGTTGAGATACAATATTGCGTAAGTTTAAGGTATAGAACCTGATGACTTGATACATTTACATATTGTAACATGACTATCAATCTAAAGTTACTTAACTCTTCCCTCACCTCACATTGTGTGTGTGTGTGTGTGTGTGTGTGTGTGTGTGTGTGTGTGTGTGTTAATGATGAGAATATTTAAGATTTACAATCTTGGGAGCTATCAAATATATAATACAGTATTGCTAACTATCATTATATCCTCAGAAGTGATTCCTGTTCTAATTGTAAGTTTGTGTCCTTTGTATCCTTTGAGCAACATCTCCCCATTTCCTATTCCCCCACCTCTCAAGAAGCCAACATGTATTAGTACTCTGTGCCTGTCTGCTCCCTTGCATATGGTGATGTAGTTATAGGTTGCAGGTCAGACATTGGAATGGTCAGAGCATTCAGAAGGTTTGTGTAAAAGAGCTAGTATGAAAAAGTCACTTTTATGTGGGGACTACTAATCCATTAGGTAAGAGTGATAAGATGGTTAGTTTCTGAGAATTATGGTCATCAATTAAGGCCATCAGCATTTGAAGGTTTTTCTCCTCCTAGCCAGTAGTCTTATTATAGGCACAGGCAAATATTTGGGCTTAGCTTTTAACTAGTGTTGTAGTCTTACCAGGAATGCAAGAATATTGAAGGGAATCATTACAAACATGGCAGAAAAATGGTTTATCTTGAATCAGTCATTTGAATTGCTTCTTAAATTTCCATTTCAAAATGACAGTATAAATTTATACAGAAACTGCTTTATTTAAAACTAGAGGCCCAGTGCATGAATTCATGCACAGGTAGGGTCCCTCAGGGTGGTCTGTGGGGATCAGGTCCCAGCTCATGCCCTCAGACTTGCAGTCCCAGCTCGTGTCCCCAGCCTCACAGCCCAAGTCCTGCAGCCCTGCCGGGCACCCTGCTGTGGCCTGGCTCTGCCCCCTCACCTGCTCCACTACCCTGCCTGAGGGCAATCGATGGGGCCTGGGCCCCCCTCTGGCTCCTTCAGCACCTGGGACCAGGTGGTGGCCACAGGTTACCACCTCAGGAGCAATCAGCATGGTGATTTGGCCCCCACTCACACCCTCTCACCTGCCTCACTATCTAGCTGTGGTATCACTCTCATCAGAGCCCATGGGGGCTGGCAGTACCTCCACTGCTGCCTGCTGCTAGTGCCACTTCGCCAGTGGCCACCATGTTCCACGATGCCCCCTGGTGGTCAGCATACATCATAGTGAGCGGATGAACTCCCTGTTGAATAATTTGCATATCAGGCTTGCTTTTGTTTTAGTACTATTCAACCTAATTTTTGCAGTATTATTTAACTTGTGTTGTTCCATAAATTTCCAAAGTATTTCAAGAAATAATTTCAGCCGAGACCCGTTTGGCTCAGTGGATAGAGCATCGGACTGCGGACTGAAGGGTCCTGGGTTCAATTCCGGCAAGGGCATGTGTCTTGGCTGCAGGCACATTCCCAGTAGGGGGTGTGCAAGAGGCAGCTGATCGATGTCTCTCTCTCATCGATGTTTCTGACTTTCTATCCCTCTCCCTTCCACTCTGTAAAAAATCAATAAAATATACTTTTTTAAAAACAGAAACAATTTCAAAACAGGGAAATAAAAATAGGTGATAGGTGATACTCATATATTTGGGACCTAGCAAAAAAGAAAATTTAACTTCCCATTTGCCAAATATTACTAAAATAATTACTCTTTTGAAGTTCCTTCGAATAACTTGACAGTACTGAGCCTTGGAAGTCTGATAAGCAAGGAATGTGTTCACAGTTCTTTTGGCAGGGTGGCTGCTATTCTCATTCCCAGAGACATTGCCTCTCCACGGCCTGCTCCCAATGGAACAGCCAACAACAACTAGTTGCACATCTGGCATTATTTTTCAACTGTGCTATTTTTGTGGTTAGCTAATTAGTTGATTTTTTGTTTCTTAATGTGAACCATATATAGGAACATGCATGACAACTAGTAGAAAGCAAGGGGCTGGTGACTTCTGAATGGCAGATATTTATAAACTGACTTAATTACCAAAGTAATTAATTCTATGTGGTAAATATTATCATCCCCATTTTTGACAATGGAAAATCAAGAACAAGAACATTTATATCATTTGCTCGAAGACACACATTTAGTTAAGTGACTGAACCTGGATTCAAGCCCAGATCTGTCAGTGAACCAAATCTGGGTGCTTTTTGGGTCAGGAGCATGCCTCCAGGTTCCTAACTGAATGTCTGTATTAGTTTAATGTGTGCAACTAGGTAATATTTAAACGAATGGATGTGATAAAGAAAAAGGTCACATAAACAAGTAATCTAGCTGTTTGACAACATTTACTACACACACAAAGCAGCTCAGATTTCTCCCTACCCCATATAAACCTTCAAGATTAGTGGTATGCAGGTGTAGTATTTACTAGCATTTAACATTTTTTAATAATATAAGTTTGTCTTAATTGTCCATATTTTGTTCTGTATTAAATGAAAGGTTTTATGTTGCTGACTATGGAAACCAAGGCTACACCATCTCTATTTCCTCAGCTGACTCAAATGAAACCAGATAATTCCATCTGTTTAATTCCCTCTGACCCAGTTCACAGTCACCCCTAAATGGATTCCAGAAATACCAGTTCTGCAGCTTGCAGAGTTTTCTTGAAGCAAGCCTAATGGATCACAGTGTGTCATTCTATCCAACATTAATTTATTCATCATGCAATAAATGCACATTTTAGATAGGTTTAACACAGTGCCTACAAAAGATAAATCCAAAAGAATATTGACCTGAAAGACATATAGATAACTAAATCTATCAATACCAATGTATAGGGTGTCCCTCCAAAATGTACTACTATTCACACAGTGTCTGTAGATTCCAGTATACACTGAAAATAAAATCTATTTTAATAAACAGTGCCTTTATAACTATTCAAAGTGTGTATACATTTTGGGATACCTGTAACTATACATATGTCTAATATGTATGTATAATATATGTGATATACATATAGATAGATATAGATATGCAAATACATACACAAACACACATATAAATATGCAAACATAAGTATGTGTGTAAATACATACATATGCAATTTCTTTAACAATGTAGGGTATCAAATTATAACCATAGAATTGCTATGGATTGTAATATATTTGCTCCATGAAAATTCAGAAGACAGACAGATGGTCCATAGTATTAGCAATTAAAATTAGCAAATAATAGTAGCAGTTAACATTTTTTGGTACTTACTAAGCATTTCACATAAATTCTCTCATTTAATTCTTCTTTTAATCATTTATTGTGGACAAAATTCATATCCAAAATTAACTTAAAACAACATATATCAATTAACTTCCAGCTTCTGTGAGTCAGGAGTCTAAGTGCACATTAGGTGGGTCCTCTGGCTTCACTTGTCTCCTAAGTTTGCAGTGAACTGCTAGTATGTAAGTGCTGCAGTAACTTTAAGGCTCACCAGGCAGATAAACATACTCCAAACTTACTTACCACTACCCTGCCAGCCTGATTGATGTCTAACTGCTCCCTTTCCAGCCTGTTTGTCCCCAACTTCCCTCCTCTGCTGGCCTGGTCACCCCTAACTGCCCTTCCCTGCAGGATTGATAGCCCCCAACTGTCCTCTCTTGCAGGCCTGGTCCTTCCCAACTGCCCTCTCCTGATGGCCTGATGGCCCACAACTGCCCTCCTTGCAGGCCTGGAACCTCCAAATGGCCCTCCCCTGCTGGCCATCTTGTGATGGCCATCTTGTGTCCACATGGGGGCAGGATATTTGACCACATGGGGGCAGCCCTCTTGTGTGTTGAGCTGAAGAATAAGTATAGACTCCCACATGGGGAGAGGGAAAGAGTCCCACAGAACGGACTCCCACTGAGTTCCTTTTCCCTATGGCTTATAAAGGCTACAGATCCTGGTGCCTTGATATCCCCTCTGATTGGTCACTATTCCCTTGGACTGGTTACTATAATAACTCCTGAGCTCAAACGTCAAACCTCTTCCTTATTGTTTTCCTATTCTCTTTGGGCTTTCTTCTTCTCCTTCTGAATAAAGGGCTGCCTTCTCTTTATTTTATAAATATAGACCTTTTGCTGTTCCTGTTATGCCCAGATTTCAAGATCCCCAGAGACCACCAGGGAGCCGAGTCCAATGCAATAGCAAAGAGCCTTTATTAAAGCTCGAGGTTGGCTACACAGTGGCAGGCCACAAAGGAGAAAAAAATATCCAAAACATGACGATGTTATAGGGAGGTGGCACCAGGTTTAAACCACGGAGTTGACCAATTTCGATTGGTTGGATGAGGGCTGGGACTAGTGACACAAATAATCCGTAATGCACATGACTTGTCCTGTTCTTTGCTCTTGATTGGAGCTCAAGCGCACAGTCTTTCACGATTGGCTAATTCAAAGGGAGGGGTAGGTCTTTGTGATTTCAAGATGGCAGCCTACATGGTGGCTGCCAAGTCACACAGTCCAAAATGGCAGCTGTACAAATTGTTCTCTTCAGTCCCGCTCTGCCCTTTCATTCCCAGCTCCCTCATTCTATGGAAATGTACCTGTTGCAGTTGCTCAGGTTCTCTATTCTATGGAAATAAACATTCTGCTGCTCTGCAGGCCTGTGCTTCCACCATGGTCCCCTTAATTTCCAAAATTTCCTAAAATTTATCTTTTTCACCCCCCAAATTCCTGTTTCATCATCACAAGACACCACTAAGAAAAATAAGGAAGCTAAAATCAGAATAGCTGTTTGTTTAATGGGGAGCCATGCAGACTGGGCCTCCTATCAGGAGGTGACCCTACATCACCCTGACCCCTGCCTGATATACAGTGAGGCTCCAGTATGGGTAGCGTGTGTCTTAACACTCCTCTTGCTATTAAATACCCAGGATGCTTAATGATCTATTTTTAGCCTTTGCCAACAAAGCTTTTCTTCAAAATGCCATATGCTTTACTGTGGAGGCCACAGTTATCAAATATTGGTTGCAGAATGTTGGCAGAAAAATAAAAAGAAATTGTAGAGTTATGTCACATCTGAATCAGAGAAGGGTTGGAATGGCTAATTAGTTGCTTTGTTTTAGAGAGTGGGCAACCTGTTCATGTTACTGAGACAATGTGTCAGTGGAAAGAAAGATTCCAAATAGGAGAGAGAAAGTAATGTAAAAAAGTAACTACAAAGGTAAACGGATGTGGGAATAAAATCATAGCTGAGACATCTAAGCCTTCCTAACTGACAAGAATGAAAAGATGTTGCTGAATAAGAAAAACCCTACCCGCTACTGCCTTCTAAATAAAGAAGGAAATGATGCCTTTTGCTGAGAATAAGAGTAAAAAAGAATTTGTACCCCAAAAAAAGAGTTGGAATAGAATTTATCCATGAAATTCTTTCAGATGGATATAAATGAAATTACGTTGACATGGACAGTCCAACAACACTAAGTTATACATTTATAACATATAAGACCAAGCTAAAACAGGAAGTGATGTTCAATTATCTTTGTATGACTTGTAGGTTTACCATGTACACACAGAGTAGATTCTTAATGAAAATTTGCTGACTGATTAAATTGAGTGAAAAACAAACAATACTTATATGCTATATTTCACTTGACATTCTGTTGTCATATTTTAAAAAATGTAAAATATTATGCACCTACTTGAGAAATTATTTTATAGTTTTTTAATCTGCATATATGTTTGTAGGTCATCTATCATAAAAAGTACTTATAACAATAATTTTATATAATCAAAACCAGTTAAGCTTGTTTGTGTTATATGAAAAGAATAGGGAAAATGATTTTGCTAGAAATATTATTGTTTAGAAAAATTCTCAAATTCATTTTCATAAAAAAGGAGAAATTATTGATAAACATATCTAAATTTGCAGATTGGTTATTTTCAGGGGTTATTTGGGGTCATAACTGTAAATCTCATTACCGTGTTTGAAGGAGCCTCTTTCATTATTATGGTGCGGAGGTCCATATCCCTGAAGCTAATTGCAAGTTAAAGTCACAGAGTTCTAATTGTTTGCCATCAAAATAGCTGTGTAAGCTTGATTAACAGTGTTCAGCAACATTCATAATAGTCCAAGCCTGGTCCTGCATAAAATAGAAACTGGGGGAAAAAATCAATGAGATTTAATAAGATCAGGAACAATCACTTACAATAGTACATCAATCACACAAAGTAATAGGTGCAGGATTTGATAGGGTCCTGAACTGCCTGAGAGATTCATAACCAGCACTCGTTAATGATTTGTTCATTTGCATTTTATCAATCCACCTGCAGCTGACAAGCAAAAGGAGCAGGAAAGAAATATGTTGACTTAAACTCATCAGCTTTCCAATTAAAAAATAACGTATAATAGCAAACGTCTCTTCACAGGGAAATCTGATGTTATTACAAAGATAGGGTGCAGTTGTTGGCTCTTCAGAGGGGGCTTCAGTTAGATTTGCAGAATAGCTAAAGTGGCAGCATTCCCTGGTCACTAAGAAGTCTCAAAGGTTAGAAAGAATTTACATATGAATATAAATTTCTTCTCCACCTCTCCTAGGCCTTGATTGCATAATAATACTTAATGCAAAATGTGCATATTTCCTTGTTTTTCACTCTTTGAAATAAAGGAAGCTTCTGGCTTAGCCTTAGGCAAAACCTCTATCAAATGCTAAAGCAATCATAATGAGATAGATAGCTCTCTGGTGATTATTGCTTATCATTATATACCATTTCAGTTGATGTTATGACCATATAAAAGCAATCATGCTGTATTTACCATCAATATTACAACACATTTTGGGAATAAAGGTAAATGGGTACAATTGTGTAAACAAATTTCTGATCCTAAATTAATGATTCTATTTTATGTGCAAAATATAATCCCCTATAAACATGAGGCAAAGAGGAAAAGTCTGAGTGCTTTCTAAGAAAGTGGGGATGCCTGCTTAGAAATGTTCATATCTGTTTCCTATGGGGGCATTATGTGAATGGAGGGATAGAACACATTGTCTGAAACCAGCTGTGGTGCCATCCAAAAGATGGATTAATTAGTCTCTGTGCAAAACTGCAGTCAAGCATGTGCTCCTTCAGAGAAAAACATGATTTGGGTCCTTGTGGATAATGTTTAAATAACTGGTTTCTATATAGGATTCTTTAATTCAATCAGAGTGCAGGTAAAATCCCTTTATAATAGACTCCATGGGGTCTCTAAATTGTTCTGGTGAGGTAGAATTTGGTTAAAATGAATAAATACACTGATCACGTTCCCAGTATGTAGTATATACTAGAGAGACAGACTTGATGCCCAGCCTCTTTTCTATTGAATTATCACATGAAAAGAAATGCTTTGAATAGGATGGGGGAACCAGGAGCAAAGTATAATGCTCACATACCTTTTAAAGCTTTCTCTAGACCCTGGATGGCTTTCAACAAAATGGTTTTGGTATTAAGGTAAAGTGTTTTTTTTTTTTTCTTTTCTCTTAAAGATAGGTTGAATTGGGCTGACTAGAATTTTGAAATTTATATAAGACTGAAAAAAATTAAAAGTAATTGTTATTAGTCATCCTGACAAAAATAACTGTGAAGAAGTCGATTTTATGCAGCTTAATTTGCCTCCCTACAAAGCATACTGCCCAGATTCAAGTGCTTCAATTACAGGTTGACTCTTCTAATGCCATTAAACAGAAAGAGCATTAGTAAATTTACCAAGAATCAATTCATAGGATGCCAATTTACCTAAAAGCAAATTGATAAATGTCCTATATAGTGAAAGACTGATTCACACTTATTTTTGGCATTCAATAATTTGTATATGGTGAATTGTTTGGCTTGGAGTATACAGTTCTCAGTAGCATGAGTATCATCATTGAAATAGGAATTTTTTTTGGGGGGGTGGGTATGGGCAGGTTTAGGAAATTTTAAAAATTAAAGGACCCCATGGAAAATACAGAGGACTACAGAGCTGGGAGAGGTTATATTTCCATAACAAAAGGGAGCTAGGTGCAGTTACATTCCCATAAGACAAGGGAACTTGGAGTACCCAAAAGGTCTATATCCTATATAATAAAAGAGAAACATGCAAATTTGACTGTACCTTTGCTCCTGATTGGCTATGCTACCAGCCAATCAGGAGCATGGGCAGGGTCAAGTGGCATGAGTGACGGGCCCCGGAGGTGGAGATGAAATGGCAGTGGTGCCGAGCACCCAGCCTCTGGGCGCTGTGGGTGGAAGCAGTGGCTGTAGCAGCAGCAGCGGTGGTGGTGGCAGCAGCGGTGGTGGTGGCAGCAGGGAGCGCCCGGCCCCTAGGTACTGTGAGTGGAAGTGGCAGGGAGCTCCAGGCCCCCAGGGCCGGGTGGTTGCAGGCAGCCAGGGCTGAGCTGAGCATAGCGATGGCTGGGTGCCCAATGCCTAAAGCCTCACCAGAGGCTTTAGGCCTTGAGCAGGCTGGGGGTGAGCCATCAGTTGGACATCCCCTGAGGGCTCCCAGTATGTGAGAGGAGGCAGGTTGGGTTGAGGGACCACCTACCCCCAGTGCACGAATTTCGTGCACTGGGCCCCTAGTTTATAAAATAAAGGAGGTAGAAAGCCCAGAAGGAATGGGAGAACAATGAGGGAAGAGGGCCACCAAAGTTACTATAGTAATCAAATCAAAGGGAATATTCACCAATCAGAGGGGATATCAGGACACAGAAACTGCAGCCTTCATAAACTATGGAAACAGGAAGTTGGTGGGATTTTTTTCACCTGCCCATATGTGAGTCTGTGCTGTGAGATTCTTTCCCCTTCACCACATGGGAGTCTGTACTTGTTCCTCAATTACTCTCCACCTTGCTATACCATCTTCTGTCTGTGGATTCACTCTTTGACTCTGACAAAGAATCTAGGAAACCATCCTGTCCAGGGTAACACCACATGTTCCAATCCAAAAATCACATATCATCACTATCAGTTATGCTGGAATATAGAAATAGTTTTAATTATTCTAGGCATTCTTACCTTTCATTTACTGAAGAAACATTTGGCACTGATACTATAACAAGCCTTGCAGACATAGATACTAAAAAGCATAGATTCCAAATGTAATATATGCATCATTGTAAATAGCATAGATCTCATAAATATTCTTTAAAATATTAATAATATACTTTCTAGGTTTAAAAATAAAGCTTGATTAATTGTGGGTAGGTAACATCTCCAAACCATGGTACTTTATTTTATTTTAATCCTCACCCTACTTATGGTATTTATTTTTTCCTATTGATTTTTTTTTTTTTTTGAGAGAGAGAAAGTGGAAGGGAGAAGGAGAGGCAGAGAGGATCACCTATGTGAGAGAGACCCATTGATTGGTTGCCTCCTACTTGCCCCGACCAGGGCCAAGAGTCTGCAACTGAGATACATGCCCTTGAATCCAACCCAGGACCTTTCAGTCCGCAGGCCCACACTCTAAAAACTGAGCCAGATTGGCTAGGACAAACTTTGACACTCTTGACAGTGAAAAGCAGGCTGTCAATACATTGAAGCAATATGAGTAATAAAGGACTGTTTTAAGCAAATTGGAATATATTGTCACCTTGGCTATAAAAGAAGAGGGTAAGATATAAGTTGTTGAGGAAAAAGATTAGGGACCTAGTGATATTGGAGTTTTTTTAATTGAGATGTTAAAATAAGTAGATTTCTGCCCTGGATTGTGTGGCTCAGTTGGATGAGTGTCATCTCCCATACCAAAAGTTTGCCAGATCAATACCTGGTCAGGGTACATGCCCGGGTTGTAGACTCCATCCTCAGTAGAGTGTGTGCAGGAGGCAGCCAACTATCAATGTTTTCCTCTCACATTGATGTCTCTCTCTCCCTCTCTCCCTTTCTCTCCCTCTCTCTCTCTCCCTTGCTATCTCTTGAAAAAATCAATTAGAATATTAATAAAAACAAAGTAGCTTTCCTTACTCTGGCTGAATAAAATCCATTTCATGGACAAATAAGCATGAACAATGATAGAGAGTCAAGGTAGAGCCTGTGTTTCCAGGGAATGGTGGAAGACACAGGAGGGTGGAGCTGTATCCTAATTATGGAAGACTATAAATTTAGGTTTGTAGTATTTTACTGTAGGATATTGGGATTAATTAAAGGTGTTTAAAAAGGAAATAGCAAAGACAAATGAAACATAGGGTATGAAGTAGTTAATACTTTGTGTTCTAGAAACAGAGACCTAAGTTTGAATCACTTTTCCTATATATTGGCAACTGTTGAACTTTATTTCATCTCTATAGCTTCATTTTCTTCATTAAATACAAGTAAATCACCTACCATGGTGCTTGGCCCATTTAAGCATGCAATGCTTATAAGATGTTGTCATTAATTTTTAAAAAAATAAGTGGCATGGTATAATTGCAAGAACTTATTTAAAACCCTGTGTATTTAACTGTGATAAAATTACCTAATGTGTCTGAAGCTTGAAATTTATATTTCAATGAGAATCCTATCTAATAAAAGAGAAACGTGCAAATTGACCATACCTCCCCTATGACCACAAGCCACACCCACCAGCCATTCAGGAGCAAGTATGCAAATTAAGCCAACCAAGATGGCTGCAGCCATGGAGTGAGTAGGAGGCTTGGGTTTCCCTGGTGATGGAGGAGGCTAAGCTTCCCGCAGCCCTGGCCTGCCCTGGCCTCCACTCAAGGCTACAACGTTTCAATTATAGACAATAAATAAATCTCAACAAAAATGGTGGCAAGCATGGAGCTGGCAAGAGCAGGAGGCTTGAGTTGCCTCTGGCAATGGAAGAAGCCAAGCTTCCCGCAGCCCTGGCCTGCCCTTCTATTTAATTATAGAAGATAAATAAATTCCAGATACCATGGTCTCCACTTGGGTTGCTGGGAAGTGTGGCCAGCCTGCAAACCATCACAGCCCCTCCCCCATACTACCTCACGCCCCAAAGGAAGCCCTACTCTGATCCAGGACACCCTTCAGGGCAAACCAGCTGGCCCTCACCTGTGCACCAAGCCTCTATCCTATCTAATAAAAGAATAATATGCAAATTGACTTTCACTCCAACACACAGATGGCTGCCTCCATGTGGTCAAAGATGGCTGCCCCTATGTGGACAAAAGATGGCCGCCACAAGATTGCCAATAGGGGAGGGCAGTAAGGAGGGACCAGGCCTGCAAGGGAGGACAGTTAGGGGTGAACAAGCTGTCAGAGGAGGGAAGTTGGGGGCAACCGGTCCTATAGGAAACGACAGTTGGGGGAAACCCCCGCCTGCAGAGGAGAGCAGTTAGGGGCAATGAGGATGGCAGGGGATCAGTTAGGCATCAATCAGGCTGGCAGGGGAATGGTTAGAGGGTGATCAGGCTGGCAGGTAGAAGTGGTTAGGGGCAATCAGGAAGGCAGGCAGGTGCGCAATTAGGAGTTAGCAGTCTTGGATTGTGAGAGGGATGCCCAGCTGCCCTTTTAGGCCTGATCCCAGTAGGATAGGGTCTAAATGGGCAGCCAAACATTCCCTGAGGGGTCCCAGATTGGAGAGGGTATAGGCTGTGCTGAGGGACACACCTCTCCATGAATGAATTTCATGCATCAGGCCACTAGTATATACATACACAATTATTCAATTTGTAGTATACCAGTACTCTTCAAATTATATGCTTTGAATCAGTTCTCTATTGTATAAAGACAAGAGAAATACACTCAAGTAGCCACCTTGAGTATGGATGAAGAAAATGAGACCAAAGGCATGAAAACTGTTTACAGGACTTGTCAGAAAGTAGTTACTTTTGTGATCTCCGATGAACTAAGCCTCCTGGAATTAACATCTTTGTGTGTTTCTCTTCTCCATTGATTCTGAACTTCACTAAATGTGGTTAACTTTGGCCAATGGGACATTGGCAGCATAATGCAAGTGGAGGCTCAGTAAGCATTTGCTTGTCTTCTTGGAGTACTTCTATTGGAACCCAGATGCCAAGTCTTAAGGAACACATGGAAAGGCCATGTGGACATAGAGACAGAGGCCCAGTCAGACCCAGATGTTCTAACTGTCCCAGCTGAGACACCAGATATGTGAGAAGAAGAAGCCTTCCTGGCCACCCAGCCCTGGCTGATACCATGTAGTGCACCAATGAGCTGTTCCAATGAAGCCCAGTCATTATTATAGAATCATGCACTGGTAAATACTTATTATTTTACGCCATTATATTAAAAGGTGGATTCTCATACTGCAACATATATAAGTAAGAGCAATTGGTACCCAGAAGGAGGATTCTATCATAACAAAATAGTAAGATTCATGGTATGTGCTTTGGGACAAGGGCAGGCCTGAGAATATATAGGAAATTGCTATTAGAAGCTGGAGTGAAGGGGACTTAAGTTTTGTACTATAGGACAATTAATATGATCATCACCTGAAGAAATATGAAAAACAGATATTAGTAGCTCTGATATGATTTCTAGAAATAATATGGTAAGTGCCAATTGGATACATTTAACTTTCTGTCATAAAATATGGGAGTTAGATGAGCTAAAGAAATAACTGTTCAATTTTAAAGTAAATTTTAGAAGAAATATAAAGGAGTTAAGACTCTTGTATTAACGAAAATTGTTTTTAATCCCAAAGTTTTTCTGGAAAAAGACTCAAGGTTAGATATTAACTCAGGTAAATATCAAATTCTGGTTGCTGTGCATGAACCATTACCTCATAATAAACCTGAAGCCTAGGTTGAAGGACAATATTTGAGATCTTGAAAAGATTGGAAGCTGTGTCTCAGATAGCAGGATGAAGGAGAGTCTTAGAACCTTAAATATGTTGTCCACAGCACCCTCAATCACAAGGTTTTTAAGAGAGTTGTATTAGAGAATCACTGCCAGAATGGATTAAAAGTGTTGAGATAGTTTGAAAAGATAAAAAGCTTATTCTATGATAAGGAATAAATAAAGTTGCAAAGGCTACTCAGTTGCAAATATGGGCCATTTTTTATGAAAATAAAGACACAGGGAGTAGATCCAAGGACCAAGACTGAGCAAAAACTACAGAATCAAAAAGATAAAATTAGGCCCTAAGTAAAGAGCTTGTGAGACAGGAAACAACGGTTGTTTTAAACCACAAGTTTTGTGGAGATTTTTTTATGATAGCAATAGAAAACTCATGTACTCTGTTCTCCAGATTCTATTATCTGTTCCTGGATTATTTTGGACACCATTTATGCATTACTTCAGAACCTGTTGGCCTTATCTGTCTTTTATTTCATCTACTAATGTAGTGACTGGTTCTGCAAAGCCTCTGATAGAATTATCTTGACATTCTGCAGATGCCACGCCATCATACTGGTTCACGGTATTGATGGTATTATTTGAATTGGACCAGGGCAGGAAAGATTGGGGAGTATGTGTGATGCCCTAGTAAACCACCAGGCATGTATGAAGGGTGGATTATTAAACCTTAGGAAAAAAACAACTGAACTTTCTAAAAGTTTAAAGGTGCTAGGCATCCATTCTGTGACACCCCCTTCCTCTTTTTTTTTTTTTTTCCCCCTTTCAATGTCTAGCAATTCACAGTTGCCAGAAGGAAGCTCAGTGTTTGGTGGAGTTCTATGTATTTTTAAAATTTTCTTTATTGATTAAGGTGTTACATTATGTGTCCTCATCCCTCCATTAACCCCCCTACCCTCCCACACACTTATGTCCTCACCCCCCTGGTGTTCGTTTCCATCGGTTAGGCTTATATGCATGCACACAAGTCCATTTTGAAGACAACTTGTACTTCCCTTGGAACTACTAATCCAACCCATTAGTTATGTGATGAGAAAATTGAAAATAGAATTGTCAGTTTCAAAGGAGCACAAGCTAAAAGGCAGTCTTCCAGGCCTCCTGGGCTACATGATCAAGCCAATGTGAAGGTATCAGAAGAACCTATATTAGAGAAGAGTGGCACATGTCAAGCTTCATGCTAGCGCTGAAGTACAGACTGGGTTCCATCACAAGGATAGTCCCTCCTGCAGTAAATGATACCTACATTACTAACCCTTATACGTTACCTTTTTGCAGAGATAGAATTTGGCCAATATGTGAACTCACCCTGTGATAAACTGATTTTTTCTATGTAAATGTTCCATTCATAAAAAAATAAAACAATTTCCCCACTAGCCTTATCAACTAATGATATTTACTGTGATGGTTGCTCAGTAATTATTTTCTAATTCTAATTCCATAATTCCTAATAAATGTATTACTTAACATCCTAATGTAAGGAAAATTTTTTTTCTCTATCATCTATCTATCTATCTATCTATCTATCTATCTATCTATCTATCATATATGTAATTACATTAGTATGTTCTCATGGATTCCTATTTTGTTCAATGAATTATAATTCATCAATAATGTTAAATACTTTAATGTTCAAATTATCCTAGATTTTGTAAGTTGGAGCCTCTTTAAACTGACTTATGTATCTTTTATTTTTTTTGGCATGTCTCATAATTTTTATAGCACTTTTTAAACTTTTGACACAACAAAATATTCCAAGATCATGTTGTACTTTTCCTAACTAAGCCTTATTCCCAAGAATTGCCACTTCCAGGAATTTTCGTCAATCATCACGTTGTAGAATCTGCACCCACATACTCCATTATTCCAAGGGAGAAAGTTACACTTTTTCCACTGCAGATCCCTCACAGTTTTTCAAAGTTAAAATGTGCTAAGTATATATTATTCATATTTTAAAATGTACATACATTCAAATTCATACTGTTAAGGGAGTTGTTCTATGAGTTTTGGCAAAGCATGTACTTATACAATACAGTTTCATCCCTCCTTCTATTTAAACCTTGCCTTTACTCTTAAACCTGGCAACCAGTAAACTGATCTGTATTCCTATAATTTTGCAATTTTTAGAATGTCCTATAAGAGGAACAGTAAAATCGGAGCCTTTTACCAGTTTCTCTCACTTACCCTAATATGTTTGTGATTTATTCATATTGTGACTGTTTTAATAGTTCCTTTTCATTGCTGAGTAATATTCCTTAATACAAATGCACCACATTTGATTTTCTTGTTCCTCACCTGAGAGACATTTAGGTTGTTTTCAGTTTTGTGCTATTACAATAAAGCTGCTATAAGCATGCACAGGCAGGCTTTATTTTGTAGCCATTCTATTAGATAAACCTTTTTGAGTTTGATCTGCAGTTTTGTAAGGACATGATAAAGTAGCATAATTTCATACAAAGCAGCTCTCCATGGAAATTATTCTGACCTGGTAACTTGACTGGGATATGAAACATTGGTCTCCATGGTGATTATGTGGAGTGTTTAATAGTTCTGGTGATTCTGATCCCATCCCTTCCTAGTTCTCATGTTAAAAATTATTGGCCTCTCAAATCAGCAAGAAAGGAGCGAAAAACAATATATGCTTAGAAGTAGAATAAAAGGGATTGCAACAATTAAACTACTATGACTTTCATATATTCACACAAGTAAAAAGTAGGGTCATGTGTTCAAAATGAGGTGTTACAGGATGTTATTGCAACAGAAAGATTTTGTTTTATTATGGAACCCCCAATAAATTCTTTGCCTCTTTTTTTTTAGTGGATGACAGTATAACCTAACATCAGACAGAACTATTGTACAACCAATTTAATTCTTTAATGCAGGGTTATCATTCCAGGTTGCTTGCCCATCCATCCACAATCATAGAGGCAAGCCAGTTTCAGTTCACAGCTTTTAAGTGGAAATTTGCCAGTAAAGCATCTTTGAATAGCTTTGGCATTGGCACTGAATCCGCTGGCTATCCTGTGTGTGAGGAGGACCTGATAGGCATTTTTCTTAGATTCATACAATATACCTAATGTGGCCAAGATTTGGATGGACAAGGATGATTCAGCAGCCTTCGTGATTTCTATTGGAACGCTTAGGCTGTGGCCAAAGAGTTTTTTATCCAGGAGCAGAAAACTCCAGAAGCACTTTATTCTTTGACTAAATCTTTACATCTAGGAAAACAATAAAAAGAGTACCCATCTGAAAGAAGTACCATTGGTCTATACAGGCTTGCTGGGAGGACTGGTGGTTTTCAATAAGGGTCAATAGTATCTGTGTAGATACTGGTTTTCAAGTTAATTTTACTAATAGAATACCTTTGCATTGCAGTGCCTGGTTTCTCTCTCAAACAACCTGACCATTCTCATCAAAGCTGATAGCCATGGTAGTTCTGTTTCTGTAGGAAAATCAGTTTTTAAATCCTTGTTCATTTCTTCTTCGTGGCCTGACTTTTTTTAAAATACCTTTTTATTGATTTCAGAGAGGAAGAGAGAGGGAGAGGGAAATAGAAACATCAATGATGAGAGGGAATCATTGATTGGTTACCTCCTTTATGCCTCACACTGGGGATCAAGCCTGCAAGTACCAAACCCTGACCTCTTGGTTCAGAGTTCAAAGCTCAACCACTGAGCAACAATGGCCAAGCTATCTTTTCTTTTTTTCTTTTACTGTTACCTAATATAACTGGTAATTACTTAACCACATAGATAGAGCTTTTGTTTCAAATACTGCTAACATATTCTTGTGTTAAATATCATACTTTTTCTTAAATTATGGGCTAATTTTATAAAAATAAATAAAATTAGAAGTCTAGTTAAAATTTTACATCAAACAAATATAAGACAGAAAAAAAAAGAATCATACCAGAGGAAGGTCAAATTTTGGAGAAGATACATTTAGTGGCCTGGATTTTTTTCATATCAAGAATCATGGAAGAATAGGACTTGCACCAAGAATTGCTTCTTTTCTCCAGAGATTATGCAAATTGCATAAATATAAATGACAGCTATGTGTATTGATTGACTAAAATATCCCTGTTAAGTACTCTCCAGTTTTTTCCCTTTACACAAAGGCTTATGGGTAAACTCACATAATATTAATGAAGTGAAACCATTCCTCAGGATATGAACCTTAAATGAAGGAGAAGGATGTTAGATAGGAATCTGGCATTTCCTGATTCAATAAGTACATCTTAATTATGAATTATAAACCCAGCACCATATTTATTTCCTCATCATTTCAAGCTCTGTCACTATCATACTTCCTGTCTAGATTAATTCACACACACACATTCTTTTTTTAAAAATTACTTATAAGATACTGTCATTATTTTGTCATGTATAGTACTTCAGAAAGATTCAATGTCTAGAAAGTTTCATAAATCAACTTTCAGCCGTGGTCCTTCTAAGAAGTTTGTAACATCTCAACTTTACACATAATTTTATAATTTGCAAATGATACACCTCCTTCTTTCTTATTTCAACATTAACATGATTAGAATTGATTAAAGTGCTGTACTTGTCTTGCAAGTTGTGCTTTTCACCTAAGCCAGCTTATTATAAGAAGAATCATTTCTTAACAGTAGTCCAAAACTCAGTTTGGCAAAAAATGTCTTCCAGAGAACAGTAAATATAAATTCACTATCATATGTATTATTTTAAAAATATTTTATATAATATACCTAAGTGAACTGTAGCAAAGTGATTCCTTTTCCTGCTAAATTTAATATCGGATGCTGACCCTCAATGGTGGGAGACTACCTCTTCTGATGTATTATGCAATTACATTGATGGATGGTTAATTGAGTCACCATTGCAGACCATATGTTTACTCATGACCTGAATGTCATTGGTCAGGTCATGGATTCACATTGAGGGCCTACAAATGTATACTGTCTTGGAAAATACCTGTTTTAAATGTAAACTTCTGGTTTAAAATATCCATAGTAAAATAAATCATCAACTTTATTATCAGAAATTTGCACATAATTGCTTTTGTCATAAAGGTGACATAAGTTGTTGTACAGTTTGAAACCACCATTAAATGTAATAGGACTTTTACATAAATGATGAAATCAATTGTCTCAGTTGAGGTTATATCAACTGAAGCTTCAGCTTAAGCTTAAATTGATATATAGAGATGCAGCTATCTAAATAATATTTAGGTTTTTTTATTATTGGGAAAGAATGCTAAAGAATATCAATCCAGGACTGATCCTTATCAAAATTTTATAGTTGATCAAGTTGATCTTTGTTTTTTGTTTTTTTGTTTTTAATTCTTGCTGTTTTGACCACCATACCTTCTTTGTGTCCAATAGTGTGAGAGATTTCTCCTTTATATAATGTTCTCTGATACCTGTCCCATTCAACAATTTTTAGTTTCTCTGAGAATCAAGAAGTAAGCAGCTATTTATGTTTAAGGGTAGGTTAGTTACTTTCTGTGAATGGCTCTTGTGGCTTTTGGGACAGGCGTATAGCAGGCGGGAATGAGAGCAAGTATAGGCCTGGGCTGGTGTCTTCACTCTGACTCCAAACAGTTCTGTGCTTTCTGACCTCTTATAACGACCTTAGTTAGTTTCCTTACCTACACAATGGAGATGATAATATTTATGTCATCAAATGTTGTAAGGATCAATTAAAATTCTTCATATAACATGGTTGTATCATGCTAAATGAAATGTCAGACATAAAATGTTAAGAACATATATTTCACTCATAAATGTGTGGAATATAAAACTGAAAGCAGCAAATGAACAAACAAGAAAAACAACAAACAAAAACAGACAACAATACGGTGGTTAGCAAAGGAAAAAAGATGGGGGTAGTAAAGGGTCAAATATATGTTGACAGAAGAAGACTTAACTTTAGGTGGTGGGCACACAATGCAATATAAAGGTCAAGTATCAAAGAAATGTATACTTGCAACCTATATAATTTTATTAACCAATGTCACCCCATTAAATTTAATTTTTTAAAAAGTTCATATATTGCACTCAATTATAGTTTATAGCAGGTATGCAATCAATATTAATAATTATTGATATTCTTGAACTTCTCACAATCTTGGGTAATAATAAGAAAAATGATGAATAATAATAATAACAATAATAATAATAAAAGCTCAGCCACCAGAATGGTGAAACAACCAGAATGACCAGAATAGCTATGACACACACTGCAACAGCCAACCAGCCTGATCTGGCCTGATTGCTCCCCCTCTACCAGCTCACCCCCACTAGGCCCTCAACACCCTGATTGGGCTTGCCAGCCAACCACACATGGCCCTACCCTCCTGCTGGCCTGGCCCAATAGACCCCCATTGGGGTGGGGTGGCCAGAGACCACCCATGCACAAATTTGTGCACTGGGCCTCTAGTAATAATAATAACTGCTGTTCATGGAGCACTTGGCTGTATGGAAGAACAGGGCATGCTTTGTCCCAATTATCTCCACAGCAATTGACTGACATATTGTTATCATGTCCATTTTACAGATAACAAAACTGAATATCAAAGAGTATAGGGTATATTAGCTTGTTCAAGATCACAAAGCTAATAAATGACAGAGCATCAAATCAAATTCATGTTATGTTACTCCAAAATTAATACATTGATGCTCATGACTTTTCCTAACTTGGTAATGAAAAAGCATTAACTTTCATATTCAACTCTTTTCTTGGCATGTCCATATTTTTATAGCCTGCTCAAATCTTTACCAACATAGAAAAAAAAAATTCTGGGAAAACTGAGCTGAGTCAGAATTCTTGACTACAGAGTTTCTATAAACTACTTGAGTCATCCTTTATAGCCATTTGATTCTAGGTTATGATTATGATTTTCTATTATTGGCAATTTTGGAAAGGAAGAGAAGGCTTCAATTACCTCCTTCCCATTAAATAATACTATGTGAACACTAATAATTCCCAACATCAATGCACTTTATCTTCTATTTTGGAAAGAAGTTACAAACTGATTTTTAAAATCAATTTCTTAAACAGTACTTGTTATGTGCAAATGAGTCCACAAATCAATAAATAAACAAAATAAATACCCCTGTTTCGTGGAATAAACACATACATTTCTATAACAGAATCATTCTAAGATAATCCCCCAAATATATACCTTCTGGTATATGCACCGTATGGCTGTGAATATGATGAATGGATTTTTCTCTCATAATTAGATTAATGTTCTTGCCACTGTTGAATGTAATAAAGGGAGATTACCTGGGGTGGGTCTCACCTCATCAGTTGAGCCCTTACAATGGACTAGGCTTTTCTTGTCATCAAAGATGCAGAACATGAGAGGGATTCCCCAAGATAAAGATTCTCCATTGCTGGCTTTGAAGGTAGAAGAGGCCATGAAAGTAGAAATCCAGGCAGCCTCTAGAGCAGAGCAGACCCCCACCTAATACCCCATAAGGAAATACAGACTTCAGTACTATGAACACAGGGATTTGAATTCTTCCAATAACCTGAATGAACTTGAAAGTATTCTTACCTCTAGATGACAACTCAGTTTAGCCAGCATCTTGATTTGAGCCTTAGAATGGGTGAATTCCAGTCAGGACCAGAAATCCTAAGCATATCATGCACAAATTTAGTGACTTAAAACAGCCCCCATTGGACTCACTAAACAATGGGGGCTGTTTTAAGTCACTAAATTTGTGATAAGCAGTCACACAACAATGGAAAACTAACATATACAACTTAGAATATAGCCTTTTTTTAAGTAAGGGATTTTTTTTAGGGGCTAATCCTATATAATTAATAAAAGAGAAACATGCAAATTTGACTGTACCTTCGCTCCTGACTGGCTATGTTACCAGCCAATCAGGAGCGGGGGCGGGGCCAAGTGGCACAAGCCCTGGGCCCGGGGATGGAGATGAAATGGCAATGGCAGTGAACGCTCAGCCCCCAGGTGCTGTGAGCAGAAATGGCAGTAAGCACCCATCCCCCGGGGCCGGGTGGTCACAGGTAGCCAGGGCTAAGCTGAGCAGGGCCTTGGGAAGGCTGGAGGTGAGCCATCAGTTGGACATCCCCTGAGGGCTCCCAGTATATGAGAGGGGACAAGTTGGGTTGAGGGACCACCCACCCTCAGTGCACAAATTTTGTGCACTGGGCCCCTAGTAAAAATATAAAATAACTAGAAGCCTGGTGCATGACATTCGTGCTCTGGGCAGTGGGTGTCTCTCAATGCAGCTTGTGCCTTCTCACAGTCCAGGATGCCTTGGGGGATGCTCAATTGCCAGCTTAGCTGGGGAGTGAGCTTAAGCCAGGAGTCAGACATCCCCTGAGGGGTCCTTAGCAGAGGATCCTGCCACTACCTCTGGGCTTACCAGCCATGAGCCTGGTTTCTGGCTGAGTGGCACTGCCCCTGTAGAAGTGCACTGACCACCAGGGGACAGCTTCTGCATTGAGCATCAACTCCCTGGTGGTTGGTGCGCATCATAACGACCAGTCATTTCGATGTTTGGTCAATTTGCATATTAGGGTTTTATTATATAGGATGTGCCTTCTTATGAAATAAAATACTCAAAGGTCCTAGCAGCATTCAAGATGACTAGAAAGTGTGGTATTTTAGTAAAATACTTCCTCAAACTTGTGATTGCTATTTTTAACCATTTGGATTTTTAGAGTCAGAATAACCATTTCTACTTATTTACCAAAATAATATAAAATGTCTTCTTATATAAGCTGTTCTGCCTAATTTCTCTCTGTACCAATAATTTTTAAAGCTATTTAAATTTCCCAAATGTTTTAAGGTAAATACTATAACTTTTTTATATCAATGTGGTAGAACATGAATCTTAGCAATGATGCTCTATCTCTGACATGTCTTTGATGATTCATCCACTTTGACAAGTAACTGATTTTAAGCTCTGTAGTTTGCATCAATCAACCCTGAGATGAAGTAAGACTTGAACAACACATACCATTGAGTCAAAAGAACATACAAGCATTTCATTGTTAGAAAAATAAAGCTTGGTAATAGACAAAAATAGCTAATGGAGCAGTATCTTTGGTTCAAACATTGATTTTTCTCAAAAAATATCCAGAATTAACTTAAATATCCTTTGTTCAATGACTGTAACCTATTATAAAAAAGAGGGCTCATTTCTGCTTTATAATTTTTAGGACTACATTGAGAAAGATTATGATAATGGACATATAATAAAATTCTCGACAATGATTGAGTCCTGTAATTGTACTAAATTCAAGGAGGCTGCCTTGAAGAGGAGAACTAACAGTGTTTTCATTTTGATTAGCTTACCTTTTCAAGTGTTCTGCTAGGAACCTGTATCATTCAAACAGAGGCAAGAACTTTATTATCATCACTATAGCAACTGCAGGGAAATTTATCTCAAAACAGTTGGCTACCTGGAATTTTTTTCAGGAGGGAAAGGAGAGCAGATAATATATAACATTTTCATTTTTTAAAAATGTACTTTCTTTTATAAGAACAAGACAGGCCAGTTGCTTTGTCATGTTTTTTTTAATTTAAGCAATAGAAGATCACATATATATCTGTGTATATACATAAGTTAATGTCAATTTTTTATGAATTAGTGTCCAATATCTTAGTGTCCAATATCTCTCTTGCATTTTTGAAAACATCTTATGAAGCTCCTTTATAAATAATAGTTTCATGTGGGTCATTTGAAATTTGAGTGTATCACTAACCAATATCATATCTATGAATTATAATATTTAAATAAAATAATATTATACCAACTATTAACATATATGACCAATTGGAAAATAATGGTATCTTCTTTGACTTGTATACAAATGATTACATTTTTAAAGCTGGTATACTTAACATTTTGTGCAAGACAATGCTCTTGTTCTTTCTACCATATCTTTTCCTTTATATTGTATCATGAACATGCATGGTTCAAAAGTGCTGACAATCTGCATTTAAAATAAGATGATCCTGGAGTAAGGCTGCCTAGGCAATTTTTAACCTTTATGTCTTCACTGGAGCCAGAGTTCTGAGAACTTCATTTTTAATAGCCTTTTTAAAATGCCTTTCTGAACTGATAGGACTTACTTTTTAAGTACCCTCTCATACTTTAAGTAAAAAAGACATGACAAGATTTCAAGATTTCCTGAAATACGTTCTTATGCAAGAATTATGCACAGTTGTAGGATGACATGGCTATGTTTAGGCTTTCCCCATAAAGCATCCTACTGACAACCAAGGAGTCCAGTCTCCTGCAAAATTTAGAGGTTTGGGTGTCTTACAAGACAATTGTGATGTGCAGCCATTCTCACAGCTTTCATAATCTTTGTGTGAATGCTGATCTTGAAATTAAATCTCGTAAGTGTGTAAAATTATACATAAAAGAACAAAGAAAGGATAAGAATATGCTTGTAGTAAACCATTAAAATGATACATGGATTATTTTTGAAAGGGCTTATTGGACTTTTAAAAACAAAAGTTAATTTTACGTGTTCATTACTTTTTTATATTGTAGAATCAATCGAATAAAACATCTTTATGGCATTACAGGTATAAGTTCAATATGAAGTTTTAACTATTTAAAAATAATAATTACATATTTGTTAACAATATGTTTTTAAAGCTTTTCTTCAACAAGTTTGATTAAGCAAATTAATTATATAACTAACTATGAAAGAATTTTATTGTGCTTTTTCTGATTTTATCACAAAATCAGTTTTTAATAAAATTCTCATATCTATGTACAATTTCCATCGATTTTTTGGAAGTACATATTAAATTAAGTAGGAAATAATTGGTGGCCTAATGATATCTACAAATAAGTAATATTTTCAACTCTGAACACTTTTATTTATTTTTAAAAATACTTTAACCTTTCAAATTAGCAAAAACATCGGTATAAAAACTATTTGAGAATTATATTATTTATATTACCCTATAAAATGTTTTCCTATAGTGGTAATAACATGTAGTGGTATGGAGAATATACTTCAACTTTTAAACATCTGAATATGTTAACATAGATGTTTCTTTCAAAATGTAGATACTCCATAAAATATATATCTTATTTTAAATTTATTAAGCATAAGTTATTCTCTTTGAAAGTTTAAAAAAAAATGTGGAGGCTGCCAGTAGATGGCATTCTGGTTTCTGTAAGAGATGTTTATGTAGAGATGGGCTCTTTTCTTTGGAAAAAAGAAATAGACATTGTGACAATAGGATTCAGATTGGAAAGGTCATTAGACCTTCTTTAGAAAACTGTAGTCATTCTAAAAACAATAGTCTCAACAGAGGCTTAATGTTTCTTATGTTAATTTAGTTTACCAAGCTCTGCCATTTTGTTGACTCTCAAAGTAGTGATTTGGATAAAATTAATGAAATTTTATTGAATACAAATTTAATGTTAAAATACAATATTAGGCTGATTCTACATAAACCAGTGAAAATGTTGTTTTAGCATTATTAAAAGCAGTCTAATCAATAATCAATGTATGCCAAGAACTATTTTATTGCCTACTGACCTAAATTCATATATATTCACCTCTTTTAGTCATGAATGACCAAATTATCCAATTTTCTTTTTGTTAAAATTTTTTAGCCCTGGCCACTGGTTCTAAGTGGTTAGAATGTCACCCTGCACACAAAAGGATTGTGGGTTTGATTACCAGTCAAGAGCATACTAGGATACCTGGGGTTGGGATCCCTCCCCAATCCTGGTAAGGGAGCATGTGAGAGGCAATCCACATGATCTGTCTCTCTCACATGATCTCTCTCTCTCTCTCTCTCTCTCTCTCTCTCTCTCTCTCTCTCTCTCTCTCCTTTTCTCTCCCTTCTCCCTCTCTGAAAGAAAATGGAAAAAATATCCTAGGGTGAGAATTACCAAAACACTATTGATCTCAAATGAACTTCTTCCCCATAATAAACAATCCTATCTAATAAAAGAGTAATATGCAAATTGACCATACCTCCAATCAAGCCATGCCCACAAGCCAATCAGGAGCAAATAAACCCCAACCAAGATGGCTGTGGCCACTGAGAGCAGGAGGGAGGCTTGGGTTTCCCTGGTAATGGAGGAAGCCAAGCTTTCCACCTCCCCTTGCTGGCCTAAGCCTCTACTCAATGCTACAAAGTTTCAATTATAGAAGATATATCTCAACAGAAATGGTGGCAGCCATGGAGCTGGAGAGAGCAGAGGCTAGGGTTGCCCAGGCAATGAAGGAAGCCAAGCTTCTGCAGCTGTGGCCAGCCTAGGCCTCCACTCCAGGCTACAATGTTTCAATTATAGAAGGTAAATGTCCCAACAGAAATGGCTGCCACCATGGAGCGAGCAGAAGGCTTGACTCTGCTCCAGGCTACAAAGTTTCAATTGTAGGACATAAATTAATCCCAGATCCCAGGGCCTCCACTTGGGTCACTGGGGGAAGCGGGGGAGGGCATGACCAGTCAGCAAACCACCACAGGCCTCTTGCCCAGGCTGTCCCACACTCCAAGGGGACCCCAACCCTGATCCAGGACACCCTTCAGTGCAAACCAGCTGATCCCACCCATGCACCAGGCTTCTAGTCTAACTAATAAAAGAGTAATAAGCAGATTGACCATCATTCCAACACACACGATGGCTGCCCCTATATGGTCAAAGATCCTGCCCCTATGTGGACACAAGATGGCCATGACAAGATGGCCAACAGGGGAGGACAGTGGGAGGGACCAGGCTGGCAGAGGAGGGAAGTTGGGGGCAAACAGGCTGGCAGGGGAGCAGTTAGATGTGAATCAGGCTGACAGGGGTGTGTTTAGAGGATGATTAGGCTGGCAGGCAGAAGCATTTAGGAGCAATCAGAAAGGCAGGCAGGCGAGCAGTTGGAAGTCAGCAGTTCTGGATTGTGAGAGGGATGTCTGACTGCTCGTTTAGGTGTGATCGAGCCTAAACGGTCAGTCGGACATCCCTCAAGGGGTCCCAGATTGGAGAGGGTACAGGCTGGGCTGAGGGACAACCCCCAAACCCGTGCATGAATTTTGTGCACTGTGCCTCTAGTCTAATATAGTCTCCTATAAAGATAGATGATTATTTGTATTTTTAAATGAATAAATGAGAAAGTATACCCAAAGCTCACTATGATACTATTTCTGAATTTATTGGTAAAAATACATAAATTGAAGAACCTCAAGAAACTCTTCATAAGAAATCAAATCTCCAACATGGGGACTGGACCACTGCTATTTCCTAGGAAGTTTTTCCTTAATTCTTATATACCTTAGGAGATAATTAAGCTTATCCTATTTAGGCAGCTCCTTCCTATAACATCCTCCTTGGTAACTGTGTGACTTAGTTCTGAGGAATGGGTTTGCCTCATGATCACTAAATAAAAGAGCAATTATTTAGTTCCAACATGCTTACAAATACCTAATAAAGCAAACATATTTAAAGCCATTAAGGTAACCTTTCACATACCATGACAAAGTAATAAGAAATATTTTTCTCAACAATTATGTATGCTCACAAGATCAGGGTAAATTATCATTTAATTTCCAAATATTGTTTTCTTCATTGCTTTAGATTTCCCAGTAAGTAATTAATATAATAATTGCAGAAGTCATATATTTATTAAAGCAGTCCTCCTTAGGAATATTCAATAATTACTTTGATAGTCTATTACATACTGAGACATTGAAAATGAATTAAACTCTTTTTTAAAATTAGACTTTGATTAATTCTGAAACTTTTTCCTTTATTGGTCTAATAGAGTAAGCGCTAATAGAATAACACCATAATGGAGCACAAATGCTATTCCATATTAACAGAAAAAAACTAATTAATTTCAATACCTTAGGATTTCCTATTTCTGGCACTTGACTATAGAGTTTCCAAAGCTTTTGATTTTTCTGGGTCACTGTTAGACTCAGAAAATTTAGAAGCATGGACATTTCTGGCTCTTTGTATGATTTAAAATGGCAGGTTACTTGCTGTCCTAAGCAATAATCTATTTAGAACATGATTATTGTAATGCACATAGTGTCAGTAAGTTTATCCAATCCTTGGTGGTTTTGCTTAAAAGCCATTGCCTTCAAAAATTTCTCCTGATATCCTAAGTCTGGAGTTATATTTCTTCATTCTAATGCTCACAATATTGTATACCGATTTTGATATAGTTTTATTACTTAAAAATCTGTGCATTATGTTCATGCATGTATTTTCTATATCTTTGCAATAAGTTCTTTAGAGGAATGTTCATGATTGTATCCCTCACAATAGCTACTACACGGTCTTTTATGTTCTGGACCTCAATAATTATTTTCATGTTTATAATAAAAACTACTGCAATTAGTACCATAAGTCTTTTTTTTGAATAAGGAGTATGAAATTCACATTATGAACCAGCTGAATAAAAGAACACATAACTAAGGGATTAGGATTTCCTGTAAGGGAGCAACAAAGAGTAAACTTATTCCCAGGGAATGGCACATTATAAATGATAAATTCAGGCTTTGTTTTGTTTGGGGATGTTCATCAGTTGTTTTCCCAGTGGGTCCTGCTTCATTTCAGATCAGAGTCTCAACTGTGAATGCCCATTTAGAATAACTGGGAGCTTCAAAAATCAATGCTGGTTCCTGGGATCCAACCTTAGAATATCTAATTTAATTTGTTTCACTTGAGCCTCTTCCATCACGACTCTTTAAAATTCCTCCCTATATGATTAAAATATTGAGTCAGGCTGCAGCATCCTGGATAGGAAAGTATTCCAGACCAACATCACTATTGAATCTGATTCTGTAGCTTCTTCCTCTAAATAGAGAACATGTTGAGGAGGATTTTGCAGAAGAATTATGAACCTGGGATCATCTTTACTGTAACTGTTCATGTAATTTGCTATTACAAAATCATT
Source organism: Antrozous pallidus (assembly GCA_027563665.1). NCBI lineage: Eukaryota > Metazoa > Chordata > Mammalia > Chiroptera > Vespertilionidae > Antrozous > Antrozous pallidus. The sequence goes on from CM050510.1 coordinate 45,369,805, forward strand.
CACACACTTCATAAGACATGTTTGATTAGTAATATAGTCTTTGGAGGAAATATTGCTTGAGGTAGGTATCTTCTCATGGAGAGAAATATAAGGTTTAGCAAACTTGATTTAGAATTACAGTTCTATATGGGCTCAAGCTTATAACTTTGGACAAGAGCACAATTCCTCATTCATTAAAAGAGGGTTATCATCCAACCATTTTTCATGGGATAATATCTAATGATTAGTGTGAAAATAAGCCTTCTATATGTTCTCTTATAATTAGGCCCATCAGCGTGTTGGCATGATAATCATTGTTGCCTTGAGTCCCTATGCCTGGGTCCTAAAAAATTAATTTTTATTTAACTATTTTAATTATTCTGGATCTCATTTAAACTTTATATCTCATCTTCAAAGATTCTTACTTGAAAATATCTTGAATTATTCCCCAATAAAACTAGAATTTTCTGACCGGTTATTTTTTCGCTTTCAAAATTCATATAATAGACTAGAGGCCCAGTGCACGGATTCATGCACCAGTGGGGTCTCTCATCCTGGCCTTCAGGGATTGACTGAAACCATGAAGTGGCAGGTGGCTGGGTAGGAGCCCGAGCCCAGGCTAGGAGCTGGGCTGATTCTGCTCATTCTGGCCCCATTGTGCCTGTCACCATCACTGCTCAGTAAGCTTGTAGGTGCTCTGCTGTCATCTCTGTGTGCCCATCCTAGTGCAATACTAGCAAGCCCAATGGCCATGGGCTTGCTCCCAGTCAATCCTGATGCTGGTCCCAATCCCGGTCCCAGTCCACATTGGGGAGAGATGCATAGGGGATTGTCTGGAGGAGAGGCTTGCACTGCCACTGTAGCTGTGCTCACCAGCCATAAGCCCAGTGTCTGGTGCCTGTTGGTCAGCTGAGCAGTGCTCCCACTGTGGGAGCACACTGACCACCAGGGGGAAGCTCCTGCATTGAGTGTCTTGCACCCTGGTGGTTAATGTGTGTTATAGCTACCAGTCAATGAGTTGAGCGGTCTAGCAGAATGGTCACTTATGCTTTTATATATATAGATGGCTTGCAAAAGTGGTTAGTTCCCTGCCCTTGACTGTATCCACTTACCTGGTGACAGAAATTTGCTCCACTTGTGAGTGAAGGATACTCTTCCACTACTACTTTTTGAATTTTTGTTGAATCTTTGACTTGCTTCTATCAACATCATGTGTGGCAGATGTGTGCACCCATTCCCATCCAAGGTTTTTAGAACTTTGAGAGCTTCTGATTGATCTCTAGAAATTCCTTTTTCCCTGTGATAATGACATGTGGTCATTGAAGATCCACTTGATACAGCAAAAAGTAAAGGCAGGCAGACTTGGACACTTCTGGAATTCTGAATGCACTTCTCAAATTGTTAAAACATGAGAGAAAAAGTCCTCAAAGACAACAGAAATGTTCAGAGATATGAACAAGTAATTCATAGATGCATATTATTTTAAACCTATGAAAAGATGTTCATTCACACTTATTATTGGCAAAATGCAAATTAAAAACTAGACAGATACCATTTCTGATCATATTAATGAAAATTTAAAAAAAGAACAACACATTATCTTGGTGAAGATGTAGGAAAACTGGTATTCTCATTTACTTCTGGGAGGAAAGCAAACTGGTGTAACTCTTTAAGAAGGAAAATTGCAAACATCTAACAAAACCCTGTAAGCACTTACTTTTTGGCAAAGTAATTCTACTTCCTGTAATTGATCCTGAAGATACAGCCCCAAAATGTGAAATTCTATGCCAAGTTTAGTCACTATATTGTTTGTAATTTCAAAATATTGGGGAAAAATCCTATCTAATAAAAGAGTAATATGCAAACTTGACTGTACCTTCGCTACAATACCAGCCAATCAGGAGTGGGGTTGGGGCCAAGCGCGGCACGCAGGAGCAGAAGGGAAGCCCAAGTATGGCTGTGGGCACCGGAGTCCCATATCGCAGCCCAGTCCCAGCCCCAGCGGGCGACCCAAGCTCCCCGCAGCCTGTGGCGAAGGATGGCCATGTGGGCTCTTAGCTGCGGGCACCAGGGGTCCCTGATCACAGCCCAGCCCCCAAAACAAAGCCATGGTGGCAGGGCCAAGGCAGAGGCCATTAGGGGTGATCAGGCCAGGAGGGGAAGGCAGTTAGAGGTGATCAGGCCAGGAGGGGAGGGCAGTTGAGGGTGATCAGGCTGGTGGTGGGGGCAGTTGAGGCCAAGCAGGCCGGCAGAGGGGACCAGTTGGGGCTATCAGGCCAGCAAGCAGAGTGGTCAGGGGTGATCAAGCAGTCAGGCAGGTGAGTGGTTAGGAGCGAATTGAGAAGGGGTTGTCCAAGTGCCAGTTTAGGCCTGATCCCACAGGGGTCTTAGATTGGAGAGGATGCAGGCCGGATTGAGAGACAACCTCCCCTACCCCTCACGTGCATGAATTTTGTGCACTGGGCCACTAGTACTAATATAAAAATAAAGCAGTTGAATAAATTGTGGGAATATTGTTCAATTGGGGGGAAAAGACAAAGATTTTATGAACACATATGAAGTGATTTTCAGGATATATTGTTAAACAATAGAAGGAAAAGTGCATATAGTATCTATAATACACTAGCTTTCCATAAAAGATTATGAGGAAGCTGATCTCTATCAATAGTAAGCATATTAAAAGCCTCTATAACTGAAACACACACTGCTGATACATAACTAGACAAACATATCATGTTCAGAAACAGAATAATTATACATGGGTTTTAATAATAAAATTTTCATCTCAAAGATAACATTTAAAAATATATATATATTATTGATTTTAGAGAAGAAACATCAATGATGAGAGAGAATCATTGATTGGCTGCCTCCTGCATGCCCCCTAATGGGGACCAAGCCCACAACCCAGGCATGTGTCCTTGGCTGGAATCAAACCTAGGACTCTTCAGTCTGCAGGCTGACACTCTATCCATTGAGCCAAACCAGCTGTGGCTCAAAGATAAACATTTTAATAAATTATCTGGGACATAGATTCTGCTCATTTGTATAAAAAGAAATGTAGGCAAGATCTAAAAAAATATTGAATTGCTTTTCTACATGAAGAGGTTGGAATAGGGGAGGTAAGATGGATAGAAATGGATCAAAAATAATGAGGGAAATGATACTTTTCAAAGTATACATTTTTATACAGTTGTGACTTTTAGAACATGTCAATATTTTACATATTTAAAATAATAGAAACATAAAATCATGAAAAATTGGAAGATATGGAAGGGAAAAAACCAGTATGGAATATACATGGAACAGTATTCCAAGTATCACCCACAGTATAAAGGTGAGAAGAGGTGCTTTTCCAGAATAACTTACCTAAGTAACTGGGACATAGTGCCCTAACTATATAACTAAAGACTGAAGGCAGAGTTGTACTGTAATTAGTAGGCATTTATCACAAAGTATGAGTTAGAAATTCTGAAACTACTTTGTGAATTCAATGACTGAGAAAATTAATTAATAAATTTGGATAGTGAGAAGCAGGTTTCTCTTTTGGAAAAGGAAGTTAACAATAAGAACAAAGAGAAGGGGCGAATGAGACCTTTGTTGGTACAGATATCAATAAGAACTTGTGAATTTTAACAAATATATACATATAGAAATAAACATTAAAACATGTCTTAAGCCTTTACTTAAGTTTGGTATAAGTGATGATGTTAGAGTCCACGTGTGTGTGTGTGTGTCTGTGTGATATTCGTGATAAAGTCCTCCTAGAATCTCATCAATCATAAAATTGAACTAATATCATGAGATGGATAATCACTTTGTTCAAAATGAGATCTACTGGTTTTAGCATGTCACATGGAAACCAGAGCCATTCAGATGTGTTTTCTAGGACTTTGTCATCCACAGTGTATATTGATTTGCAGCATCATTTACACCTTAAGCTCACCTTGATTTAGCAGTGCAGAATCATGGGTCCAACCCTAGAGCTTCTAAATTACAACTTCCATTTTAACAAGATGCCTAAGCAATTCAGTTCACGGGCACATTAAATATTATGAGTGACCATGTGCACAGATTCATACACATTGAAAGGAAATTAATTAGAAGAAATATTTTAATTTTGCTATTTGCCCTTTATAATAGAAATGTCAGCGGTGAAAGAAAATTAGTACAATGTACATGAAAATAATACATAAATTGATTAATAAATAAACAATAACAACATGACATAACAACAACAAATACATGATATGAAAGCAATAGAAACGTAATATAAAAACAATAAGCAGAAAATGGTTTGGCTCAGTGGATAGAGCGTCAGCTTGTAGACTGAAGAGTCCCAGGTTCGATTCCAGTCAAGGGCATGTACCTTGGTTGCGGGCACATCCCCAGTGGGGGGTGTGCAGGAGGCAGCTGATAGATGTTTTTCTCTCATTGATGTTTCTTTCTATCCCTCTCCCTTCCTTTATGTAAAAAATCAATAAAATATGTATTTTTTTAAAGATGATATAAAAAACAAAACATGCATGATATAAAAATAGCATTGATACAATGACTGGTAAATTGATTAAATTTATTCTAATATCTTCCATATACCACATTAACAGTAAAAGCACTCTCAAAGTGCTTGACTAAATTTTCCTTGTGATGAAGTATTTACAACTTTAACTTTAATGTCACATGCTCTTTGAGCTTAAGAGAAAGCAACATATAATTGATCATGTGCAAAAATGGGTTCAGGTAGGAATATTCCTACTCTGTCTAGAGTTTGTCCTAGTGATTTATTAATAGTCATCGCAAATGCTGCCATAATAGGAAACTGTCTTTAAATTAATTTAAATGGGAGGCCAGTGTCAGATGGGGACAAATCAATTTATTAATCATTAAATTTTAAAATATGCCAGGTATTCTGGAAAATTTATATCATTTAGAGAAACTTTGTCTTTGCTACCACATTGAGTAAATTTTCCATCAGATGTTCTTTCATTGGAGACATTTAGGAATAGGCAAAACTGACATGCAACAGTCACTCCATCACAATTGTGTTTGATAATTGCATCCTTATTTACCTCAGTTTCTCTATGAAGGCAGTTCCTACCAGTATTGATAGTACTTATTAATTAGTACCATCTTATTAATTAGTCAGACATATTCTGCCGAAGATGTCACTTTCTTTCTGAATCAGAGGTTTATTGTGCCAAGAGTTGGTCTTCAGATACATTCTGTTGACCAGCTTCTTTTGGCTTCAGAGGTACATTATGACAATAGTTGGTCTTCAGACATATTCTGTCCACAAATTTGGCTCCAGAATATCAATGAAAACGTGATGTCTTTACCTGGTGGCAACAGCAACTGTTTCTGGGCTGGGCTGTGGGTTGCATTTTGCAACATGGGGTCTTGGCAGCGTCTTGGCTGTTGCTCCATAGTGGTGGTGGGGCCTATGTCCCACTTGGGAGAAGCCAAGTGTCCTTTTGTGGGCACCAGATCCACGGTGCCATTTCTTTGTGTGTGTCATGGCACCTCCTGCATTGAGCATCTTCCCCCTGGTGGTCAGTGTGTGTCATAATGACTGATCAGACGGTCAGACACTTAGCATAGTAGCCTTTTATATATATAGATTGTTCCAATACCAATGAAGACAAAATGGTTCTTTGTCTTCATAAATGGTTCTTTGAAGACTTAAACAGTATTGAATATCTTTTAACCATTAGCCAGAAAAAAATGGAATGTGATTGATAAACGCACACATGTACACATACACACACACATGCACACACTCATATATACTGTATTTTCCAGCGTATAAGATGACTGGAACTGATGATGATAGAAGGAAGATACAAACAATAGAGAGAGCGCAAGTGCCAGGCAAGTCCCTGGTGAATTAGCAACGACCATCATAACTGCAAGCTATGGTATTTTTACACCCAGCATATAAGATGACCCCCAACTTTAGAGAAGATTTTCCTGAGTTAAAAAGTCACCTTATATGCCAGAAAATACACATGTACTCATACACACACACACACACGCACACACACACACATGTTTAGCCATAGGTAGACATTCTGAAAGCAACCTGTATTCATCACATTTTAGTAAGTCAACAGCATTTTCTTAGCAACCATACTGCTAATGAACAAAAACTGGCTTTGTGTCTTGAAAATCAGTAAATACACAATCTTCTGTTCTCCTGTCAACGTGAACTAGCTAAATTGTGAATACAATTTTTAACTATGGTGAAATTTTTTAAAAATGCATTTCTTTAAAAATATGATGCAACTTCTTTGAAATAGTGAATTTTAATTTATATTAATATCATATTTGTGGATTTTTTTGCTAAGAAGGAATAAGTGTAATTGGACAAAATATACGTCAATTTAAGAATTTTTATAGAAATAGAGAGTTCCTGAGGTCTGTTGTCATTATGGTAAAGGTTAGGTTGGATGTAGCTTTTGATTCTAAACCAAAATTTCATTCTTCACATTTTCCATCTGAAGATGTGGTCTCATACTGACTAGCTGGTAATTGGGTCTAAAGAGGTTTGCATTAGTTATTTCATATAATGAGCTACACTGAAAAGCCCTTGCTACCAACTGTTTTCCTTGTAACTAGCTCTTCAAAGCAATAAACCAATGAGTTGAGTCTATAGTGTGGAGCTAGAGCTTTCTCTTTTAAATACGAATTGGTGACACAAATCTCTTCACATATTTGAAAAGTCAGCATTTGAGTGGATTATTATAGAAACAAATACATTCTCCATAAAAAAGTGTTCTTGGCCGAAACCAGTTTGGCTCAGTGGATAGAGCATAGGCCTGCGGACTGAAAGGTCCCAAGTTCGATTCTGGTCAAGGGCATGTACCCTGGCTGTGGGCACATCCCCAGCAGGGAGTGTGCAAGAGGCAGCTGATCGATGTTTCTCTCTCATCGATGTTTCTGACTTTCTATCCCTCTCCCTTTCTCTCTGTGAAAAATCAATAAAATATATATTTTTAAAAAAGTGTTCTTGTAAAAAAAAGAATGTTTTTTTTTAAATTTGTAGATACAGTTCTGATGATTGATAAATGTTATGGCTGGAGTAATTTTTAAAGGACTCAGAGAGGATATTTGCTTCTACTTTCCTCTTTTTCTAATCTTATTAAAATCATTATTTGTCATTAGATAGTTTTGCAAATTCAAGATTAAATAACTGTTTAATGCTTTATTTCTACTTAAAATGGATGTCTGGACACCCATATCTAGAACTCAGTTTGCTTTCTTAAATCTCCAGGCACCTACCCTGCAACCACTATGAGTTAAAAGAGAACACAAATATCCATTATGTTATTTGATTTTCATAGATTTACATGAGCATATCTGGCTGTGGAAGGGGTTATCAAAGGCCTTTTCTATCAAATGCCATCTGTGGCTAACCTATAAAAAATTCCATTAGCAAGTTGGAAAGTAGGGAAAAAAGTCATAATGTTAAATAAAATCTTTCTCAAGATATTCTAGTGCTTAAGGAAAAGCAAGTTTGTACAAGCATGCTTTTTTTTTAATAAGAAAGTACTTTAAATGCTAAATTTTTCAATTTAGTAGTGCTTATGTGTGTCTTGAATGGACTGAAATTTTTACTAGGTATTGAGTATGCATCAAGTCTCAGTAGTGTTGTAATTTTGCCCAGGCATGTTTCCCAGACCCAGTTAAGATCAGAAAAGGTATTAGACTCACAGCAGATGAAGTATAAATTTTGTTGTATGTGAAGGACGTCAGTCCCTACCTTTTTTAGCTTACACTCTAGGATAGTTTGCTACTTAACCTGCTTTAAGCCTACAGACTATTATGTTATCACCTAGGAATTCTTTCTAATGAGAATTTCCAGTCATGTAATATAGATATAGATATAAGAAAAGCAATTAAGCATCCCTCATTTAAAAAGCAATTAAGCACCCCTCATTTCTGCTTAGAAAAACAAATATAAAGGATATACAAGACAAAGAAAGAAAATATTATCAGATGTAATATTCAAAATTTGAACTATTACTTTTGAGTCATTTAGGCTTATGGACACAGGAGGCCAGTAGTTAGTTGCCTGGCCTTGGGCTATAACAAAAGGAGTTGTGAATATTTTGAGAAGTAGCAGAATGTCAGAATAAATGGCAATAGAGTAGGGAGAACAATTTTGAAACAACAACTATTTATATGGAAATGTGACCGTACCTTCACTATGTTACCAGCCAATCAGGAGTGGAGGGTGGGGCTGAGATGAACAGGAGGCCAGCACGGGGGGAGAGTGGCACACAGGACAGGAGGCCGGCCAGTGCTCTGTTTGGGGCAGGAGGGGCCAGCATGCGCACCACTTGGGATGGGAGCTGCCTGGGACGGGAGAGGCAGGATGCGAGGGGCCGGCCGGTGCTCTGGGCAGGATGGGAGCCACCCAGGATGGGAGCCGCACAGGAAGGGAGCCTCATGGGAAGAGAGGGGCAGGATGAGAGGGGTCGGTAGGCACTCTGGGTGGGATGGGAGCTGTGTGGGAAAGGAGGGGCCAGCCAGCACACTGAGCAGGATGGGAACCACATGGGAAGGGAGCCACATGGGACAGGAGGGGCGGATGGGAGGAGCCGGCCTGTGTGCCATGCGAGATGGGAGCTGCGTGGATGGGAGGTAGGCAAGGCTGGCGTGTGCGGCTGCTGATTGCAGGGTGCCCCTGGAGCTGGGCAGTCACCACCAGGACTAAAGCCAGGGCTGGGTGGGTAGGACCTGGGCTGGTGGGCAGGGCCAGGGTGACTGCGGCAGAGCCAACCATCAGCCCCATTGCAGGATGATGGTTGAGTGCCCAAGGCCTAAAGCTTTGGCCAGGGGTGAGGGGTCAGTAGAACATTCTCCGAGGGCTTCCAGTATGTGTGAGGGGGCAGGTTGGGCTGAGGGATCACCCACCCCAGTGCACGAATTTCATGTACCTGGCCCCTAGTATATTTATATTGGTAAGGGGCTAAAGGCACTTTTCATGATGATTACAGGGAGGTAATGCATGTACAATAGTTCAGAGAGATGGATTGGTTACCAGTATTAAAAATAATGCAAAGCTGAAGGAAAAAAGAAGGAAGTTCATATGTGTTGGAAAATTCCAGAGTAAATGATTAAAGACAAAAACATTATACATGATAGAGTTGATTTAATTTTCTTCTGAATGAAAACAAATCAATGGTAAGATCGTATCAAATTAAAGAGTAATATGCAAATTGACCATACCTCCTATCAAGCCATGCCCACAAGCCACACCCAACAGCCAATCAGGAGAGAATAAACCCCAACCAAGATGGCTGTTGCCACTGAGAGCAGGAGGGAGGTTTGGGTTTCCTCAGGATTAGAGAAAGCCAAGCTTTCCGCCTGCCCTTGCTGGCCTACACTTCCACTCAATGCTACAAAGTTTCAATTATAAAAGATATACCCCAACAGAAATGGTGGCAGCCATGGAGCTGGAGAGAACAGAGGATAGGGTTGCCCAGGCAATGGAGGAAGCCTAGCTTCTGCAGTCCTAGCACCTAGGCCTCCACTATAGGCTACAAAGTTTTAATTATAGAATTTAAATAAACCCAAACAGAAATGGCTTTCACCAAGGAGGGAGCAGAAGGCTTGGCTTCACTCCAGGCTACAAAATTTCAATTGTAGAACATAAATTAATCCCAGATCCCAGGGCCTCCACTTGGGTCACTGGGGGGCAAGGCCAGCCTGCAAACCACCACAGGCCTCTCACCCAGGCCACCCCACACCCCAAGGGAATCCCCACCCTGATCTGGGACATTCTTCAGGGCAAACCAGAGGGTCCCCAACCATGCACCAGGCCTCTATCCTATCTAATAAAATAGTAATTTGCAGGTTAACCATCACTCCAACACACAAGAGGGCTGTCCCCATGGGATAAAAGATCCTGCCCCCATGTGGACACAAGATGGCCACCACAAGATGGCCAGCAGGGGAGGGCTATCGGGAGGTTCCAGGCCTGCAAGGGAGGGAAGTTGGGGGCAATCAGGCCAGCAGGGGAGGGCAGTTGGAAGGGACCAGGCCCGCAAAGGAGGGTAGTTGGGGGCGATCAAGCCTGCAGGGGAGGGCAGTTAGGGGTGACCAGGCCAGCAGAGGAGGGAAGTTGGGGGCAAACAGGCTGGCAAGGGAGCAGTTAGACATCAATTAGGCTGTCAGGGTAGTGGTTAGGGGGTTATCAGGCTGGCTGGCAGAAGTGGTTAGGGGCAATCAGGGAGGCAGACAGATGAGTAGTTTGGAGCCAGCAGTCCTGGATTGTGAGAAGGATGTCTTACTGCCCATTTAGGCTCGATCCTACCAGGATGGGCCTAAACAGAAAATCGGACATCCCTCGAGGGTTCTCAGATTAAAGAGGGTGCAGGCTGGCTGAGGGATATCCCCTACCTCCAATGCATGAATTCTAGTTTAAATATAAAGATTGTCAAGAAATTTGATGTTGTTCCTTTTGAAAGCTAACAAGTTAAACTGCCAGCATTCAAGGAAGATTGACAGAAGACAGATCACTGGTCAGAGAAAAAAAGAAAAATCAATTATATTTTTTAAATAAAGTCTTTGTTTTACAAGCATTTTAGATTTTCAGAAAGACTGTGAAGCTAAAATAAAGATTTCCTACATTCCCCATAACTAGTTCCCCCTATTCTTACCGTCTAACACTATCATAGTAGATTTGTTAGAATTAATGAATCAAAATAGATGTATTATTGTTAACAAAAGCCGTTACTTCAGATTCCCTTGGATTTCATCTGAATTTTTTTGTTTGTTCAATTGCATTTAGTTATCATGTTTCCTCAGACAATTCTTGTCTGTGATAGTTTCTCAGACTTTTCTTTTCTCAAAGCCCCTGCCAGTTTAGAGGAGCATTCATAATCCAAGTGTGAAAAGTCTGACTCTCAACATTAACATCGACTTCTTCTTCAACTCTGACATAATAACCGGGGGGCAGGGGGGGGGGGTGGTTATTACCTGCAATTTCAGTTAAGACAATTTCAGTTACCCTCGTCAGCCATGGTCAGACAATATTAAAGAAGCAATTATTTTGTTTTAAATCGGGTGCCCTTGTGAGTAGCTGGTGAAATCTCGAGGGAGTGCCTGAAGCCTCCCTTTCCCAGAGGCCCTGCCAATTAGCGTTCTCTTGTTATCAGGTGGGTCTCTGGAGTTGGCATGGTTTGTGTTCAAGTTGCCCATATTTTGCTTCAAAGGGACCCCAAAGCTCCAGGTCAGTGATGCTGGCCGTTGGTCAGCAGACTCATTAGTCAACAATAGAGCCAAGTATCAACAGTACAACAATTGAAATTTCTTTTGAGAGCCAATTTTTTTAAACTTAAACTTCTTCTAGTGCCACTTCTTCAAAATAGACTCGCCCAGGCCATGGTATTTTGTGGAAGAGCCACAGTTTGCCAACCATTGTTTTGCCTAAGAACAACCGGGAAGTGCTTCCCGGAAGTGAAAAGGGGAAAGTTCTGGACTCAGCGAGGAAAGGAAAACAGCCTGTGCTGCCATTGCTGCAGGAAGGAAGAAGGAACTAATGGAATCTTCTCTGGGAAAAGTGGCCAAGGAAAAGGAAATCCCTGCCAAGTTTTTCGTTCCAGCCGCAGTGGGTGATAAGCGGTTAGTGAACATGGAAAAGGCACTAGTTTTGAGGATGGAAGATATGAAGAGACACTGTGTTCCTGCTAACTACGGTATGGGTTGGCCCAGAGCATACCAAGACAGCCCCCAAAACCAGTGACACCCCTCTCCCCCCAGGGAGTTACTTCAAGTAAGGGGTGGCTTCCCAGCTCCAGGAATGGCTTTGCCTCTTGACCGTCTTCCATCATCACCAGAAGAAGATGGGTGAGTAAACCACGATGAAATATTTTGAGAGAGACCACATTCACGTAAGTTTTATTACAGCATATTGTTATCATTGTTCTATTTTGTTATTTTTTTTATTTTGACTGTGCCTAATTCATAAATTAAACTTTATCATAGATATATACAGAGTGGCCAGATTATTATGATCTCTGATAGCCACTCAGTGTAGACTGAACACAGATTTGGGATTTTAAAATAAGGTTTTTCCATGTATAAGAACTGCATTGTGGGTAGTTAGAAAAAAGCAGAGGGCTTACTAGCCAGAGGCTGGGCACCACTATCTCCTGGTCCTTTGACATATGAAGATTTGCAAATTTTCCCTTATACATAAGTACATTGAGTGGCCAGATTATTATGCGTTCAGAGATCATAATATTCTGGCCACCCAGTGTGTATTTATGGAAGAAAACATGGTATATGTAAGAGTTTGGAACTACCATTGGTTTCAGGCATCCCGTGGGCTGGGAATACTCCCTCCAGGTAAGAGGGGGCTGCGATCGTCACACAGAGCAGTGACAGGAGCCCTAACACACTCTGCATCACCTAAGAGCACCATGCTTCGTGCAGTTGTTTCTGTCTTTCATCTCATAGTCTCCACTGATTTCCAACCTTAGTTTGGCTAGCACCCTTTCCCCTGTCCCCTTTAGTGATTTTTTTTCACGTATTTGTGAATAGAGTTATATTGTTTCTCATATTCTCATTCCATCCTGGGAGCTCCTGACATCCTTGATTTTTAAAAAAATACTTACAGACATTAAGGTTTACTCTTTGTGCTGAGAAGCTCTCTAGTTTTTGACAAATGCATAGTGTTGCATATTCATTATTACGGTATCATAAAACAATCGATTCACCACCCTAAAAATCATTTGTGCTTCACCTATTTAATTTCTCTCTTTAGGTTAAAATATTTTAATTTCTCTTGAAACTTGTTCCTTGATGTGTTATTTAAAGTATGTAGATTAATCTCAAAATGTTTTTGGGTTTTGAAACTATCTTTCTGTTACTAATGTCTGGTTTAATTTCACTAGGATCTGAGAACACGTCCTGTATGATTTCTAAACCTTTATTAGATTTGTTACATGTAGTTTATGGCCCATGTTGTGGTCTATCTTGGTATGTCATATGAGCTTGTGGAGAATGTACATCTTCTGTTGTTGATCAGAGTACTACAAAATTTATTTATGTGGATCAATATCACTTTACCACTCCCTGAAGACTGCCTTATAATATTTTTCAAGGACAGCTTGATGGTAAAGTCTCAGTTTTGGGTTGTAAGAGTCGTTTTTCTTCACTTTTTAGAATACTTTTCTGGGTATATAATTTTAGGCCGGTAAGATTTTTTTCCTTTTAATGTGTTAAATATTTCAGGCCTTTCTCTGATGCTTGCATGGTTTCTGGCAAGAAGTTCACTGCAATTATTGTCCTTGTTCTAGACATAAGGTTTTTTTTCTTTTCCTCTGGATTCTTTCAGGAGTTTTTTTTTTTTGTGTGTGTGGTATTTTTGTCATTGTCTTTTAAAAAACAAACATATTTTTATTGATATCAGAGGGGAAGGGAGAAAGAGAGAGAAACACATCAAAAATGAAAGAGACACATCAATTGGTTGCTTCCTGCATGTACCCCAACCAGGGCCAGGGATCGAATCTACAACTGAGGTACCTGACCAGAATTGAACCTGGAACCCTTTAGTACACAGGCCAATGCTCTACCCACTAAGCAAAACTGGCTAGGGCTGTCTGGTTTTCTCTGATAAGTCCTGTGCTAAATTTGTAGTATTTATCCTGCTAGGTTATCTTTAAACTTTCTGGATTTGTCTTATGTGTATGTGCTTAATTTTGGAAAGTTCTCTATCATTATTACTTTACAAATTTCTTCTGTTTCATTCTTATTTCTCCTAATTATATGTATATTACACCATTTGAAATTGTCCTTTAGTTCTTGAATATTCTGTTAGTTTTTGCTCAGTATTTTTATTTTTCCCCAATACATTTCAGTTTCTGAAATTTCTGAAATTTATTGGCTTTTCTTTGTGTCCAGTCTATGCCCATTCAAGGCATCCTTCATTCATTTCTATATTAAACATTTCTTTTTCCTAAAATGTCCATTTCTCTGCTTTCATTACTATGTGTTGTAATGTGTTTTCTACTTTTTTCCCTTAGGCACCAGTATATTAATCATAGTTATTTAAATCTCCCTAGTAATTCTACCATCTGTGTCACATCTCATTCTGTTTATGATACTGTTTTGTCTCTTTTGTTTCTTGTATTTAGCATGCCTTGGAATTTTTTTTTGTTGTTGGAAGCTGGACATTTTGTATTGGGTATGGAGACTGAACTAAAAAGGCTGTTGGTGTGAGAATTTATTTCATCTGGTGTTAGGAGTAGCGCTGCGTTTAATCTTTACTGTACGGTCGGTGCTAAAGGCTGCAATACCTCTAGTGTCCTGTCTCCCATCTTGTCTTCTCTAAGTCCTCCTCTTCATAGAGTTTGCATTTTTAAGTTCTTTCTGATGGAATCCACTGATGTCATACTGGAGCCCTGTTTATATGATGGTTATAAATTGAGGAGAAGTTTTGTGTAATTTTCTAATGAGATCACAAGGTCTTTTGTCTCTGTGCTCTGACCCCCACAAGTGTTTCTCCATTGATGTAGCCTTTTTATTTCCTTAGATTAGCGAAGAAGCAAAAGTGAGAAGGAACTGATGGAATGATGTTCTTCAGGAAGGTTAAGTCTCTAGAAAAGGCTTTTATTCTAGAAGTTAGGCATTTATTATGGAAAATGAGAAGGCCATATTTTACAATTATTGCTTCTTATCTTGCTCTTCTGGAGTCACAGGGAGATCTTCCTTGGACCTTCACAGAGACCCTCTTATTTCTGAATGGTATAGTTCCTGAATAATAATCCCCCTAAAGTGTTGGGACCCCCTGAGGACTACTGCTCTAAGGAGTTTCTCATTTTCATGCTACTCTACATTCAGTCTCCAACAACTCAAAATTATTATTCCAGGGCTCATATTATGTTTCCCATGGGGAACTTCTATGCTTAGCCAAGATATGCTTATTTGCCTGTGTCTTTAGATTGGATGATGAATGTTTCTTGCAACCTCAGTTCTCTGATGGGTGCTAACATGGTCATTGATTTTTAATAAGTTCAGTATTTTCTCGTTGTAAGGACAGAGTAATAATATCTAAGCTCTTCACATGTCAAAGTTAAAACCAGAAGTAGAACATTTTGCTTTTCAAGTATAGATACAACTGAAATATTAGGCCACAGTTTACTAAATGTGGTAATAAGTGATGGCTAGAGGAAGTGAGAATATGATCATTATCAACACTGTAGAAAAAAAGAAATCAAAATATGACTTTTTTTCTCAATTGTCATGGCATGATGAGATGGGGAAATAAGTTAAAATAGCTCCCTCTGTGTCATCTCATCTTTTCTTAAAGAAGCCTTCTCCTCCTATAAGGAAAGACTCAAGAAAAGAAATGTCAGTCAAGACTGCATAAAGCAGTTCCTCCAGCCAAAGAAATTCTGCAAAATGAGAAACATTTGTATATTGCCTGTGAATAATAAAAATTCTCTCTCTGAAATGTATACTTTTGTAAAGGGTAAAAGTGAGAAGGACTAAGGACTGAGTCTTAGGAGAGACATTGTGAGTTTGACCTGCTGATTTTAATCATTAAGTGAAGATTAGGCTTTCCAGTCCAGTAAGATACTTTTCACCAAAATCTACACTGTGGATCTTCTTGCTCTGACTTCTTTACTTTGTGTCATCTAAATCCTTGTGACTAATCATTTCCCCATTACTATCAAATGTTGAAAATTTCCATTATAATTGTGTATTTATCTATGTGCTTCTAAGTTTTAAAACTGTGATTAAATGCATACATGTTTAGGATTATTGCATTATTTTGATAAGCAGATTTTTTATCGTTATGAAATGACCCCAGTTATCCTTGTGTAACATTCCTTGTTCTGGGGGCTACATTTTTTATATTCATACAGCTACTTAATCTTATGATTTTTTTTACATGGAGTATATTTTCCATCCTTTGATTTTAAACTACATGTGACTTTTTATTAAAATAATTTTTTGGGTGGACAATATATTGTAGTCTTTCTTTTTTATCTAGCCTAACAATATCATGAATTTTCTTGAGTAGACTATTTGTATTAATGTAAACATCAATCTGTGTGAGGTATTTTTGTAAATCTCTTTATGCTACTTGCCCTTAAATCTTTTTCTTCATAATATGACTTTCACATAACCAAATTAATCACTTAAAGTGAACAATTCAGGTAGGGCATTTAGTATATTCACAACATTGTACAACCACGACTTCTGTCTAGTTCCAAAACATTTTTATCACCCTGAAAGGAAATTTCATACTCCTCAAGCATTTGCTCCCCATCTTTCTTTCTTTCTTTTTTTAAAATATATTTTATTGATTTTTTACAGAGCAGAAGGGAGAGGGATAGAAAGTCAGAAACATCGATGAGAGAGAGACACGGATCAGCTGCCTCTTGCACGCCCCCTACTGGGGATGTGCCCACAGCCACGGTACATGCCCTTGCTGGAATCGAACCCGGGACCCTTCAGTCTGCAGTCCAATGCTCTATCCACTGAGCCAAACCGGTCTTGGCTGCTCCCCATCTTTCAAACTCCTTCCCCAGCCCTTGTCAGTCACCAATCTGTGTTCTGTCTCAGTGCATTTATTTATTCTGAATAGTCTAAACAAATGAACTCATATACTATATGACCTTTTGTGTTTGACATCTCTGATGTACCATGATGTTTTAAGGTTAATCAACTTTGTAGCATCGATTCATACTTTATTCCATACACATCACAATTTTATTTTTTTAATTTTTAAAATATATTTTATTGATTTTTTACAGAGAGGAAGGGAGAAGGATAGAAAGTTAGAAACATCGATGAGAGAGAAACATCAATCAGCTGCCTCCTGCACACCCCCCACTGGGGATGTGCCTGCAACCAAGGTACATACCCTTGACTGGAATTGAATCTGGGACCTTCAGGCCGACTCTCTATCCACTGAGCCAAACCGGTTTCGGCTATACATACCACAATTTTAGTCATTCATCCATTGATTGACATTTGTGCCTTTTCAACCTTATGGCTATTACAAATAGTGTGATACCAATATGCATATACATGCACTTGCTTGAAAACCTAGTTTCAGTTCTTTGGAGTATATACACATAGGATTGGAATTGTTGTATGCTTATAGGGTAATTCGGTATTTAATTTTTGGGGGAACTTCCCATTTCCCACAATGGCTGAACAATTTTACCTTCCCATCAGCTATATATAAGGGTTCCAGCCAATTTCTCCACATCATCACCCTTTACCACTTAAAAAAAATAGCCATCACAGTGGTTATAAAGTATTATATCATTGGGGTTTTATTCTAATTTCCCTAAGAACTAAGTATGTTGAGCATCTTTACATGTATTTTTTGTTGTTGGTTTTTTTTTGTTTTGTTTTGTTTTGGCTATTTGTGTGTCTTCTTTGGAGAAATGTCTATTCATCTCTGCCCATATTTTAATTAAGTGCTTTTCTTTTTATTGAGTTGTAGGAATGCTTTATGTATTCTGGATGCTAGACTCTTATCAAATATGACTGTTATCAAATATTGTCTGTTATTCTCTAGATTTTTTTCACTCTTTTGATAATATTCTTTCATGTCCCAAAGTTTTTGGAATTTTGATGAAGTTCAATTTATCTATTATTTTACTGTGTTGTTCATGCTATTTATCTCATACCTAAGAATCCTTTGCCAAACTGAAGATCATTAAGATTTATTTCTATGTTTTCTTCTAAGTGTTTTATGGTTTTAGCTTTTATATTTAGTTACTAATCCATTTTGAGTGAATTTTACATATGGTGGGATTTAACTTTATTTATTTTTGCACATGGACATCCAATTGTCTCCACATCATTTGTTGAAAGTCTATTCTTTTTCCCATCGAATAGTCTTAGCCCCCTTTTAGGAACTCAATTGAACACATATATATGGACTTATTTTTGGAATTTCATATGTATTCTATTGTCTGTATGTTTATCCATACCTTTTGGGTGACTATAGTGTTTGTAATAAGTTTTGAAAAGTGGGAGTATGAGTCTCCAAATTTGTTGTTTTCAGATATTGTTTTGGCTATTTGGTGTGGGGCAGCTACAGTGTTTGGACAGGTTCAAGCCTTGGATTAATGAGAGAGCACAATCTTCTCATGGCCATATGCAAGTCCCAGCATGGAGGGCATGGCCCTCCCAGCACAATTATAGCCAACAGCTGTAGTTGTAAGCTTGAGCCTATGGTCTGAACATGTGGCTCCACGTGCCTGAGTGATGTAAGTTTGATAGAGTTCAGGTGTACGTAGTTGAGCAGGATTGAAACCCATGAGAATGTTGTAAACATCTTGATCACACCCTTACTTTGCCTCGTGGCATCTGCTATAAAATAAAGACATGGCTTGTGGATGGGGGTGCTGTCTCTGGAAGCAGCATCCCACTGAGAACTAGCTTTCATTCTCTTGTCTGATCATTTAGGGTAGCATTATCATCTTAATATTAAGTTTCTAATTCGTGAACATAGGATGCTTTTCCATTTATTTAGGTTTGTTAAATAAGTTTGTTTCTTTTTATTTCTCCCATATGCTCTTTGTTCTTTTTTTCCTCTAACTATACCATTGAAATTATTATACTTTTAGCATTTTTATGTAATCACTCATTTTTTATTGTTGGCTATATCTCTGCTTATTTTTATTTTTGGTAGTTGTTCAATAGATTACAACAGATATCTTTGATTTATCCCAGTTAAGTTTCAAATAATATTATATCACTTTCTCCCATCCAAGTACTAACCAGGCCCGACCCCACTTAGGTTCCCAGGTCAGACAAGATCAGGCACGTTCAGGGTGGTATGGCCATAGACTATATCACTTTCTATATACTGTAGAAGTATTATAAAAGGATCTTTTCATCTTCCTTGCATTTTCTTTAATCTCCTTGCTTTATATTTACATTTTTTGGCACTCAGCAATCATTGGGAAGGTTCCAGTTTCTATCTAAAAGTGTAATATGCTAATTAGACCAGAAATCATTCTGGACAAAGCCACAGCAGCAGAGGCCCAGCCCCTTGCATGAATTTCATGCATCGGGCCTCTAGTCTAATATAATTTTCCCCTCAACATGAAGGCCTTCCTTTAGCATTTCTTGTAGTGTACATCTGAGAGCAATCGATTTTATTATCATTATTCATAGAATAAATCTTTAGTACATCAACATTTTGGATAATTTTTTTCTAGTTATGGATTTCTAAATTATCAAATTTTCTTTTAACTCTTTACAGATGAAGTTCTTTGTTTTTACTTGTTTGCTTGTTTGCATAGCTTCTGAAAAGTACTCTGAATTTCTGATCTTAGTACACTTGCCTACTTTTTATGGTTTTGTTTTAAAGATTATTTTTTACTTATTTCCAACAAATAACTTACTTTGTCTTTGTTTTATTTAAGGTAACTTAGACATCTTGGAATTGTGCATTTATAATTACCACATTTAGGAAAATTTCCACTGTTAATTCTTCCAAATATTTTTTATGTCTCTTCTAAATCTCTCTCTGGAACTATAGTTGCTCATACAATTAGACCATTACTGTTACTTTAGCTATACTTAAATTTATATTATGCTGTCTTTAAGTCCACTGGTCTTTTCTTTGTAATGTTTTATCCACTGTTAATTGGAAAGTGTGAAATTTTTATTTCTGAAATTTTATCTCCAGAATCCCATTTGATTCTCTTTTATGTCTTTATCTCTTAATTATGTTCATATATTTCTTTAAATCATGGGACATATTTAAATACCTGTTTTAGTATCTGCTAATTCTATCATCTGCTGTTTTTCTGCCTGTTACTAATGACTGTTCATTGTGGATATTCTTTACTTTTTTTTTTTTTTTTTTGCTTTAGCACATGTCTAGTAAAATTTTAATAGATGCTAGATGTTGTGCATTTTATAATGTTAAGTACTGGATTATATTATATTACTTTAAAGATGCTCTTGAGCCTATCAACCTTTGCTGCATGGGTTTCTGTCTTATTTATTTGGCTCTTAGCTATGGACTTCATGTCTGCAATGTGACAGCCTTCTTACACCCATGAGATAAGAAGCATTGGACAATGTCCACATTCCACCAGTGAAGACGCAGAAAGGTTTTACATTGACCCTGGGTCGCTGAGCTGTTAGTTGTTTCTCACAAAGTACATCTTTCTAAATCACTAGTCAATAATATCTACAGTAAATGATTTTTATAACTTCTAGTTACATTGTTACTGCCTATCTTCTTCAAGTTTTAAAAACCTTAAAATTATTTGATAAAATATTGCTGTTTTACTTACCTACCTTCTTAAATGTAAAGTTCACAAATTTAAGAAGAAGATGCGTTTTTCTGAATTTGTTCAACATGAATACTATGAAAGGAATTGATGAGCAACCATTTTTATTTCATCACTTAGAGACCGTTTAGAAGCCTGCTTGGCTCCCTTATATCATCTAAGATTTGAATCCAGGTTCTGATATTTTACCATCTATGTGATTTAGGTAAGTGACTAAATTTCACAAAGTCTGGATTTATTTTTGTTTAAAATGTCCAAAAAGTATATTTAGGTTGTTATAATAATTAGGTGAAGCAATATATGTTTATGCTTAGTTCTGTGCCTGGAACAAATTAGATCTTAATACATAACAGCTATTGTTACTTTTATTTTTTATTATTATTATTTTAAAAAAATATATTTTATTGATTTTTTTTCAGAGCAGAAGGGAGAGGGATAGAAAGTCAGAAACAGCGATGAGAGACATTGATCAGCCGCCTCTTGCACGCCCCCTACTGGGGATGTGCCCACAGCCAAGGTACATGCCCTTGCCGGAATCGAACCTGGGACCCTTCAGTCCGCAGTATGACGCTCTATCCACTGAGCCAAACCGGTATCGGCTATTGTTACTTTTAATGTTAATTATTATTCAGAAAGTCAGATTGTGGCATATTAATTAAAATTAAAATTACTTTTTAAATTTTGTACTAGCCATCAAAGTCAAGTTGGACAAAATTGCATTAACCCACAAACCCACATGTATAAACACAGCTACATTTGTTTAGTACAATGTGAAGTTAATACTCATTAATATCCATTTAATCACATTATAAATAAATGATCAAAATCATATCCAAATCATTGGATATCAATATACATACAGGATTTAGAGCATACATATAACTTTCATTTACCTGACTCAGTTTGTATATACTTCATTCCATAAACTTGCTAAGAATTTGGTTCTCATGAGCTGAGAGACTGGACTTGGAATTTGGCCATGTGAGTTGTCTGACATAGAATCCTATTATCAGCCTGTCATTAAATTCTTCACTGCTAGATGCATTAAAAAGAGGCTGAATTTTCCACATCTCAAGGTTTCACGTTGTGCTGTGTATTCGTTTGCTAGGGCTGTCATAACAAAGTATTACAGACTAGCTGGCTTAACAAAAATTCATTTTCTCTACAATCTTTGAAACTCAAAGTCCAAGATCAAGACATGGGCAGGTTTGGTGTTTTTCTGAGGCCTCTCTCTTGGCTTTTGGCTGGCCATTTTCTCTGTGTCTTCACATGGTCTTCCCTCTGTACATTTCTTGCATACTAATCTCTTCTTATAAGGACGTCAGTCAGATTGGATTAGGCTCTACCCTAATGATTGCATTTTAGTTTAAAGATCTTATCTCCAAATGCAGTCACATTCTGAGAAACTAGAGGTGGATTTTTGTGGGGGAACACAATTCAGCCCATAACCTATGGGTGTTAGGTTGAGAAATAGTAGACATAGAATATAACATTCCCTAGCTTTATATGTTCAGAGCTTTGATCCATAAATTTTAAATTATATACTAATTCTAACAGCTTTCTTACAAGACAGTGGTACTGTAATAATTGATGGATTTCCTTTGGAAATATCCAATAACTTATCTTAAAATCATCTGCACAGTTTTTTTTAAATAATTAAATATATATTTTTTAATTTCAGAGAGGAAAGGAGAGGGAGAAAGAGAAACATCAATGATGAGAGAGAATCCTTGATTTGGCTGCCTTCTTCATGCTTCACACTGGGGATTGAGCCCACAACCTGGGATTCGAACTATGACCTCCTGATTCATAAGTCTATGCACAACCATTGAGACATACCAGCTGGGTCAGAGTTTAACTTTTAAATTTATGCTTTAATGCTATGAGAATATCCTATTCTCTCTGCATGATAAAAAAAAAATGGATAACAAAACCAAAAGTATAACTTAGATAGTTAGAAACACCTGAAATTTACAAAAAGCTAAGAACATTTGAATACATTGTCAAGGTATTTATAGAACTTAATTGAATCTACCACTTATTTTTTTTTTTTGGAGATTAAAGGTTAATTTAAAAAAAACACTAAATCTCTAATCATAAGCTTTCTGCTATTATTTTGCCTGTTTTTATCTTTTCATTCCATCTTTGAAAACAGAATTTTGTTAAATTCCTACTTATCATACTATTATCATCCAAGTACTAGCAGAGTTATTTTTAGCAGATGATAGTGTTTATAATAATTGACTGTGTGCCAGTTTGTATATACATAGCATATGAAGAAGCCATTGAAAGCATAATATTTATTTTCCTTGTCTAATGTGCCACAGTGTTTTAACAATTGCAATGCTGGGGGTGGGGAAAAGAGTAATGTTTGATGGGGCACAGAGAGCTGTTCCCCAGAGACCCACACAGAATGGTGTGTGATAACTTCCAGGGAAGCATTTGAATAGTAGTGAGATTTTCTTTAATATCTGCATAGCTATAATACAGATTAGGTAAAAGTAACAAAATGTATGGCTGTATTCTAGAGTCATTGCATGTGTTTTTTCTAGTATGTATTTTTTTCTGAAAGTCACTTCCTTCTAGTTGATATTCATTATTCATCATTATGTATATACTAGTATATTTGTTGCGCAAGTATGTTTGGCTTTACAAGTATTCCCATTAGTTGGCTATGTAACAGCATGCAATTTTGTCCTTTGATAAAAATTTCCAGTGGCTTATGTCGTTTTCATTAGATAAATTAGAGAATTGGTTACTGCAGTTGGAATGGAAATGGTCAGATCCATTCTAAAAACCTGCCTTTTGGTGTTTACTTCAAAGCCTGCTTCTATGTGTTTGCCTGATTTACACTGAGCAACATCTAAGTGCAAATAGTAATCATATACCAATGTAAATGGGACTGGATGCAATTGCTTCCTCCATTTCTTCCATTGCAGCTGCAATCCCATAGATCCCAATCTTGACAGGTAGCATAATTAGAAAATTCTCTTTGTCTTATTAAATGTGACTCTTCTCAATAGAATTCACTTCGTTGCCAGCAAAGAACAGAAAATATACTTCAAATCTAAAATGGGAAATCAAGGGGGACTGTTTTATTTTTATCTGTCTTTGTGCAAGCGACATTATTATCAAAGGATATTGTAATGCTGAAAATGTACTTTGGGGATTTAAATCACGCATTAGCCTGGAAAGCAAAAAGGGCTGTAGGGCCTATGCAATATATTTTCTCATTAATCTGATTGAAAGATTATCCTTCCTATAGCTATGGAAAGTCCAATGCTCATATATCTATCTTCTCTGCTAGTAAAATTCAGCTTTGTGCAAAGTCATTGTCTCCTGTGGTGGGGGTCCCACGCCGCTCTCGGCATAAGCCCATCTGTATTAAAATAAATTCAGAGCAGGCCGCCATTTCATGCGCACATTTTGATTATTTCATAAGCTGCTGTGGAAAATGGGAGTCTCAGCAAGCCATGCGGTTTCCTGGTAATGTAATGCTGTCATTATCTCAGTGGTCACGTGAAAAAGTTTAGCTCTGCTGTCTGACAATTGTTCAGCGAGTCTAAACAGTGCATTTCAATGAAATGCAGATAAGAACAAGCCATTATTGAAATTACAACTCCAGGTGGAAATTGTCTTATAGGGATATACACACTCTCTTGTAACCTGACATTTGTAAGGCATTGCGAGCTGACCATTTGCTTTCTGGCCACTTACTCACCTCTTTCCTCCCCCTCCCCTCCAAATTCATAATGAAGGACGGTATTATGATCAGAGGCTGCCTGCAGTAGCAACTGAAAATATTCCTGATGATTTCACACCAGCAAAGAGGCACATTATTGGTGATGAAAATGAAGCAAAGGAACAAAGCAGATTTCTATATTGCCTAGCTGTGATCAGTGCCTCTGCAAAAGATTTGCCCATCTACACAAACAAGCCCAACCCACAAAGAACCCAAAACAAAAAACAAAAGCCCAACCACTGATAGACTTTCCTGTGTACGAGATTCTGTATGACCTTACTGTACATGTAACAGGCAGCACTTGGTGATTTTAAGTTTTAATGAAACTACAGAAAAGGTCTTCAACAGAATGATTTCTATTCAGAGCACTTTGAGTGCTGATACTATGCACAGTATAGATGGCTCCAGCCATTACTGTCACACAGATAATATTCTTTTATGCCTGGAGACACCAAGATGGTGCTACAGATAACCAAAAGAAATAAGCTGCCACCATCAGTAATCTGCAGCTTTGAAACACTACAGTTTTTTGCATGGTTAAGAGAAGGTGAAGTTACCTACAGCGGAATAGAGCAGATGTTTTAAAAGTGAACAAGACCTGGAAGAAATAAGGCTTTCATATTTATTTGTAATCCATATGCACCGTGGATCAAATTGTCCTATCCTATTTTATGTGTTTATGTATGACAATTGGAAATGCAAAATGAGCTGGGGACTTTCCATTCCCCCAGGACATTTTTGCTAATGTAGTAAAATGAAAATCTAAGGAGTATTTGGCCTTAGTGTTCCCTTCAGAGGTTAGCTTTAGACATCTAAAGTGTGTTCTTATGGCTGGATTTGTAATGTGTGTAGCAGATTAGAGTATATTATGATATTCAGATGTACCACACTCAGAACAGTATAAAAAATGCTGTCTATATTTTTCTCACCCAGCAAATATTGCTTGTAGGCTTTTTACATGGATAAAATTGAATTCTACATTCCCGTTGCATAATGTGACTTATCAACCACTTTCTGTATGTGTGAGCCTGCTGTTTGGTGAACACAAATCATAACCAAAGTTTGACAAACATCTTCTATAAAGCTAGGATACTAGATCCATAAAAAAAGAACATAATTACTTTTATGTCTGGAAGTACATTTTGGGGTGAAATACATCATTTTATATCACAATGGAATGCATCTTTGCTGGCAAGAAAAATAATATTTCTTTCTACTTGTTCACAAGAAAAAATATATATATGATGAAAATAAATTTTGAAATACCAAATGTATTTATTCTTATTTAATTTAAATGATTGTTTTTCATATTCAGTTTGGAATCTCAAATCAGAAATCCTTCATTTGAGAACATATGCTGACATTCAAGACTGAGGGAAACAGAAAAAATAATGATAAACCAAATATCATGAGAATTGGACTCCGCAATAAAACCATTTTCTCATTATTTGCTCTAAGAATGTGATAGCTTTCCAGGGAAAAGAGAAATTCTGCTTGAAAATGTAGAGCAATATACACAATTTTTTTAATCGAACACAAGGACCATCAATACTAATCTGCTAATTTGTGCCACAAAATGCAATCATATAGTTGCAACAAAAACACAATGCATTCAGGAAGCTATTAAATGCACAGCAGTATTTGAAATCGAACCACGGTGACTTGTTGTTAGGGCATGCTGACATTATTTGTTCTTGTGTATATAGTTCCATAATGATCTCTGAAGCCAGCTTTAAAAACTGTTCTAGAAAACCAGTTAACAGATGTCAAAACTTAACTACAGAGTTATCCCAAGACACTTATCTTAACACTATATTTAAGAACGTCTTTTCCAAGTTGAAAAATAAAAACCAAAAATAAACTTATAATATTTTCTCTCTCTAAAGGGAATCCGTGGCATGGTTGACTCTTCTTCTACCTTTTAGTTCCAGTTATTATTATGGATATGATCATCCAATGGTCATTGACTTGAAAAAACATGCACCACTGAAATTATGTCCATGTCAGAAAAAACACATTATGTTATGATCTTTTCTAGTCACATTACTGATATAGCATACACTTTTTATTCTGTGTAAAAATTCATATTTTGCATCATTTTGAGACTATAATCAGAAATCAGTTTATTCATAAGATTATCCTATCTTTATAGTCATATCTTGTAATCTAATAAGATCGTCTGTGGATGTCATCTCACATATAAAAGAATACAGCAGTGATGGCATTATAGTGCCCAGTAGGATTATGGAAATTTATTTTGGATTACTTCCTAACTCAGAGGAAACTGGCCTCAAAAGAGAGCTACAAAGTGGACATACAGTTACACTGAAAATAATGAAATACTCTTCTTTCAAATTTTTATATAAAACAACTCAAAAATTTGTATACACCAAAAAAAATCATTTTTTCAGTGCTTTTGCATATTTCTAAAATAAAGAAATGGCATCTGAAAAATGGAATGGGTACAGTCTGGCCACATGGTGTCCTGTGAAAGCCCTCATTTCTGTAATTGTAAATGAAGTCGCTTCATCTGGTTTATATGCTGCTGTTCCTGCTCCCACAGCTCAGGGCAATACAAATGATTAGTTGCCTGATTCCAGATTCATATAGGCTCTGCTATGAGAACTAGACTTCAGCATTTAAATGACTGAACTGATGTGAGAACATAAACCATTCCAGCCCATTTATACAAATGAAATCACACAGGCTTTTTATCATTTCTCCTTACAGGGAATTGCCCTGTATCACCTCCGTGTAATTTATTTTTTACTCTCACAAAATATTGAGGTGAACTTTATATTAATTTTTATTTTTTAAAAATAATTTAAACATAAATACCCCTCAAATGACATTTTCAGACCACAATCTCAAGTGGTCAAAGCTCCATGTTTCACTCAGTTGCACTTGAGTGAGAACGTCTTCCTAAGAAGTGTTTTCCTTAGAGGAAACCATCTTTTCCTGTAAATTAAGTTTTCAGGGAGTTTCCCTGGAATAAAAAGGGTAGATTTCAACTGAGCTCAAAATATAGAATTTGCATATAGAAATCAATCATTCTTTTTGGGCTGAATATCAATATTACCTGCTTAAGCTTTCATATTTGTAATTTCATATTCCTAAAGAGTTTGAAATGTCAGTGAATACTCACCAAATCTTCATTTCTACCTTTCACCAGAAGGTCTAGAATGTCAGTTTGAAAAATTGCAGGAACTGTATGAAGTTTTGCAAGAAATTTTAACACATAATTTAAACAGCCTTTTAAATTAGCACAATTGAAATTTCGACTTGAATACTATGGTGTATGGTCTTGAGTTTCTGCCTCCCTGAAGTAAATGGAAAAGTAATTGAGTAATAATGTATGTGAAAAGGATTAGAAAGAAATAACACTGAATTTTGTAAGCCACCCAAGAGGTCAGTCACTCTACATATAATAATAAGCACTGTACACAACATGAATAAGAATGAGCAACCAAACAACAATAACAATAAAATTGAGATAACTACTTTTTTGCAGGCTTATTTAAAAAGTTTAGAATGAAGCCTAATTTTATTAGCTAAGGTGGTAAACACTTCTATTTTTTGTAAGACTTAGTATTTGTTTTTTCTTACAGCAGCTTTCAATTCACAGCAAAATTAAACAGAAAGTACAGAGATTTCCCATGTACCCACTGCATCCACACATGTATAGCCTCCCTCATTATTAACCACCCCATACCCCAACCAGAGTGGTATATTTGTTAACATTTTTGTGCCTACACTGACACATCAGAGTCACCAAAGGGTTGTACTGTTTGTGTGTACATTCTATGGGTTTGGACAAATGTATAATGCCACATATCCATTATAGTATCATATAGAGTATTTTCATTGCCCTAACAATCCTCTGTGATCAACAGTTCCATTTTTATACCTACATTTCTCAGATGGTTGTTCTAATAATCATTTCCCTTTGTAAGGATCAGGCCTACCAATAATGTATGACATCAAAAATTCAAGTTTGTTGTGGAAATAAACTCAGGATTGCAGAAATTCAACCAGTATTTTCCCATTGCCAAGACCAAATTTTAATTGATATTTTTTATTCATTTTATCATGCAAATAGGACTCAATTTGTTTTTCAGTTCCATACTTCTGATTCTGCCTTCTATCTTTACGACTGTTTCCATGGCATAATCTCTTGCAATGGTATTCTCATTCCTGGCTTTGAAAAATAACTGGTTGTGACATGCAATTTACAGGGGATGAGATAGATAGCACTGTCCTTCAGTACTTCAAAATCTGGTAGAAGGGAGATTCTTGTAGGCAAACTTGTTTACCTCATAGATAAGGAATGATAAGGCACAGAGATAATCAGCAGGGTGTGACTTTCTCTTTGTGATGGTGGGAGCTTGGAATGGAAAATAACTAATAAGAAAAGTTCACTTAGAGAGGAGAATGTGTGAGTAGACTTTGGAAATAGAAGTCTAAGTTTACCAAGCAAACAATGGTGATAAGGCAATTTATATAGAACTAAGAGCTTAGGTGATGTTGTGAAGAACACTTAAGCAGTTTATTAGGGAGATAAAGAATAGAAAGGAGGACATTAAATGAGACTGGGAGGTGAGCAAAGATCAGGCCAAAAAGGAAGGAACCTTATTCCATATTAGGGACCTTTGACTTTATTATTTAGGCTACTTGGAATATCGATTGTTAAAGAAGGTTTTCAGTATGAAAAATGGATGATAGATTTGAGAACATTTGTGCTGGTGTCAGGTAAGGAATAGACACTTTTCTTCTGTGCTTCCATAGCATCAGCTACTGCCACTGTCATGGAAATCATCACATTTTGGGTACTGGTGTACTTGTCTCTGCCATAACTCACCATTCTCCCTAGCCTCCATGTACTAGACAATAAACTCATTGCATGTGAAGTTTATGCTCTTCCTCTCCATCTTATGCAAACTGTGGTGTGGTACACAGCAAGGTTCAATAAATGTTTGAATATATCAATAAGAATTTTATTGAAAATTAAGAGTTCACTGTGTAACATTAATTCTTGTTTCTAGCTACTGCTATAACCTGAAATCAGATTCATTTTATTACTAGTGTAGATACCTACTAAACTTCTATAAATTGCATGAGATTAAAACTTTTATATTTAGTTCCCAATACATGTCTTATATGTAAATGTTTATAAATTTTATCTTGTATATAATGAATATCTAAAAGTTGACTTATAAAACAGAAGTGCAACTAAATTTGATTAATACACTCTGATTCTCAAGACATTGAAAAGCAGGTATTAGGTTTACGAGAATTATTTGGGGACTATTTATTAGGGGATTATATCAGAGGTCCAGAGATGCCTGAATTACCTCTCTTTGCAATAGAGTTCCTAGTGGAGAAGTATGAAATTTAAAAGTTGTTAAAATAAAATTACAAACTGAGAATAAAGAAATGACTTTAATAATGAACTGTCCAGAGTTGTCAGCAAATACAATGACTGCTGTTTACACCATTAATGCGGGGCAGTCTAAAATTAATATTGTATACTTTAATAAAGCATGTCCCTACTATTTAGGTTTGAGGAAGGGGTCCCACTTAACTTATTGCAGAAATGCATTCTAGACCCACAGTTGTCTGGGGAGCTTCCCAGATAGTTAAAGTCAAAATAAACAAAGTATTGTGACATACTTTTTTCAATGAGTCAAGATCATATTACATACCTTTGTCAGAGAAATAAGACTTGATCATTGAAGCATACTCTACAGACTCAGTTTCCAGCAAATGTTTAAACTAACAATCCTGTATAATTTTTTTAAAGCCTGTTTCTAAGTGAGTACTCTGTCAAACCCAGAAAAAGTTATATTCCTGAAATTTTGACTCACAATATG
This sequence comes from Antrozous pallidus, assembly GCA_027563665.1. NCBI lineage: Eukaryota > Metazoa > Chordata > Mammalia > Chiroptera > Vespertilionidae > Antrozous > Antrozous pallidus. The sequence goes on from CM050510.1 coordinate 45,399,684, forward strand.
TAAACAAATGTATGATAATTTTGTTTTCCCACACTCTGCCAAAGGGCCTCCCTTCTTTTACCCAAGTTCTTTAAAACAGTTGATCTGAACTCAAACATATAGCTGCTGTGTGAATTTGGCTCTTTCAAGATGCTTTTACATAATGACAATATAGCAGGTACGAGTGTTATGGTTTGTCTGGATGATTATTATTATCATCAGTGTTTCCTTGTGAAATATAAAATATTAAGCCTAATTGTTGAGAAAGACTGCACATCAGTTCCTTCAAACCTAAAAATGTTTGAAATAAAGAAGATTTGAAATTCTTGAGTACTCAAACATTTACATGTTTGTCAGTGGAATTCATATTTGTGATTGTGAAATATACTGCAAGTTAACATTATTAAAAGAGAGCAAGAACTATCCCAATTAATAATTCATTAGCATTCTTTCACTTTCCTTTAAAGTAAGCTATTACCTGCATTGTGGGAAAAAGATAATAGACTAATTTATCACTTTTTTAGGAACTAGAAATGATCTTATATTTTAAATCCTTGTTTTAATTATCTTGCCCAATATTTTGATAACCAATATTATAACATCAAGAGGTTCAGAAGATACTGTGGGAAAGATATTTTGACATATTTAGTCTACATTTCTTGATTTCATAGGGAGATTATAATGAGGAATTCCCATTAACTCTTGAGCTCAGCATTTAGATAATTGAATAATAAACCACAATCAATGAGGAACTTTCAAGATTGTCACTCTATGTTCAGACTGAACTTATAAGAAAAAACATAGCTTGCAAACATTTTTGGCTCAACTCCATTTGGTATTCAGAATGTAAATGAGATTTGTTATCAGGCAGGAAACCTGAAACTGATTTAAAGTACATATTAATCTTCATATGAAGGGCATATTTACATTTCTTGCATAGCACAGTAGGTTATCACCAAGGAAGATCTGCATTTAATTTTTTAAAAATGGCTTAACACAATTGATAGGCAGTGTATATTTCTCATTTAACTATTTTGTTTATTTTGTAGTCTTTTATTTTCCCATGATCATGCTAAGGTTTGCTGGATAGAAAATATACTGCAAATAGAAGCCAAACCACAGTAAAATGACTCTGCCTAACCCTAAGAGTTCTAGCCATTTCCTTTTATATTTTATAATAAGATATGACAACTCAATTGAAAGAAAATGCACAATAGTTGCTGACTACAGTGAAAAGTTTATATTAAAATAATGTGTTGCTGTGGGGAGGTAGATAATTGAGCATATAGTAAGTAATTTCTGGCAGAGCTCCTGAAATAAGCAAAAGTAATAGTTGTTAACAGAGGATAAATACATATATAATGTTACTCAAGTCAGTAATTAGAAATTTGCAGATCCCTGTTTAAATGCTGATGCAAGAGAAAATTAAGAAGGATTCATTTAGTCGTTAAAGTTGAGCTAATCCAAAGTTTTTCAATAAGACCTGACCTTTTTTGGGCCCCATGTCTACTGCTATGTTACTCTACTAGTTTTATTCAGCTGTATTTTAATGAAGATGAGCAAACTTGGGAAGTTCAAACAAAATTTAAATGAAACAGTTAATTTCAAGAAGTTACTAAGGGGTTGGGATTTGAAGCCCTAAAGCTCTATAAAGCCTCCCCAATTTTTAAACAGAACCTTTAGGTATTTTGTGATCCTCAGCAATCTTACTTAATTCTAGGAAATATATCTTTAACTCTTTGACATAATCAAGGAAGGGAGATGCTGACTAGGTATCAATCTTCTCAAGGAGATGATTCTTAGAAAATTGCAATTGACTACTTACTTCTTTCCTTCAAGGGAATGTACAAAATCAACATAGGCACAGTCTTTGTGAACTGCTGCAGTCACCAGAACAGTAATGATTTGAATGACCAAGTTAATGTTAAGGATAGAAAAGCAGTTATTTTTCCTGTAAGAACACTACAGAGTAATGGTATTCATGCACTGATTAGTGACTTACAAACAAAAATCTAAAAGCCAAACTTACTCCCAAAATTATAGGCAAATATCTCCTTCCGGCTTTCAGTCTATTCCTGAAAATGATGATAAGGTGTTAACAATAGTCAGCCTCCATGCATTATGGTTTTGTTTGGGAATAACCCAAGGAATCTATACAGGATTAATATGGATCACCACATTGCATTGCAAAACAGAAGAATTGGGGACTTTGGATTTTCATCACTTATAGTGCTTTGATTAATTTCTCCCACAATGTTTCCTTACTATTTAGCCCAGTGAGGAGGTTTTTGTAAGTCTAAGTAGGATGGATTAGAGCAGGTAGAGAATAGAGTTAAGGAAGCAATTAGTACAGTATTTCAAAAGGTATTGAGGTGAAAGTCTTCATTATAATTTACCAGTGTTCCTTTGGTTGGGAATTGGAGACAAGTCTCTAATCAAGCATTATTGCAAATGATAGACACTTGAAGCTCTATAATCATAATCTTCTCCATAGGTGTGGAAGCTGTTCATCCCATTCCCACTAAATCCCTTTTATCCACTTGATCAAGTGTCCTGTCAATCGTGGCTCTGTTACCTGAGGTCATCTGGGATGAGTATTGACTGCTTTCTTCCATTACTAGTCTGTGCTTACCTCTGGGTACCATCTTCAGATTTTTTTCTATAAGGTTAATTACCATGGCTCTGCTTTTTCATTTGAACAGAAGGACCTCCTCGACCTAACACTAAGTTTTATCTCTGTTATGGAGTTCCATAGGTCTTCGTATTACACTAACTTATTGTTGTTGTTTTAAATATAATTATTCAACAAATACCTGTGGAGTGGTTATTCCATTCTAGGTACATTGGTTAACAAAAGATGTAAAAATCCCAGGACTCACAGAGATGACATACAATAATCACATGCTATTTAATACCTTCATATCTCCACTAAAAGAAAAGCTCTTTGAAAGCAAGAAACACAATTATTTTCTTTATTACTATTCCCCCAGATCTTTGCAGAGTACTTGGAATATTGAAGATTTGCAATGAGTATTTATTAAATTCTCCAAAAAGTAAATAAGTATTATAATTATTCAGAAATAGGTGTTTTATTTGCTCAAAAGCAAAGTCTAGTTGCAAGAATTAACAGTAAAAGTATACATAAAAAGTGACTAATTGGAATATTAAACTGAAACACACTGGTACATGGGGACTAGCAGTATGACTGCATGACTTAAAAATGAGCAATTTCCTACTGAAATATTTGGATTTATTCTAATATTTTGTTTTTTCAACAGAAACCAAGGCATTGTTTAAGAATTTCCTAACGCTCAGTTTAAGTATATATAGTACAATCCAAATACACACAGCTGATGCCAGAGCTTTCACTTCAAGCTGTGGCTGAAGCTTCTGGGCAGCTGGCACCATGGATCTGTCTCTCGACCAATGGCGTGAGCTGGGCCCTCTCTAAAGAAGAAACCTGGGTCACCCGAGATATGTGACCAGTACCGGGACCCCACCAGCAGGCGAGGGGACCCCAAGGCAGGTGCTGGGCGTGGAGGCCACGGGGGCATAGACTACAAAGGAGACAGAACTGAACCTCACATCACCCTGTTTGGCCCCAGGAGGTTGGCTGGTTAGCCAAAGAAGGGTAAGATTCCTCAGGGAAGGAACAACCTAAGACAGGCACAGTCGCAGAGGGGCCAACAGGAGAGAACTAAAAGGTCAACAGAGATGGGGCACAGACCCTCACCCACAAACCTTGCAGGGGCTTGAATTCTCACCCCTCCTGAGGGAGGTCTCCTACCCCCACAGCTGCTTTGCCTCCCATGCACAACTCACACCGGGACCCAGGTGGCAGACAGAGACTCGGCCAGCAATAGCTGCTCTATATCTAAATTCAATCTATTACCAGGAATGTTCAGGACCTACTAAAAAATGTAAATATTCCTTTCCACTAGTATTTACAGGGTAAACTAAGATTTCTGCTTGAGTATTAAAATTGACAGTAAAATAGTAATCAAGTTTTCAGATTAATTTAAATTGGCCAAGTGAAATAAGAGAATATTCAGGAAAATTTTAGTGTACTGGAAAGAAAGCTTTTCCTAAAACATTAACTAAAAAACCTATTAGTAGTTCATCTCACTGTAAAATTGCCTAACATCCAAAGAACCTAAAGCAGTAATATTTGTGTGCAAAAATTAAAATTTAAAATTACCAAGACTGCAAGATAAAATTTCCAAAAGCTCCCATTAATCAAAAAGGGGGGAGGGTGGGGATAGTGGGGTAATATCATGTAAGGACAAATATCCTGTAAGTAAAATACATGTAGAAAATTCTTACTCCAGAAAAGTAAATTCCATTGTAAAACCAACTGCAGGACACCCATGAAAAAACACACATGGTGTCAAAATAAGCCAAAGGAAAATCATTTAGGCAAAAATAAAAAGAATCCCAAGTCTATTTTGCAGAGAGGATCCCTTTGTTAACCTTTGGTCGAGAATGTGTTTGTGTGTTTGCAGAGAACAACTCCAAGACCATGTGGGTTCCTCTGACTGTGAGGAACTGACGGATCTGTTCCAGTCACGAGGATGTTCTAGAGATGGGAGACACTGACGACACCTTGCCATGCTAGCAGTCGGCAGCTGTGCATGTCTGCAGGCAGCCCAGGAACAAACCAGAGAGGATGGATCTTGCATTGCCACGATGTGTCCACCATCTGGATACCATTGCTGACATGTACACATAAAGAATTATTTGACACTGAAACTTGGAGTCAGAACAGTTGGACATTGAAACTGAGACTGAAACATTTTATGTTCTTATACATTTATTTCTAGTATGCAGAGGCAAGATATTTTTGAAGAAAAGAAACAGGGGAGAGTGATTGATATAGAGGCAGGGAGGCATTGAACAGGCTGTCAAGCTACAGGGGGAAGGCTTGGGTGGATGGGAGGTGGATGCTGGGGGAGATCAACTGAAGGACTTGTATGCATGCATATGAGCATAACCAATGAATGAAAGACACTGGGGCGGGGAGGGGGTGGGTGGGGACATGTGCTGGGGGGTAGGGGAGGCTGGGGGAGGATAATGGGGAGGGGGAAAGGAAAACAAGTACTACTATTTAAGTTATACTGCAAAAAAATCAATAAAATATATTAAATTGAAAAAAATAATGCATACTGTTTTATCCAACATTTTATTATAAAATATTTCAAACATTCAATAAAATTGAAAGAATTTTACAATTTAAAAAAAGTATATGTAGTACATTAAAATTCATTATACCTTCATATTAAACTGGTACTCAGGACCCCATCATAGAATTCTAACAATAAAATATGTAACATAAGATTAAGACACAGACTGTTTTTCACCTTGTAGTAAACACACACACACACACACACACACGCACACACACACACACACACACGCACATACACACGCACATACACACACACACACACACACACACACACACATATTCTTACAAAATGCTTTGAATGAACATTGAGTTAAAGTATTTCTTGCCGAAACCAGTTTGGCTCAGTGGATACAGCGTCAGCCAGCAGACTGAAAGGTCCCGGGTTCGATTCCTATCAAGGAAATATACCTTGGTTGCGGGTGCATCCCCCGTAGGAGGTGTGCAGGAGGCAGCTGTTCGATATTTCTCTCTCATTGATGTTTCTGACTTTCTATCCCTCTCCCTTCCTCTCTGTAAAAAATCAATAAAATATATTTTAAATATAAATAAAGTATTTCTTTATTGTTAATAGGGTATTTAAAAGTTTAGAGTCCCTTGGACTCTGGTAATGAGGACAGGGAATTCCTAATGATGAAAATGCTGTGCCTGCATGAAGGCAAGACTTAGTTGTCTTATTTTTTGTTGCCAATATTAGATTATGGAGAAAGTAGGCAAATAGGGGCATAACATATAACCCACTTCCACTGCAGTTCTAAATTAAAGGAGAAGGGATAAAAATTATAAATCAAGTTGAAATGACTCAGAGAAAGCTAGATGTGACTGAATTTGTGTGGAAATAATTAGATTAACTTTGGTGACATCAGGTGAATCAGACTTGAGAAAGAGGATAAGTAGTTATAGAAAAATAAGCTCGTATTTACTTAAAATGTATATTAAATCTGTGTAATCTCCTCCCTTCCCCCTGAAATGGTCATAAATTGCATATGGTATTATCAGTGAGGAAAATTTTCTGGGAAAATTAGTTTTCTCATTTGTAACTCAAAGCAGTAGACTAGACAATAGCTAATGTTCCTTCAGTTCAAATTAGGCCAACCCACCATTTAGGAATGGGAAGAGATCAACATACTAATAGATTCATGACTAAGGCAATAGGATGACCAAACACAAAGAAGAATTAAAAGAAGTGGCTGTAAACAAGAAAATTTTAAGGGAGAAGAAAATGACTTGTGATTAGGGGAAAGAGAAAACATCTGGTCAGGTTTTAGGGAGGACAGATCCTGACACAGGACATTTAGATCTGAGCCATCCAATAAGTTCTCCAGGATTTGCCAATAGAGATGTTGGTGACAAACAAGTAACACTGGCACATCAGCACAATCAGGAAGCTTACAAGAAATGTCAAATTTCAGGGCCCTTTTTAATATTTCACCTAGAATGTTCATCGATTTTTCCCATCTATTCAAATACTGAGCATATCAGTACCACTAGACAGTTCTTGTCTTACCTTATTTATGGTAGTATTTTCTCTCTAAACATCCCTATGTCAATTGATGAAAGATAGTTACCAGATATTGACCAAACTTAGCAGTTATCTCACTTTTGGGGGTTCCACATGGGAACACTGACTGCCTATTCCAGGACACCTTTCTCAGCTCCTGGGTACCTTTCTTGGCCACCAGTCAGTAGACCCTGACCTTTTAGTTCCTGGTTGCCTGTCTCCTGTCCTAACCAAGCATTTTAGATGCTTTTATAAAATTAATTTCATTCACTGACTAGATTCTCTAAAATTACAATAATTTCACTTAAACTAACAGCTTAAAGAGCAAAGCTTTTATTTACTCAAATTACCACTAAAAAAAGTATCACCTAGATGAATGGAGATACCAAAAAATAAACAAATAAACAAACACACACACACAGAGAGAGAGAGAGAGAGAGAGAGAGAGAGAGAGAGAGAGAGAGAGAGAGAGAGAGAAATATTTCCAACACGCTGGAAAACTTTGAAAAAGGACAAAGGAATGAAGTGTAGGGAAAGGTATAGGTTTCAGTATGTTGATGTGAGACCACAAATCTGGAAGAAAAGACACAGATTGATTTGTTTCAAAAATCTGAAAGACTAGATTATTATTTTCCATTTGCCTTTCCAGGAATCTTTATGATAAACAACTATCCATCTCTTTTCCATAACAGACTCCAATTTGTCACCAATTGTTCTTTTGGCTTTGTTCCCAAAAGTTGTTAATATTTTCTGACACAGAAAAAAACTTTGATGAAGAAAAATTTAGCTGAAGATATCCTTAGTCCATTTTTTAAAAAAATGTGATCAATAGTCTTTTTAGAATGCTCGGATGCCTTCCCAGTGCCTTAATCCCTTCTGAAAGGTATTAATTCCTTTCCTATCCTTTTTTTAAGTTGCTGACCAACATTCAAAGAATTAGTTTGTAAGTTTATTTGGGATAATTGTATAATATGATGTTGTCAAATATCAAATATTATAACAACATTGTAGAATAATATCATCTAAGGGTATTGTGGTGTCACGGGAGGTTAAGGAGGGCCTAGCCTAAGGACTGGTGTCCATAAGAGATGACATGCTCTAGGCCATGTTAATTCAATCTCAAACTAGCTGCCAATTTTTTTATAACTTTATATAAACTTTGTCAGGGATGTAAAAACACAAGCATTCAAATATATTGACTTTCCCCCTTACTCCCACCACCTGCCACTTACCCTAAGGTTTGACATTTTGATGGACTTTTCTCAGTCTCTGGATCCATTCTTGTTCATCAGTCTATGTCATTCATTATATTCCTCAAATGAATGAGATCATGTGATATTTGTCTTTCTATTCGCCCCTTTGGCCCTTTTGCCAAGAGGGACCCTCTTCTTATTATCCAAATACATACAGCTGATGCTTGAACTTTCAGTTCAAGCTGTGGCTGAAGCCTCTGGGCAGCTGGCACCATGGATCTGTCTCTCGACCATGGTGTGAGCTGGGCCCTCTCTGGAGAAGAAACCTGGCTCACCCGAGATATGTGACCAGTACCTGGACCCCACCAGCAGGCGAGGGGACCCCAAGGCAGGTGCTGGGCGTGGAGGCCACGGGGGCATAGACTACAAAGGAGACAGAACTGAACCTCACATCACCCTGTTTGGCCCAGGATGATGGCTGGTTAGCCAGAGACGGGTAAGATTCCTCAGGGAAGAAACAACCTAAGACAGGCACAGTTGCAGAGGGGCCAACAGGAGAGAACTAAAAGATCAACAGAGGTGGGGCACAGACCCTCATCCACAAACCTTGCAGGAGTTTGAATTCTCACCCCTCCTGAGGAAGGTCTCCTACCCCCACGGCTGCTACGTGTCCCACGCACAACTCACATTGGGACACAGGTGGCAGACAGAGACTCGGCCAGCAATAGCTGTTCTATGTCTAAATTTAGTTTATTACCAGGAATGCTGAGGACCTACTCAAAAATGCAAATATTTCTTTCCACAAGTATTTACTGGGTAAACTAAGATTTCTGCTTGAGTATTAAAATTGACAGTAAAATAGTAATCAAGTTTTCAGATTAATTTAAATTGGACAAGTGAAATAAGTGAATACTCAAGAAAATCTAACTGTACAGGACAAAAAGCTTTTCTTAAAACATTAACTAAAATGTCTATTAGTAGTTCATCTCACTGTAAAATTGCCTAACATCCAAAGAACCTAAAGCAGTAATATTTGTGTGCAAAAATTAAAATTTAAAATTACCAAGACTGCAAGATAAAATTTCCAAAAGCCCCTATTAACCAAAAAAGGGCGGGGACAGTGGGGTAATATCATGTAAGGAAAAATATCCTATAAGTAAAATACATGTAGAAAATTCTTACTCCAGAAAAGAAAATTCCATTTGTAAAACCAACTGCAGGACACCCATGAAAAAACACACATGGTGTCAAAATAAGCCAAAGGAAAATCATTTAGGCAAAAATAAAGAAGAATCCCAAGTCTATTTTGCAGAGAGGATCCCTTTGTTAACCTTTGGTCGAGAATGTGTTTGTGTGTTTGCAGAGAACAACTCCAAGACCATGTGGGTTCCTGCGACTGTGAGGAACTGACGGGTCTGTTCCAGCCACGAGGACGGTCCAGAGATGGGGCACGCTGATGACACCTTGCCATGCTAGCAGTCGGCAGCTGTGCGTGGCTGCATGCGGCCCAGGAACATACCAGAGAGGATGGATCTTGCATTGCCACGATGTGTCCACCATCTGGATACCATTGCTGACATGTACACATGAAGAACTATTTGACATTGAAACTGGGACTCAGAACAGTTGGACATTGAAACTGACACTCAAACTTTTTTTGCTCTTATACGTTTGTTTTCAGTATGCAGAGGCAAGATATTTTTGAAGAAAAGAAACAGGGGGGAAGTGATTGATATAGAGATAGGGTGGCCTCAAACAGGCTGTCAAGCTACAGGGGGAAGGCTGGAGTGGAGGGGAGGCAGATGCTGGGGGAGATCAACTGAGGACTTCTATGCATACATATGAGCATAACCAATGAATGAAAGACTCTGGGTCGGGGAGGGGGGCAGGTGGGGACATGTGCTGGGGGGTAAGGGAGGCTGGGGGAAGAATATTGGGGGGGAGGAAAACATATGTACTACCATTAAATATAAGTTATTTTGTAAATAAAAAAATAGTCTTTAAAAAAATCTTAGTCAGTATACAAACCACAACAGTTGTTATTCAGAGTTTATGCTCTGGGTCTACCTGAGTTCTAAAGTTGGTTGATTAATATCGGATGATTAACTTTCTTGTGACTCAGTTTTCTCATAAAGATAAGAACACTTACCTGTTCTTATTTATTGACATAAAGTGTTTAAAAAAACAGCTGGAATAATTGCTCTATACATTTGAGCCGTTAATTATTAAGTCTTTATTCTTTTGGGGAATTACTTTTTGACCATTGGAGGACCCTAACGTGGGTATTTTGGCTTATTCACATTATATAGCTATGTGAAGCCACACTATATTTGTCATGTAAGTGAAGTTAAGTTTTTAAATGATAATGAATAAAGATGATTCTGAAGTTTTCCACCAGGATCACCATTCTAGATGAATTAGATAGAAGAAAGGATAATATAGCCTTGATTATGTTGCTAGCATAATATTTAATTTGGTAAATTTTTAATCATCATGAAATATTTAAAAAATTCAGCACAAATAAGCATATTGTTGAGTAATGTTATAAAATACTTACTATTTACTGAGTCTTTACTATCAAACCAGGCATTATGTTAGGCATGAGTGAGGCAAAGACAATCCTCATAAATTCCTTCCTGCCTTTGTGAAATTTAAAGTATCTGGGGGACCCACATCAGGTACAACAAAACAAGTGAGCCTGAGGAAATGGATGTTGTGCCACAGAATAATAGGTAAAGGAAAAGGTACAGTGTAAGGGTGTTTCCTAAGAATGCCTGCCACCCATTGCATAGGGCAAAGTTCTGTTTATTTTTAAATGACATCAACGAATTCATAATAAATGTGACATGCTTGAAAGTTTTAAAAGCTTCAGCTTTCATTTTTTTGTTAATGTTTTTAAACCCAAAAGTCTCAGGCCTGCCACAAGGATCACATATGTCCGTAATTTCCTAGAGAAACTGACTGCTTCAGTTACTAAACAAACCAGGCAGAGTTAAACACCTCTCCCAATATCTTCTTTCCTCTAAGGACTTGAGGTGGTTGCTGTGTCAGCCAGGCTCTGCCACTGCTTCAAACAGTTTTCCTGCTTTATCGAGAGGTCGCCCCCGAGCCTGGGCAGGCTAAGGCAGAGTTCACCTCTGCCTTCTTCCGTGGCTGTGTCACGTACCTGTGCAAGTGGAATCCCCAGTTAGAGTGATCCCTGAGGCCAAGAAGTTCCATTAAACTGCAGCAAGAATTGGTCAGCTGTTTGCTCCTGGGAAAAATCCCACCGCTGTGACTAATAAGTATTTCAAAAGAAATAAATGAGTGTGTCATTCATCCTATGATTACAGGATGAGCTGCAAGGGAGTTGCTGGCCAGCAGGCCCCTTTCATAACCCCAGTTACTGAGTTTTTTCACTAAAGAGGGCAGATGGTCCCAGAATGGCATTAAGTCCTATCCCAACCACTGCCATGGCGAATCTGGTGGAGGATCATAGTATACCAGAATGGTGAGATGAAGGAAAGGCTGGCTACATTCAAGGAAAGGAAAGGTGGCATTTGTGCCACTTGAGTCAATAGGAAAATTCGTTGTAATTTCTTATATTTTAACTATTGGCCCTGCGCATGAATCCGTGCACCAGTAGGTTGCTGCCTCCCTCCTGTAGCTATTCGCCCATTGCCTGTGCTTCTGTAGTTTCCCCTGCCCCCCTTATAGCTCTCTGCTGCCCAACTTGTAGCCAGTAGGTTGCTACCATTCTCCTGTAGCTCCCCCTGCCTCCCTTCCCTTTCCCCCCTTATAGATTGTTGCCCTGCCCCTTCCTGTAGCTCTCTGCTGCCCACTCACACTTTGCTGGCCCATCCTCTTGCTAATCCGTGATCTGGTCATGATGCGGTTAGTTGTTATGCCTCAGGGCATAATGGATAATTAGCATATTCCTCTCTTATTATATAGGACTAGAGGCCTGGTGCATGAAATTCGTGCACTGGGGAGGTGTCCCTCAGCCCAGCCTGCACCTTCTCCAATCTGGAACCCCTTGAGGGATGTCCAACTTTCTCTTTAGGCCCAATCCTACTGGGATCGGGCCTAAACGGACAGTTGGACATCCTTCTCACAATCCAGGACTTCAGGATCCAAACTGCTCTCCTGCCTGCCTTCCTGATTGCCCCCAACTGCTTCAGCCTGCCAGCCTGATCACCCCCCAACCACTCCCCTGCCAGCCTGATTAATGTCTAACTGTTCCCCTGCCAGGTGGTTTGCCCCCAACTTCCCTCCTCTGCTCGCCTGGTCACCCCTAACTGCCCTCCCCTGCAGGCTTGATCATCCCCAACTTCCGTCCCTTGTAGGCCTGTTCTCTCCCAGCTGCTCTCCCCTGCTGTCCATCTTGTGGTGGCTATCTTGTGTCCCAATGGGGGCAGAATCTTTTACCACAAGGGGGCAGCCATCTTGTGTGTTGGAGTGATGGTCAATCTGCATATTACTCTTTTATTAGATAGGATAGAAGCCTGAGCATGGGTGAGGGCTAGCTGGTTTACCCTGAAGGGTGTCCTGGATCAGGGTGGGGGTTCCCTTGGGGAATGGGGCAGCTTCTGCAAGAGCCCTTGGGCAGCCTGGCAACCCAAGAGGAGGGCCTGATGTCTGGGATTTATTTATCTTTTACTATTGAAACTTTGTAGTCTGAAGTGAAGCCAAGCCTTCTACTCCCTCCATTGCAGCAGCCATTTCTATTGGGATTTATATATCTTCCATAATTGAAACTTTTTAGCCATAAGCAGAGGCCTGGGCTGGCCAGAGTGTGTGGAAAGCTTGGCTTCCTCCATTGCCAGGGAAACCCTAGCCTCTCTCCTGCTTTCTCCATGGCTGCAGCCATCTTTTGGAGTTAATTTGCATACTGCTCCTGATTGGTTAGTGGGAGTGGCTTGTGGGTATAGCAGACTGATGGAAATTTGCATATTACTTTTTTATTAGATAGGATTATATAAAAACTAGAGGCCCAGGGCATGAAATGTATGCATGGGTAGGGACCATAGGCCTGGCTGGCAATCAGGGCTAATCGGGCCTTCCTTCTGGCTGCTGGCTGGGGCCTCCCTTCCCCAATGGTCAGCACACATCTTAATGAGTGACCAAATTCCTGGTCTTCTAGTCAAACTCCCCAGGGGACAGTTTGCACTGAGGCTTTTATATATATAGATAGTTATAATTAAGACTATATGTAATGTCTATTATTCCCAAAATATTAACTACATACATTGTGCTATGTTTTCTATAAAGCAGACGTAAAGTCACTATTTACCACCACCCAAACCCTACCTCATTTTTATCATTTCAAAACAGAACAGAATATAACAATATATATAAATAGCAGTATTGCTTTATTCTTATCTATATCTTTGTATTTCTATATACTGTCTCCTTTTCAAGGTTTAGAATTGCTATGATACCATCTATGAAGCCTTCCTTGTAAGACTTCCTCTGCCTTTTTTAAATATATCCCTCATGATATAGGTTACATTTACCCTCGACTCTGGGTTTTATGAACTAATATGTCCTTAATGAATAAAAGTTAAATATATTTAAAATGAGATTTGTGTTTAACTCAGTATAAAGGACTTCATTATGTTAGGTGTTCAGTAAATATACTTCAAGAAATACAAAAAATATGCATTCTATTTTTCAATTGTGTTTTTAAAATAAGCTCTACATTTTTAAAAATTATTTTTCATACCTACAATTTCTCCTATTTTTTTTCTATTCATGTTCCATTATATTGCACAAAAAATACACAAATGAATGCCCCCCCTCCAAAAAGACACAATGAATGCCTACTCTGTGATTTTATATACATGAAGTTTAAAACTGGGCAATGTTTCAACAAAAACTGAAACAATGGTTGCCTATAGTAGATGAGAATGACTGGAAAAAGGGCACGAATGACCAACCAGGCATAATGGAAATGTTCTATATCTTGATGAAGGTCTTTGTTATTTATGTGTGCACATTTGTGAAAGTTCATTAAATTGCATCCTTTAAAGGCTGAGCACTAACCTGTGAATTTAATTTTTTTAGAAAGCAAGATGAAAACAACCCTTGAACCTGAAGAGAAATCTAAGCAACCTCTTGACACCTAACATTTCCACCTTAAGGCTCCATGTATAATCAGTTAGCTTTTCATTTGAAGAATTTATTCTTCAGCTAATTTTAATGATCGAGGGCTGACAAAGGAAGATAGTTTTCTTACAAAGTTATTAATGCAGCTTAAAAAATATTTCCTAGTAATTTCAGCCATGAATTTGTTAACTGCAGAATAGCTTCATTTCAGCACCTGTTGGCCCACTGATTTTACATAGTTCCACATCATGACATGTTCACCACAGTCCCAAAACATGGCTTAATTGATCTGCAGGAAATGATTATGCAGTTTTGCCCATTTGAACACTGAAGAATGTCAGCCAAAAACAATTATTTGATTTTTGGCCTACATGATGTTGAACAGTTCATTAAGGCAGCAATTTAAAGAGCAATTTTCATTGTTTTTGGAACTCATTCAAAATTCAATAATATGATAGTATCTGCTGAAGAAAGATGCTTCTATTCTCAATTTCTATGACTTGTGTATACACAGTATATGTGAAAGCTAAAATGTTTTGATCTGGAAAATAAAACTTAAGATGATTGATTTATACCATTTGGATAATGAATTTATTCTGTCAACATACTTAATTTAATCTTTCTTCCTGAAAAGAGTTGACTACAACATTTACATATTAGGTAAGAAAACAATGTTTTGAGGTTTTATTATTTTATAAGAACAACATACACACACAAAAAGTCATGACTGAATGGCATTTTTATATATATTTACTTTTTCTACAGCAATCATAAAATAAAACTAGGGTTCAAATTAGGCAAAAGACCTATATAATCTTGCTTTTAGTAAGGTCACTATGCTTTATTTTATTTTTAAATTAAATTTATTGGGGTGACCTTGGTTAATAAGATCATATAGATTTCAAGTGTATATTTCTATGATACATCATTTGTATATTGCATTGTGTGCCCACCAGCCAGAGTCAAATCTCAATGCTTTTAAGAGCATATTCTTTCTACTCAGTAGCAACAACTATCTCTGGATATTTTAAAGTGCACATTATATGTTTAATCTTAGAGCATTTCTCATTTTCCAAGTAAAGTAGTCATCCTGGGCATGACCCTGCAGCCTTTACTCTAAATATGTCCCCAAGAAGCCCTTAATGACTCAATAAGAGCTTTAGTATCCAGCCCCACAAGGAGTGCTTCCTTCTTTGTGCTGAGCTCAAGAGGAGGTTAGTTATGAAGCCAAAAAAAATATCCTTGAAACAGCAAGCTTACAGTAGTTGCTCTTCAAATTAGAAGTTGCACTGGTTTTAGGGTTACTTTTACCCATAAATCTGACTTTCACTTATATATAACAGAAGTAAACACATACTGAATACCTAGTAACACATCAAAGCTGTAACACATCAAAAGAAATTTTGCATTTCTTTCCTATGCGGTGAAATTTTCTAGGTGCTGTGAATACCCTGTGAATAAGACAAAGTCCTTGTCCTCACGGGACTTTTATTCTATTAGGGAAATGGGAAAACAAAACAAAAGAAAGCAAAACAGAAATTGCATAATCTAGGGAGTAAAGTCCTTTTTCATAAGGTGGTATTTATGGAGAATTGTAAATCACATTATCTCACTCATGTGTGGAATCTACCGTTTCCCCGAAAGTAAGACATCCCCTGAAAATAAGATCTAGCGCATCTTTGTGACAAAAATTAATATGAGGTACTGTCTTATTTTCAGGGAAACAGGGTAATAAACAACATAAATTGATGAACAACAACAAAAAATAGATCAAAGAAGCATCAAACAGACTGTCGTATCTCAGAGGAAAGGCAGAGGGGGGTTGGTGAGTGGAAAGAGATCAGTCAATAACTTATATGCCTATATGCGTGACTCATGGGCATAGACAACAGGGTAGTGAAGGCTTGGGTTTAGGGGCAGAGATGGGCTGAAAGAGGTCAATGAGGGAGAAAAGAGGACATACGTAATATTTTCAATTATAAAAAATAAAAAAGAAAGCAAAGGAAGATCTGAAAGTAGAGCACCCTGGGAAGAGAAAATAAAGAGTATAAATATCTTGAGATGAAAAGGTTGAAATATTAGAAAAATGGTGAGTATATCAGAGTGGTTGGAGTGGGGTAAACAAAGTGAGTGGAGAGGTAATATTCAGACCACGGATGGACTCATAGGTTGTAGTAAAGGATACAGAATTAATCCTATATGATGAAAGGCTAATATTCAAATAGACCAAATGGCAGAACAACTGAACAATGGTCACTATGATGTGCACTGACCAGCAGGGTGTGTATGTGTGGAACATGGCAGGCATCGGCGGATGGTGGAGCCGGTGAGTGGGGGTGCCAGACCAAGGCAAGGTGCTGGTTGCTGTCATTGGGGTGCTTGCAACTGCTGCTGGCACCAGCCCCACTCATACCCACTGCCAGTGCTGAACCCACTTGCACCCGTAGCCGGTGCCAGAGTCACTGCTTTTACCTGCTGCCAGTGCCTGATATAAGTCCTGATCGCCCAGTGCCATCAGTGGGTGTGAGAAGCTGCTGCTGGCCCTGATCACCTCTGAGGGCTTCTCCACCTCCCTTTCCTCCTGAGGAGGATTGGGGCAGCAGCTGCTGTTCACACCTACTGATGGTTCCGGCCCCGCTTGCACCTGCTGCTGGTATCAGCCACAATTGATCCACACTGTCAGCAGGTGTGAGCAGGACCTGCACTGTCAGCACATAGGAGTGACAGTAGTGGGGGCTGGGCTACGAGCAGATGGGACTGGGGACCGTGGTGGGAGGGGCCAGGTGGGGGTGCGGAGGATGGGCTGAGAGCCACCCCTTGCCCAGTGTAGCCTCAAGACCCACGTTACTTTCAAGGTGCATAAATTTGTGCATTGGGCCCCTAGTTTTAAATAAGATGAGAGGTGATGAGAGGATGTAAGCTAGGGAAGGAAGTGGCTTGTTCATTCTGGCAATTATAAAGGAATGACTCTAATGGGTAAGAGTAAGAAGAGACATTTCAATAATAATAAAAAAATGGTTCTAGGTATTTTAAGCATGAAGGTAGTTAGGAGTTTACAGATTCCACGGAGTCAAGACAGAAGTGGCCTATTGCCTGGCTTCTACAATCAGAAAGCTTGATCAAGATGTTATTTGTCAGCATTCATCATGCTATAACTACCTCTACCTGTCAATACCCAGGGAGGTGGAAAATGGATCCTAGAATGCTGCTTCAGAAAAATTTCAATTTCTATAACTTTGCTGGATATTATAACTGGATTAATATCTATCATATTTGTTATTGTGTTATTGTTCTGTATTTGTTATCCTTGTTCTTTGTTCCTATTTTTGCCTTTTTTTTTTACTTTTTGTGATTTTAATTGAGCATTTCATATGTCTCCATTTCCTCTTCCTTCTTAACATGTCAATATACTTTGTTTTTACTTATTTTTCAGTGATTGCACTAGAATTTGCAATGTGCAATTACAAGTACCCTGTTTCCCCAAAAGTAAGACATCCCCCGAAAATAAGACCTACTCCCAGTTTTGCCTCTTGCTGTAATATAAGGCATCTCCCCAAAAATAAGACCTCCCTGATAATATTTTTATTCTTGAACCTGAAAAAGCCTGAGCCATACAAACAGTTATAAGGAAGTGGGTCGATTTAATGCTGCTGCTTGTTATGCAAGGGAACCAAAGAGGTCTACTAGTCTGGGATGCAGCCAGCACTCACCGGACTAAAGACATGAAGAAATTTCTTCATGAAAGAAAAATAGATCAAATAATGATCCCCACCGGGATGACAGCCTATCTCCAGACTCCTGATCCTATATAATAAAAGAGAAACATGCAAATGTGACCATACCTTTGCTATGCTACCAGCCAATCAGGATCAGGAGGAGGGGCTGAGGCGGATGGGAGGCTTGGGGGGGGGGGGCGGATGCGCAGCACACAGGATGGGAGGCCGGCCAGTACTCTGCTTGGGATAAGAGAGGCCAGACTGCGTGCCACTTGAGACTAGAGCTGCACAGGATGGGATGGGAGGGGCAGGATGGGAGGGGCCGGTTGGTGCACTGGGTGGGATGGGAGCCACCCTGGACAGGAGCTGCACAGGAAGGGA
Organism: Antrozous pallidus; assembly: GCA_027563665.1. NCBI lineage: Eukaryota > Metazoa > Chordata > Mammalia > Chiroptera > Vespertilionidae > Antrozous > Antrozous pallidus. The sequence continues at coordinate 45,417,723 of CM050510.1, forward strand.
GCCACACAGGAAGAGAGGGGTTGGATGGGAGGGGCCGGTTGGCACACTGGGTGGGATGGGAGATGCGCAGGAAAGAAGGGACCAGCCAGTGTGCTCAGTGAACGGAAGCCGCATGGGAAGGGAGCCACGCTGGACAGGAGGGGCAGATGGGAGGAGCTGGCCTGCGTGCCACTCGGGACAGCAGCCTCACGGGACTAGAGGGTCCGGCTGGCATGCTGGGCTGGATGGAAGCCTCTTGGGATGGAAGCCATGCGGGACAGAAAGGGCCAGCCTGTGCGCCACGTGGGACGGGAGCTGCGTGGATGGGAGGTAGGCAAGGCCGGCGTGTGTGGCTGTTGACTGCGGGTGCCCCCGGGGCTGGGCCGTCACTACCAGGGCTAAGGCCAGGGCCGGGTGGGTGGGAACGTAGGCCGGGTAGGCGGGGCCAGGGCAACCAGGGCAGAGCCAACCATCAGCCCCATTGCAGGGTGATGGCTGAGTGCCCAAGGCCTAAAGCTTTGGCCAGGGGTGAGGGGTCAGTAGGACATTCCCTGAGAGCTTCCAGTATGTGTGAGGGGGCAGGTTGGGCTGAGGGATCACCCACCCCCAGTGCACAAATTTTGTGCACCAGGCTCCTAGTATTGCAATAAACAAGCCATTCAAGGACCATTTGCACATGAAAATTAATGACTACATTGAAAATAGAATGGAGAGAAATCAGTGTGGAAACTTTGTGAAACCTAAATTGCAAGAGTTTATGACTTGGGTGAAGAATTCATGGGAGAAAATCACTGACAGTTGCATTGCAAATGCACTATTAGCATGCTACCTTGACAAGAAGTACTGATTTAAGGACAGTGCTATTGCTAAACATGAGAGATTTGGTCCACTGATTCTGAAAGAAATAGAGTCTCAAGAAATTCACCAGGAAATTCAGAGTTTGGATTGTTATGATGGTGTTCCAGAAGATGATGACATGACTGTCATTGAATAAATCTTACTTTGTGTTCATACCAGTAAATATCAGTATCAGTAAATGTACCATAGATTGTTGTACATGGAAATAATGGTAGTAACAAGAAATTCTTGATATGGTAGGATTCACAGTTTGTCTGGTTATGCTGGTTTGTGATGACAACTACTACTGTACCATATACAGGTAATAAATATCCTTTTTTTGTTGTTCAACAATAAATGTGTACCATATTCTTCTTCATGGAAAAATAACACATCCCCTGAAAATAAGACTAGCTCATCTTTGGGAGCAAAAATTAATATAAGACACTGTCTTATTTTCAGGGAAACAGGGTAGTTCAACTCCACTTTCATATAACACAGTAGCACTTTACAAGGAGCATGAGCATTTTATAATAACAACATAATTTTAATTCTTTCCTTAGTCACCTGTATCATTGCTATGTCTGTCATCCATTTTATTTATGTACATCCATTTTATGTATTTTGTGCCAGTGCATGAAATTCATGCATGGAGGGGGGTTCCCTCCATGCCTGCACCCTATTCAATTGGGGACCCCTTCGGGGATGTCCAACTGCTGTTTTAGGCCAGCAGTTGGACATCCTTCTTGCAATCTGGGACTGCTGGCTCCTAACTGCTCACCTGCCTGCCTGCCTGATTGCCCCTAACTGCCTCTGCCTGACAGCCTGATCACTCCTAACTGCGCTACCCTGCCAGCCTGATCTCACTCCCAGTGTCACTCCCCTGCCGGCCTAATCTTGCCCCCAACTGTCCTCCCCTCCTGGCCTGGTTGCCTCCAACTGCTCTCCCCTCCTGGCCTGAAATGCCTCCAACTGCACTCCTCTACTGGCTAATTTGGTTCTGATTGGTTGGTTTCTATTCCAGCATCAAAAGCTCCATTTACTAGGCAGCCATTGGCTCACCACAGCACCCAGATTTGGTTCTGATTTGTTGGTTTCTATTCTAGCATCAAATGCTCTGCCTCCTAGGCAGCCATTGGCTCACCACAGCACTCATATTTGGTTCTGATTGGTCAGTTCCTATGCCAATCAGCAACTCTGGGCCTATTTCTGGGCCTAATCAGTGACCTGGGGCTAGGCGGAGGCCAGGAGAGAAAGAAAAGCCTGGCTGCTGGCAAAGCTCAGAAAGAAAGAAGGAGAGGCAAGTACTGGTCAACAGCTGCCACTAAGGCTGCAGATCAGACCCTGCTTCTTTTTCTGGGTTTCAGCTCCCTGGCAATCAGTACTGGGTTGGTCTGGCCACCCAATGCTGGCTGAAGCACTTCTGGGTTTGTCAGCCTTTGGTTGTGATTGGTCGTTACAACCCTGGCCTTTTATATATTAGGTAAGCTTACATATAATATACATAAGATTTATATAAGCATTCATATTAGGATATATTTTTGCTATTATAAACAAATCTATATATATAAAAGCCAAGTGACCAGAATGTTATGATTGGTTGCTATGAAGCACACTGTGGCCAGCCAACTTGCTCAATTGGGTGCGGGGTGGGGTGATCAACCTCCCTCAGTGCTTCCCCCAAGCCACCCAGCCCTTTTTGTCCCCTCCAATTCCGTAGGCTGGCTGGACTCCATCTTTGCACAAAGTCATGCACCAGGCCTCTTAGTAAGAAAAATAAAAATTGTTTATTTTACCTTCACTTATTTCTTCTCTGATGCACTTTCCCAATGTATATCTGAGTTTCTGACCTATATTATTACCTTCTCTCTAAAGAATTAAAAAAAAAATCTTGAACTGTCTCCTGACAATAAATTCTCTCAAATTTTAGTTTCCTGGGAAAGTTTTTATTTCTCCATTACCTTTAAGGATAATTTTACAAGTAACAGAATTCTAGGTTAGTGTTTTTCTCTTACTGCTTTAAATATTTCACTCTACTCTTTTTTTTTTCATAGTTTCTGAGAAGTAGTATGTAATTTTTATCTTTGTTCCTCTATGTGTAAGGTGTTTTCTCCCTCTGATTTCTTTCAGGATTTTTTTCTTTTTCTTTGATTTATTTATACTTTGAAAATGACATGCAAGACCAGAAATCACAACATAAGTTTTATTAACAGCAATTTATGGATAAAAAATAAAAGATAAAGAAAAAAATTTTTAACATAAAAAAATTTTACATGGTACAGACTGACAGCTGTCAGAGGGGAGAGAAGAGGAGGACAGGATGAAAGCAGGTGAAGGGATTAGCTTAAGAACATATATGTGTAAGCCATAGACACGGACAATAGTGTAGTGATGACCAGAGGAAAGGAGGGAGTGGGGCTGGGTGGAGGTAGGCAAAGGGGCAGGGGATTGGGACATCTGTATTAGTGCCAACAATAAAAATAAAGTTAAAACATTTTTTAAAAATTTCCCAAGGTTATATAGCTACTAAACAGTTGAATAAGTATTACTAGCTCTAACTCTGAGGCTCAACAAAGTTAATATCTCTTCCTTGTCTACTCTGGCTAGTTATATGTGTGATATAGGAGTCAAGGAGAGGGACTTTGTATTCATATTGCCCTTATAAACATCCTGTTTAAATGACATTTATCTGATTTTAGCATTTTAGCCAATCTCATGTCATGGAAAAACAATGGCTATCAGAAGAAATTTGGGTAAGAGAGATTTTTGAAAAAGACAATCAAATGATGAACGTCCAAGGAAAAAGGGATAAAGACCCTCTATTAGAATTAGTTGAGTGGGAGAATATTTTCAGTTACTATGGCTATTCTTCATAGCCAGGATGATTCTCAACTGATTTTTCTTTTCATAACTGGCAGCACCAATCCTAGGAAGCTGGACAAAATGAACTTTAAATACCTATTATAACACTGGGATATTCATGATCTTGGGACAATCTTCATAAATTAAGATAATATATTAGAATAATGATTTGCTGCTTTAGAAAAGTATTAGGATACTCAGCATGACTCAGTTTTTGAGAGAAAATGTTGAAGGCAAAAGTTGAATTGATCGTCTTTACTCTGGTGACTTAGTGACACAAATAACACACTCTATACCTTCTCACTTTTGCTGTGAACTTTAAATTCCTCTAAAAATGTAGTCTTAAAAAAGTTGTCATGGGAGTTATATGGTATCATCTAGAAAGGAGCAAGCACAGTACTTTACACAGCAACTGTGAAATAGTTGTTTCTCACTAACCCTGATTTTAGGGCCTCTTTCTTCTAAAAGCTGCTCTCAATCATCCTTCCAATTTTCTCTACCTCATGCTGAGAATCTAACAGCTGATTGAAGAGCTTGAGTTTTGGGGCCTGACTTTGTTTCTGATAATGGCTTTTACAAATTAGCACAAATTTAGTGCCTTAAAACAATACAAATTATTGTGTGTTCAAAATCAAGGTGTAGTCCTAAAATCAAGGGGTAGGTAGGGCTGCATTCCTTCTGGGAACTGGAGAAAAGAATCTGTTCACATGCCTTTCCCACTTTCTAGAAGACACCTGCATCATTTGGTTCATTGAGCCTTCCTCCGTTTTCACGCACATCATTCCAACCAGTTTCCATTATCACATCTCCCCTTTTTGACTCTGATTCTGCCACTCCTCCTTTCCCTTATATGCCTCCTTGTGACTATCTTAAGCCCATCTGGATCATCCAAAATGATTTCCCATGTCAACATTTTTAACTTGACCACATCTGCAAAGTTCCTTTTGACATGTGAAGTAACCCATTTTCTGGTTCTGGTGCTCAGGAGGTATCCTGTCTACCTCAAGGCCAGGTTGCCTGAATGACAGTCCTGGTTCTGCTGCTTATTTCCTGGTGTGTGTGTGTAAGGGTTTTTTTGGTGTGTGTGTGTGTGTGTGTGTGTTTAACATAAAGTGGTTAACCTTTCTAAACCTAAAATTTAACTGTGGAATGAGCTCATAATAGTTATCTCATAGGATTGTTGTGAGGATTTGATGAGGGTATACCATGTACATAGATTATTGTTGATAAATCTTAGCTGTTACTGTTTTTATTAACCCTTTCTAATAGAAACAAACTCATGTTTCACAACTTACAGAAATGAATACATAAATTTATAATTAGAAGTACAATCTTGGGTTTAACAAACATTTGTTTTAGAGAAACTAAAAAAAAAAGTCATTTTATAGTTATAAGTGAAATTGACAGACATGAATTCAGAAAGAGCAGAGATAAATGAAGGCCTGTTCCTGGGCTGTGGTTTCTTGTAGTAAAGTTGTTGCTGCTCAGAGTGTGGTAGCATCACCTGGCAATATTTTAATATGTAAATTATCAAGCCCTCCTCCAGAATTTCAGCTCAAGTAGTGAATTTTCCTGTGATCCCCAGCTGATTTGCATGCACATTAAAGTTTGAGAAGTACTATTCTTGACAGTTTTTAAAAGGCCATAGTGGCCTGCCTAGATGTACCCTTTTCCCTCCAGCATAGTTCCTCCATGGCTGCTTTTATAACTGGGAATCACTACCATCATCCATCAATAAATTTTGTTTTTACATTTATCAATACCTTCGGAAAGCAATGCTTATGGACACTTTCCCTTTGAAATGACTTGGCAGTAAGTTGCTGATTATTTGTGTGGCTTAAAGGTTAACATTCATCGCATGTTCTTTATTCTTCTTTTCCAAGCAAATGAAAGAAGGTAAAGCCCTGCCTCCCAAAGGTCTAGAAATAACAAGGAGGCAGACTTCCAGAAATTAAGTATCCATTCCATTTCTTAATACCTCCACAGAATTCTATTATTAGGATAATATTTCAAAACATAGGTCTATAAAAAACCTCAAATAATGAGAATTAATATGTTAATTAAATATTGCTAAATATTAAGCTTCCAATGGGAAATTAAAAAAAACACATTTTCTCAAATTGAAGTATGCTTTTTGAAATGACGGACTATAAACATGAAATAGCTTTAAAGAAATATACCCACTAACATCAAAAGATAAGTATATTGCAATTATATGCTTGTCTTCAAAGTGGATGGAATCATTGATTAAAATTAGAGATACATTATTGCAAACCCTTGAGTATCGTCTTAAGGAAATGCTGGTCATCACAGCTTCAGCATCTCCTGTTTTTTTGATGCTCACCTCTCCTTGCTAAGCTCCTCTCCTGCCTTTGCGGCCCTGTGTAGTGATTTGGTGAGTGAAATATTGCTGCCTAACTCCCTATACTACATATGAGTTTCAAGCTTTATTATTGCAGTAAAAGTACTTTACACTGGCTTTTATTAAAAAATAAATAAAAGTAGAGATACAAATACATTGACAATAATTCAGTGAATTACAACATTGAATATTACTTCAATTTACAAGGTAGGGCTAAAGTAGTTTTACAGTTGTGAGTACATGAAACAGAGTTTGTTCTTTTATTATTACTGGTGGCCCAGTGCATGAAATTCATGCACGGGGGGCGGGGAGGATTCCTTCAGCCCAGCCTGCATCTTCTCCAATCAGGACCCCTTGGGGGGCCCAAAATGATAGTTAGACATTGCTCTTGCAATCTGGGACTGCTGGCTCCTAACAGCTCATCTGCCTGCTTGCCTGATCTTCCCTAACCTCTCTGCCTACCTGCCTGATCACTCCTAACTGCCTCTGCCTGCCTGCCTGATTGCCCCTAATGGCCCTCCTATGCCTGCTTAATCTTGACCCTAACTTTCCTCCCTTGTCAGCCTAATCGTGCCCCCAACTGCCCTCCCCTGCTGGCCTGGTTGCCCCCAATTGCCCTCCCTTGCTGGCCTGATATCACCCCAAACTTCTCTTCCTTGCTCACCTGATTGCCCCTAACTGCCTTTGCCTTCCTGATTGCCCCTAATTGCCCTCCACTGCTGGTCTGATCTTGCCCCAAACTTCCCTCCCCTGCAGGCCTGATCTCACCCCCAACTTCCCTTCCCTGCTGTCCTGGTTGCTCCCATCTGCCCTCCCTTGCTGGCCTGATTGCCTCTAACAACCTCTGCTTTGGCCCCTACCACCATGGCTTTGTCTGAAGGAAGCTGAATATCCAGAAGATGGCTAGTTGACCCGGTCTACTTAGCAGATAACCCTTTTAGTAGCTTAGATAGATTATATAGGATAGGAGGTTTAAATGGGCAGAAAAGTTTTTCATCAGGAGGAGATGCTCTTGGAAGACAAAAATACATAATCCTTATATCTGGACTGATAGCCAGCCATATTTACTATACTGTCAAACGGTTATTAAAAAATTGAACTGCTTTTTTACACCTTACACCAAACAGCTGTTGCCCTTAAAACTCCTCTTCAGCCCCTACCTTAGGTTCTGCCTTCCCAGTTCACCCAGATTAGGCTCTGATTGGTTGGTTTCCATGCCAGTCAGCATCAAAAGCTCTGCCTCCTAGGCAGCCATTGGTTCCTTGCATTTCACCCAGATTTGGTTCTGATTGGTCAGTTTCTATGCCATTCAGTGTCAAAATCTCCACCTTCTAGGCAGTGATAGGCTCCTCACACTTTACCCAGACTTGGTTCTGATTGGTTGGTTTCTATGTCAGTCAGCCTCTCTTGGCCTATCAACAGGCCTTATCCGAGAGAGGCAGGACTTATCAGCAGCCCCAGTGAAGGCCCAAAAGAAGGAGAGGCCTGGCTGCTGGCCAGGCCCAGAGTGAAAGAGAGAGGCAAGTGCTGATCAATAGCTTCCATGGAGGCTATGGATCAGACCCTGCTTCTCTCTCCTCAGGCCTCTCTTCAGGCCTGATCCATAGCCCCCTTGTCAGTCAGTGCTGTGTTGGGGCACTAGCAGCAGTGGCAGTCGACCCAGCACTGACTTCTGGTTGGTTAAGCCTTTGGTCATTTTGGATGTTACAAACTGGGATTTTACATATTAGGATTTTTAAATTAGAAACCTGGTGCATGAATTTTTGCATGGATGGGGTCCCACAAGGTAGCCTGTGGAGATCAGGCCCCAGTTCGTGCCCCCAACCTTTCAGCCCCAGCTCATGCCTCTAGCCTTTCAGCCTCACAGCCCCACCTGGCACCCTGCCATGACCTGGCACTGCCCCCTCACCTGCTCCACCATGCCGCCTGCATGATGATTGATCAGGTCCAGGCCCCCTGCCCAGCTCCCTCAGCACCTGGGAGCTAGGCGGCAGCCTCATCCCCCACTGCCACTACTGGTTGCCATCTGCAGAGCGATCCAGTCCCCACTTGCACATGGCTTGGCCTGATGTTGTTCGCTTACCTGCTCGACCAAGCTGCTGTGGTCCTGCTCTTGATGGGGCCCATCAGGGCAGGCAGCATCTCCACTGCCCCCCACTGCCAGTACTGCATCACTGACACCCGCCATGTTTCATGTAGCCTCCTGATGGTTAGCGCATGTCATAGCAAGCGGTCAAACTCCTGATCTCCCAATTGAACTCTAGGTTGACCAACCACCTGAGGGAACAATTTGCATATTATTAAATAGGAGCTTTTATTATATAGGATTATTGTATTTTCCATGTGTACAGCTGTAAATCTACCTTTACCACGCTCTGTATACATAGTGAATACATGTTATGTGTAAGGCATGGTGCTACTCACACTTTTTTCAAATGCTGTCATCTCCAAAAAAGCCTTCATCAAGTGAATCTGTCAGTAAAACAGGGAAATGTATTCTTTTCTTGATACATGAGAACAACCTGACAGAGTCTTTCTGGATTCTTGAAAGAGAGAATATGAATTTATGGTATTTCTGAGGCTTTATAGTCTTATTTATGGGGGATCTTCGATAAATGGTGGTGGGATAAGGATAATTAGAATTGAAAAAGAATCTATATATAATAACAAAAGTGTAATATGCTAATTAGACTGGACAGCTGAATTAACTTCTGGACATCATTCTGGATGTCCTTCTGAATGACCTTCCAAATAAAGTCGTGATGGCGGGGCCCGAGGCAGTAGCAGTCAGGGATTATCAGGAATGCAGGCGAGTGGTTAAGGGCGATCAGGCAGGCAAGCAGGCAGAATGGTTAGGGACAATCAGGCAGGCAGGCAGGCAGGCAAGCAGTTAGGAGCCAAAGGTCCTGGATTGTGAGAGTGATGTCTGACTGCCAGTGTAGGCCTGATCCCTGCAGTCGGATATCCCCCGAGGTTCTGGGATTGTGAAAGGGTGCAGGCCAGGCTGAAGGGCCCCTCACTCTATGCAAGAATTTCATGCATTGGGCCTCTAGTTATAACATAGTAGTTTATATTGGTAGATGCACCAATGGGAGGGTTTGAAATGAGAGTTTACAAAGAGTTTTAAAGGGTAAATCAGTGGTTGGAAAACTCATTAGCAGGACCAAATATCAATAGTACAACAATTGAAATTTCTTTTGAGAACCAAATTTTTTATTCTTCTAATGCCACTTCAAAATAGACTTGCCCAGGCTGTAGTATTTTGTGGAAAAGCCACACTCAAGGGGCCAAAGAGCTGCATGTAGTTCGTGAGCCACAGTTTGCTGACCACTGAGCTAAATCATCATAAGATACTATCTATTGAAAAGTCTAATAGTTTGATGTTCATTTAAATGGTTTTTCCAGTAAGTTCCTAAGTAAATAATAAAGTTACTTGCAAATTATCTTCCTGGGCAAGAGTTTCCTGGAATAGTAAACTTATGTTGATGAAGACAGTGGAATAGTAAAGTGACATTGGTAAAGACAGTCTAATGGTAGAGTTCAGTTATATTAATGTAAAAAATGAGCTGTGTTGCAGATGGATTCAACTTTTATTTTAGTGACTCAAGATGGATAGCACACAGTCACTATTCTAAAAGTCTATACAAAAAAAAATGTCATTGGGGACTACATTAAATCTGTATATTTCTTTGGGAAATGTGGACATTTAAATAATATTTTTTCTTCCAATCCATGAACATAAAATATCTTTCCATTTGTTTGTGTTTTTTCTAGTCTCTTCTAATGTTTTGTAGTTTTTAGTATAGAGGTCCATCACATCTTTTGCCAAGTGTATTCCTGGGTATTTTATTATTTGTGTTGCAATCACAAAAGGAATTGTTTTTTTTTCATATTATTTTTGAAATTTTATTGTTAGAATATAAAAATACAATGGATTTTTGTACATTGATTTTATATTCTGAAACTTCACTGTATTTGTTTATTGTTTCTAATAGTTTTTTTGTGGAATCTTTAAGGTTTTCTGAATAAAGAGTCATATCATCTTCAAAAAAGTGACAATTTTACTAATTCATATTTGGATGTGTTTTATTTCTATCTCTTACCTGATTTCTCTGGTTAAGTCTTACAGGACTATCCTAGCTAATAAAAAAGAAATATGCTAATTGACCATCACTCCATCACAAAGATGGCTGCACCCATAACTGAGGCCAAGTTCCCATAAGGTGCCTTAATGAGCAATCAGCAGGGACGGGACATGAGGCAGGGATCTGCCTCGCCCCCATGGGGCTTGACAGGGGACCTCAAGCTGCACCCCCACCTTCAGGTGGGGCTTGACAGGGGACTTCAGGCCATGCCCTCCACCCTGGCACCAGGCTGGGGGACCTCAGACCACACTCTCTACCCAGCAGGGATTTACAGGGCACCTCAGGCTGAGTCCCCAACCCCAGCACTGGGCCAGGGGAACTGAGGCTGCGCCCCCCTGCCTGGCTGGGCTTGATAGGGGACCTCAGGCCACATCCCTGCACTGTGGGGCTTGACAGAGGATCTCAGGCCATGTTCCTAACCTGGTAGAGCTTGATGGAGGACCTCAAGGTACATTCCCTGTCCTGGTCTGGGCTGGGGGACCTCAAGCCATGCCCTCTGTCCTTGTGCCAGGCCAGGGGACCTGAAGCTATGTCTTCTGCCCAGCAGAGCTTGACAAGAGTGGAACTGGCCGGGTCTGGATCTAGCCCAAAGGGGAAGGGGGGGCAGTCTAGTCTGGGTTTCATGCAATTTTGAGTTGTATGTGGGTGGGCGGGGACTTGACTCTAGGTCTAGATTCTGGCAGGAGGGAGATTTTCATATACACTAATTTTCTTTCACCTCTGATACTTCTATTATAAAGTAATGGCAAATAGCAATATTAAATTATTTCCTCTAATTAATCCCCTTTTAATGTGCATGGATTTCATGCATTGGGTCACTAGTATAGAATAACAGTGTTGAGAGTGACCATCCTTGTGTTGCTCCTAATCTTAGAGGGAAAACTTTCAGTTTTATTCACTTTAGTATGATTTTATCTGAGGATTTGTCATACGTGACCTTATTGTGTTGAAGTACTTTCCTTTTATACCTATTTTATGGAGTGTTTTAAGCATAAGTGGACGTTGTGTCTTATCAAATGTCTCTTTCTGCATCTATTGATAACATCATATGATTTTGATTCTTTATTTTGATAATATGATATATTGATTGATTTATATACATTGGCCATCGTTATGCTACTGGAATGAAGCCCACTTGATCATGATAATTACTTTTCATAAAATTTTGTTAATTACATTGGTTAATAAAATTATACAGATTTTAGGTATATCATTCTGCAATACATCGTCTGTATACTCTGTTGCTACTGAGTATCCCAAATCAAGTCTCCTTCCATTACCATTTATCCCCCCTTTACCTTCTCCTACCTAAAGCTTGATCTTTACCTCTTAAGGAAAATTTTATGTTGTATTCTATATGTCATTATTTTAACAACAAATAATTGCCAGATAATACCAAAGTTATGAGTAGAATTGATTCTCTAGGAAGATGCAATATATTTTATTATACTTAAGGTAGTTTAATTCATAAAATATTAAAATAATTATAAGATCATTTTGCATTTTGAAAATAAATAACAAGTTAGTAAAGAATGAAATCAAACTTTAAACATTATGTTTTAAAATTGAATTCTATACAAGAAATCTGGGAATGAGAAAAAGGGAAATAAAGACATTTAAATTAATGAAATAATGGAATTCAGTTAGATTTATAAGAAATAACAAAAAGATGTTAATATTTGAGAAACTCAATTAACTGCATGGAAGGAGTTAAAGGAAGGACCCACCTAAAGGGCAAGAAGGAGCTGGAGTCATAGCATGAAAACAAAACATAGTGAAAATTTATGTTTGTATTATTACTATCAAACCATGTCAGTAAAAGTCAAAAACCCAAGAAAAGCCATCTTGTAGGGAGAAATCTCCAACTATAAATTTACTAATATATATATTTTGTTACCTTTAGAACATTTAAGATCCAAACTGATGAGGAAATATCTGAAGAGGCAAGTGGAGGTTTCTTAGAATGCAATTTTGCAGATATCCAAATACCACGAGAGTGAAAACAAGGACTTGTCTTTCTCCCCCAAAGAATATAAAGTACAAAAACTCAAGAAAATAAGACAGCCAGGAAATTATATGATAATTTTAAGACTCTTCTGACATTAGAGCAACACATCAGAAAGAAACAGATATATGGATTGCCAAAATCATAGATTTTATTTTTCACAAGACTGACTGGAGCTGTCATTCGAGTCACGTTCCACACTTAATTCAGCATTCAATGCAAAAAGAAATATAATAGTATAGGAAGACCTATGATTTACTTACTACCCATTGCAAGTTTGTGCCTTTAAATAACATCAATCTTATCCTCCCACCAAACACACTGGCAACCACCATTTTACTTTCTGTTTTTATGACTCTGACTTCCTTATTTTATTTTACTTTTTTGGGGGGATCACTTTCTTCATTTTTATTTGTCTTCATTTCTAACACTGTTACAGATATTCACCCTTTTTCCCACATTGCCCTCCTCTACCTGGTCCCTCCCAGCCCCAGGCCTTCACCACTCTATTATATGTGTCCATGAGCAATGTATATAGGTTCTTTGGTTAATCTCTTCCCCACCCCCACTCGTTTCTACTGAGATTCCTTACTCTGTTCCATGTTTCCATGCTTCTGGATCTATTTTATTCATCAATTTATTGTGTTCATTATATTCCACATATAAGTGAGATTGTGTGATATTTGTTGACTTTTTTAGATTCCATATACAAATTATATCAGGCATTATTTGTTTGCTCTGTCTCCTTATCTCAGCAGAGTGTGCTCAAGGTACATTCATGTGGTAGCTAATGTCAGGATATATTTCTAGTGATTTAATAATATTAGATTGTAAAATACCACATCTTTTTTCTCCATTTGTTGATGGAATATTAGGTCATTTTCATATCTTGGCAATTGTGAACCAAATAATGCTGCAATAAACATGGGAGTACATTAAAAAAAGTAAGGAGGAGATCTAGCCAGTTTGACTCAGTGGATAGAGCATCAGCCTGCAGACTGAAGGGTCCTGGGTTCGATTCCAGTCAGGGCACATGTCTGGGTTGCAGGCTTGATCCCCAATAGCTGGCGTGCAGGGAACAGCCAATGATTCTCTCATCATTGATGTTTCTGTCTCTCTCTCTCTCTAGCTTCCTCTCTGAAATCAATAAAAAATATATTTTTAAAAAAGTATAGGAGAAAATGAATAGAACCTCAAACACATAACAATGAGAAATCAAGAGGTGATAAAATCTGAGAGAGACAATTTGTAAAGCTTTTGGTTTGGTTTTGACGTGAGCAGTTTAGAATGTAGCTCTGGGGAAAATATCAGTTTGCAGAATGGTGGATTTGTCCCAAAGAAACAGAATCCCTTCCAAATAGGATATCAGTGACTACGACTGAACTCAAAAGGATATCTCTCCCAACGATGTTGCAAAGGAAGTAATACACACTTGAAAACTGTCATGAATGAACCAAAACTCAAAAGAACCTGAGATTGCCTTTCCCTCCATCATCTACCATTTTCTTTATTTTTTCCACCATATGAACACTTTGGATATTTGGTGGAAACTGTTCTTTTCTGTATGTCAGTTTAAATTAGAAAGTAAAAAAAAAAAAGATATTGAATCCTAGTCATTGATTTATTTTATCTAAGATAACTCAATTATCATTAAACTGTAGGCCTTTAGCATAAGGAGAAAAGTGGACATTGGTTAAAAAAAATAGGAGGTTTGGGAAATGTACTCCTATATAAAATTTAAAAATTTTCAATAATATTAGTATAATATTTGGTCACATAGTCACATATTAAAATAAACAGTTTTTCTCATGTCTTGTACTGTATTCTAGGTACAAAATATATTTCAAAATAGTTTGTAGTACATAGTGAAATAAAATTAAAGTTAATGTAAATAATTAAAAGTAACATATATTTATGATGTGAGATTGATAATTACAGCACCCTATCCTGTAATAAATTAATAAATAGAAATATTCCAGGATACAACAAATATAAAATGAAGGATAGAGAATTATAATCTGGTGAAAGAGAGGGATATAATGAACATGGATAGAGCCAGAGGTAGAATAATTTACTGCTGCTTGAACATTCATAAATGTGACAAAACTTCAAGTGAATAAAAAAGTAAGATGTTAAAAGAGATGGTTGTGATAATTAGTGTTATATGAATTATGACCCAGATCAGAATTATGATTTGTAGTGGAAGCAAGAGATGGAAATAGAAGGGATGATTTAGCATAATCTGTGAAAGGAAAAAAATTAAAACAACTAAGAATTAAATGACAAAGGCTAAGCAGGGTACAAAGAGGATTTATTATAATGAGAAATGATTGGAATTGATTTAAGGAAGTAGAAAGTAAAGAAGTAATGTAAGACCACAGAGTTGAGTTAAAGCATCTATTGCATGTACCTTGACATTATTTTAGATTGTTTTAAAACAAAACTAAACCAAATAATATTTATTTTGAGGTATCGATACTGAATAGAATAGAAAAAATAAATAAAATAATAGAATTTAATATTTTCCTACAATGATTTTAAAATATGCATTTGTATTACAAATGTATATTGCTTTATCACTCTTCTTTTTAGAAATAAATTCATAAAATGTGACTGAGCCTAGATTTAGAAAGGAATTGAGACTTAGATTTTCAGAAGAATAAATGAATAGAGTTTTATTTTCTAGTTGGTCAGTAAAATTATTTTAGCTCTACTATCTTCCAGTAGTTCAAGGCAGAGTGCCAACATTTATGTGTAAACTAAACTTTTTATAAATGACCTATGGTTACTGAGTTGATTAAGCTTTTATATTATTTTAATTTTCACTTTTATGAGCTTGTTAATTTATAAATTATTTTATTATTTATTAGTAATATTCTAGGAATTAGAATGAACTTTTTGAATTATTATATAACTTAAATTAGTGCTTTTGTGAGTCACAGGAGAATATACCAATCATAGAATATTCTAACTCTATTTAGCCCTACTGGGTTTATGTGACACTGTTGAGTACTTATTCTGTATATAGCTTAAACCTCACAAAATATTAGTATCATTATTTCATGAAGTCAATATTTATTTACTGACCCACATCCTATGCTTTTTATTTCTTCTTTTGTCTCCAAGATTCATCTGGGATTACTATTTATTTGATGGAAGCACATCTTTTATTATTTTTCTTAGCACAAGTCTGCTGGTAATGAATGATAAGTTTTAGTTATTAAGTGTGTGATGTCTTTAATGTCCCTTTAATAATTTCAATATGTATTTCTGGATATATCGCTTGAAGGGTTTCATTATTTTCTGACTTCCTTATTTCTGTTAGTCAATTGACAGTCTTATTTTTGCTTATTTGAAAGTATTATGCCTTTTTATCTGTTTATTTATTTATTTTTGAGCAGCTTTAGTATGATGACTTTTATGTTGTTTGTTATGTTTCTGTTTTGGGTTCATAAAACTTCTTGAATTCATTGCTTAGTTCTTTCATTGATTCTGCTCATTTGCATTCCTTCTGGAACTCCATTACATGTATATTGGATTTTTTTTCACTGTGTTCAACATATCTCTCACTCTTTTTCAAATTTCCATCCTGTGGTTTGTGTTTCAGTCTAGATATTTTCTCTGATCTATTTTTCAGTTTATCAGTTCTCATTTCTCCTATGTCTAAAGTGCAGTTAACCCCACCCACTAAGTTCTTACATTCAGATGTCTGTTTTTCTTTTTAAGAAATTTCAATTTGGTTTATTTTTATAGTTTCCTCTTCTCTTTACAAATTCTCATTTTGTCTTTAATCTCTTAAACATATTAATCACATCTACTTTATAATCCATGTCAGATAACTCCATTATTAGATCCATTGTTGTTCTGTTTTCATTATCTGCTGTGCTTTGCTCAAGTCTTATCTTCTTATGTGCCTAAAATATTTTTATGAGTTTTGGTTCTTGTGTATAAAATATTGTAGAGTAAGTGTATGGCTCTGTACTTATTTCTATGAACTTATCTTATTCTAGAAATAATATACTTTTGATTTTGTCAGACATTTGGTCCAGGAGCATATGTCCTAATGCAATTAGCTACCAAAATGATTCCAAGTTGTTTTTTGTTCTTCTTAGGGTAGTCTCTTTATCACTTTTCCTTCCTCTTAAATTATAGCTTTCAGGAGTATGTCCCCAAAGCATTGATGCTTCTCAGGGCAACCTTCTTGACACAACCTAGACTCCAGTTTTTGTTTATTGTAGCAAATTTCAGGTTGCTAAATACTTGCTCAGCTTTTCAACCCATTTACCATGACTTTCACTTTTACTTTAAGGATGAAAATACTGTTTACCTCTCACAGCTACCCCTTTTTCCCCCCCAAATCTTAGTTCCTCAATTTAAAAAAAGTTTTTTATTGATTTTAGAGAGGGAGGAAGGAAGAGGGATAAAAAAATAGACTCATCAATGAGAGAGAAAACATCAGTTGGCTGCCTCCTGCACACAACCTACTGAGGATCAAGCCTGCATCACCTGCATGTGCCTGTCCAGAATGGAACCTATGACCTCTTGGTCATGGGTCAGTGCTCAACCATTGAGCCACACTCACTGGACAGTTCCTCAAATTTTTAATTCACAGGAACATTTTATAATTTTGCAGATTTACCAGGTGTTCAGCTAGATCAGTGGTCGGCAAACTCATTAGTCAACAGAGCCAAATATCAACAGTAAAACAATTGAAATTTCTTTTGAGAGCCAAATTTTTAAAACAAACTTCTTATAACGCCACTTCTTCAAAATATACTCAGGCTGTGGTATTTGGTGGAAGAGCCACACTCAATGGGCTAAAGAGCTGCATATGGCTCGCAAGTTGTAGTTTGCCAACCACAGAACTAGATAATTAGTTCAAAACCATTTAGTCTGCCTTTATAGAAAAGAATCTTCTTGCCCCTGTGTTCTTGTAACTCCTGGCAACAGTCTATTAAAGATTTAAAGTCAACTCATTGTTGAAACTCTCCATTACATTTGCTGTAAGAGTTATAATGTCATTGTGAAAAGAGCATTGTGACTCTTCAGATTCACTCCAAACAATGTCAGGCTGTGTATTACAGAATATAGAGAGACAAGTACTTTTAATGCATGATAAATTTTTTTAAAAATTAAAGGAACATATTGCTGAAATCATAAATATATTCAGTGCTCAGAGACAAGTTTGTAGGCATAAGATTTAGGTTTAGCTACTTAGATTTCATGGCAGTATCCTCACAGAACAATGCTAGTTACAAATATCACTTCCATTCCAACTAGTCTTCAGTGTATATCAAAATAGGAGCAACAAATCTTTTGCAAGGGAAATATTGGGTGGTTTTATTTTCAAAATCATTCTTTCCTTTAAACTACTCAAACTACTGAGGAATAGAATTAGAATATATTGACATTCATGAAGATACAAATACACACTCCAAATTATGTTTAGGGGAGAAATGTCACAGTCCATGCCTTATATTCTTAAGACTTGGGAATTCTGATATTTTAGTGAGCTTTCTTTTTTTGGTAATCTTTCCAACTCTTTTTCCTTTATTATTTTTCTATTGCACTTAAGTAGAACTTAGCATATTGTTTGTAATAATTCTATCATGACATATGCCCACCCCGCAGACAGTAAACTTCTGAAGCAGAGAAAATGATTTAAAAAAAATTTGTAATACTTTGAAGCCATGAAAATGTCATTTATGAAGAAGGCTTATAATGCATATTTGTTTAATGAAATGGATTAATATTTTATGAATGAATAAATAAATGAAAGATTGAATAATGGATGTAAATGGAGAATAATATGTCCTCAATATTTATGTTATCTTGGATTAGACTATATGCATGTTTCTGAAAATATTTATGCTAACATTTAGCAAAATATTTAATTCACAAGGTTTTCCAATAGTAATGGGCAAAAATGCAAAGCATTTATATTTTTATTTGTGTTGGAATCATTGATCTAGTAAGAGATTTTTCTCATTGATGTTAATTGGAAATTATGGCTAGAGAGTACATTTTCTCATATGAAGAATATGAGACATGTTTTTCAGTTATATGTCATCAAAGTTCTAATAATCCTCAGATATTACCCACAAAGCATTCATCACTGTTGATGAATATAACTGAAGTGATATTTAGGAGTTTGACTTTCCTTTTTAGGTTTGCCTTTATTGTATTTTCCCTTAAATTTAGCTGTTTGCCACTTTTTGTCCACAGGAGAAAAGACATTCAGACATTTAATTTAGACTAGCGTATGCCTCCATAGTAAGTAAATTTTCAGACTGCACCTATTTAACTCATATTTCTTTGTCAAAATATCTGATGGATCAAGTGTGTAGGAATTCTCTCCTTTTTAGTAAAGTGTGCATTCATAATTTCATAAGAGTTTAGCATTCTAACAAGCATTTCCTGGTACTTATATTCCTACTTCTGTCCCTATCTAAAGAAAGCTTTCAATCCACATTTTCTTGTTCTCACTGCACTGTGTGTCTTTGAAAGAACATTTTCCCTTTCATTTGCAGCGATTTTTGTAAATGCATTTTTGCCTCTTATTTAAAAATGTCTCTATAGTCTCCCAATACACCTTTATTTTTTTATAGCAGGCATCTGTTTAATTTATTTTAAGAACATTTACATATCTCATGGTATCAAAAGAAATAAGGTAAATTTGTTATGTTTTACATTAATGAGATAAAATGGATTTGAAGAGAATTCAGCCTTTAGTGTAATTTGCTTTATGTCAATGAGAGAGAGCCCTAAATAGAGATAGGAAATAAGTGATTGATGATCATAAGGCCTTTTAAAATCTGTAGAACAAATTCATGAACAAAATGCTATAAAGAGCAACTAGATAAGTTTCTAATCAGATAAGGACTATGTAAAGATTCACATTAAGAATTATCCAATTATTATTTTCTGATAAAACTACCAAGCTTATAGAGCAAACATACATAAACCACTACTTGGAATTTTAACTTGATTTATTTGGTCATCTATATGGCATCCATGTCAAAGTTATCAAGAATTTCAATAGTCCTATAGCTGCTTGATAATGCTTTGTGCTAACTTAAATTGTATTAAAAAGGCTCCACTTGGGTTAAATTGGCATTCAATCACTGCATCTTGCCTTTATTTTGAAATTCCTATTATAAAATTCATCACAAATATATTGGGTACTTTTTAATGCTTTGATCATATAGACTTTATTGTGCTGACCTTGAAAGATCTTCAGGATGTAGTATTAACTTAAAAAGCCTGTAGTAGAAAAACAACAAGCCATTTGTATGTCTATGCTGTATATTATGTGCACCATGTAGATACAATGTATATGCACGCACACTGTAAAAAACCTAGGATTAGATGCAATGATCTCACTTATAAGAATATATCCTAAGAAACCAGAAACACCAATCAGAAAGGATATATGCAACCCTATGTTCGTATCAGCATTATTTATAATAACTAAGATTTAGGATCAGCCCAAGTGTCCATCAGTAGTTGTGTGGATTAAAAACTGTGGTATATTTACACAATGGAATACTAAGCAGCTAAAAAAGGAAGGATTTCTTACCCTTTGATACAGAATGGAGGGACTTGGAGAGTATTATGCTAAGTGAAATAAGCCAACCAGAAAAAACAAGTATCACATGATATCATTTATACGTGGAATCTAATGAACTAAATAAACTAATGAACAAAAAAGATCCAGAGACATTGTAGCATACACCTACTGACATAATTCAGAGGGAAGGCTGAGTGGGTGGGGGTGGGAAGAGATTAACCAGTGAATTTATATGCATACTAGAGGCCTGGTGCATGGAATTTGTGCATGGGAGGGGGGGAGAAGGGAGGGAGAGTGTCCCTCAGCCTGCCTGTACCCTCTCCAATCTGTGACTCTCAGGGAATGTCCAACTGCCAGTTTAGGCCCACTTTCACAGTTGGACATCCCTCGAGCAATCCAGGACTACTGGCTCCTTACCACTCTCCTGCCTGCCTGCCTAATGCCTCAACAGCCCTCCCCTGCTGGCCTGATCTTGCCCCCAAATGCCAAGCCCTGCTAGCCTGATTGCCCCCAACTGCCCTCCCCTGTCGGCTTGGTTGCCCCCAATGGCCCTCCCCTGCTGGCATGATCACCCCTAAACCTCTACCAGCAGATCTTGCCTCTAACCCTCTGCCAGTCTGATCTTGCCCCTAATGCCTCTGCCTTGGCCCCCAGCACCATGGCTTTGTCCAGAAGAAAGTCGGATGTCTAGAAGATGGCCAGTTGACTTGATCTATTAGCATATTACTCTTTTATTAGTTTAGATAGATTATATAGGATAAGATTGTTTAAATAGGGGGAAAGCCTTTCTCAGCAGAAGATGCTTTTGGTAGACAAAAATACATAACCCCCATATTTGGACTGATAGCCAACCATATGCCCTACATTGTCAAACCAGTTATTAAAAAATTGAACTGCTTACTTATATCTTACCCCAAACAGCTATTGCACTTAAAACCTCTTCTCAGCCCCCACCTTAGGTTCTACCTTCGCAGTTCACCCAGGTTCGATTCTGATTGGTCGGTTTCTATGCTAGTCAGTGTCAAAAGCTCTGCCTCCTAGGCAGCCATTAGGTCTTCTGGAAAATCTAGAATGGTCCCGCTGACAGTTGTCTCTTTCTCCAGGCCTATCTCCAGGCCTGATCTGCAGCCACAGTGGCAGCTGTGGATCAGGCCCCTCCTCTCTCTCCGGGTCTCTCTCTCTCTCTGGGCCTGATCTGCAGCTTTGAGGCAGCTGTTGATCAGGCCCTGCCTTTCTCACTGCACCCACCTCACCCCACCCACCCACTTGTCACCACACCCATCCTCCGGCCACCAGCCTTGCTGTGATAGGAGCCTTTGAGTAGCAGGGGAAGGACCAAGAGGTGCTCCATGCACTACCTGGTGACTGTTCATTTGATTGGTTTGGTTGCTATGGCCATTAGTCTTTTATTATATAGATTTGCATAGCCCATGGACAGACAATGGTGAGGGGAAGGCGTGGGGAGGGGAAAGGAGTTGGGTGGAGAGGATAAATGGGGGGGGGAGAGGGGACATCTGTAATACTTTCAGAAATAAAATTAACATTTTTAAAAAGTCTAGGGTAGTTTTATGGATATTACTAGGGCAGAGGAATTTGAATGAAGATGCCTTTACTTTTACTTTATATGTGCCTGCATTGTTTAGATTTTCCCTAATGAGTATATATTATTTTCATTCCAAAAATTAAAAACAGAACCTGTTTAAGAACTAACCTTCAGCTGAAGTGCTACAAGGTAACAGAAAGGACACTTTTTAATAGTGATGTTGAATTTAGGGCATAGGAATTTCTGAGTGTCTTCAACTAGTCAACCAGTGTTTTTTAAATTTGAGCAAAAACGCTTTATAACTTGAGAGAAGACAATTGACACAATTTTTCAGACTATTGCAGCAAAGGAAAAGGCTGTTCTAAATTATCTAGGCAATAAGCCTACTTTCCGTTTCCTCAGGCAGTGGGCAGTAGGATATGTTGAAATTTAAATCTCTTTAATATAGTCATGAAGGTTCTGCATCACATATTCTATCCTTAATAGCAACTCTTTCTGCCTAAGTAATGACTTATCTTCAGGTGATAGACTCACATGTCCTTTGGTATACCATTTCTGCTATCACACTCTCAAGAAGCTTTCATTCCATAAAGTCAAAATAGACAAAATGCAATCAACCTGTTAATTGGTCAGCTTTATCAAATGAAAGCTATAATGTAGGAAACAAATGAAAGTAAAAATCTAGGAACCTTTTTGAAAAAGCAGATGGCTTTCCTCATTATGAAGGACCTGTATAAAAGTTAATCTTATTTCTTTAATGGAAGTGAAGTAATCCACATGGTATGTCTGTTCTTTAACTTTAGAGTTTCCAAAAATGTATCAACATGATAAAGATTTTTTAAATGATTGCATTTTGATTTTCAGTGATTTGATGCAATCATTTGTAAGTTTAAACTGTCTTTATAAGTGTACTTTAAGTTCAAGGATAGTTTCTTTTATTGTTAATGAAAAGCCAAATTTTAAAGATTTTCTCTCCACCAAAAAGACTTAAGTCAGAATAATTTATATACTCAGAAATTAAACAAATACTTATGAAGTGAAATCTATCAGGTAATCTGCTTTATGTTGAAAGGGACACCAAAGAACAACCAAAAACATGCCACTGAAAGCAATATAGAAAGAATCCTAAAGATTTAGAAGTGAACATCATAGATCTTGCTTCCCCACGACCCCTCTCCAGTTCTTTCTATTATATTCTTCCAGGTATTTTTATTTTTTGATGAATTTGTAACTACTGCTAAAAAGAGGCCTAGGTAAACATTTCCTCTCTAGAAGAGCTATTACTAGAATTGGATTGAGAGGGAAATGTGCAAGTGTATTAATCTGATAACCAAGTGAAAAGGGGAAATGGTGCACCTTAGCCTGCCTGCCATGTTATTATAATATCTAACAATTATGACACACTTAACCACATTTCAGATACTTTCTAAAGTAGTTTGTAAGTATTAACTCTTTTAAAATACAGAATAACTCTTTATAGGTATAATTAGCACCCTCTTTCAAAAGAAGACATTGAGGCACAGAGGAGTTAAATAATTTGCTCCAAGTTGCACAGCAATAAATGATATTCAACCCTGGGCAGTCTAATTTGAGTAGAGTATCTTAATTCCAACACTCCACTGCAAATGCTATCTCTTTAAAAGAGACTAATTCAGTTTTTATGTTTTACTTTTCTTACTGGCATTTGGAGAAATCACTTCATCAATCTTCACACAGTTGTAAACTCTTAAAATCAACACAGGTGCTTTGAATTAATTTATAGTTATTCATCCTGTATAATAAAAGAGAAACATGCAAATTTGACTGTATCTTCGCTCCTGATTGGCTATGCTACCAGCCAATCAGGAGCGGGGGCGGGGCCAAGTGGCGTGAGCACCGGGGGCCGGGGGGTGGGGTGGAGATGAAACGGCAGTGGCGGCAAGCACCCAGCCCCCCAGGCGCTGTGAGGAGAAGTGGTGGCAGCTGCAGCAGCAGCAGCAGCAGTGGTGGTGGCAGCAGGGAGCGCCTAGCCCCTGGGGCCAGGTGGTTGTAGGCAGCCGGGGCTGAGCTGAGCAGGGCGATGGCTGGGACTTTAGGCCTTGGGCAGGCTGGGGGTGAGCCATCAGTTGGACATCCCCTGAGGGCTCCCAGTATGTGAGAGGGTGCAGGTTGGTTTGAGGGACCACCCACCCCCATTGCATGAATTTCGTGCACCAGGCCCCTAGTATAGTATATTCACTGACTATAAAAGAAATTGATATTTGATTTCTTATGCTGATAATTAGGGAAAAGTTCTTATTTGCAGTATTCTTTTCTCACTGGAAATTAGTGAGAGCCACAGAAAACTTGGAAACTTGTATGCATCATTTTCACCAATATTTTCACTTAACTCATCTAACTAAAATATGCTTGAACACTAAAGGAAACTACTGCAAAATCCAGGGTCATTTATCTTTCATGAGTTAAAATTATCTGCATCCAGGAGCAAGTAAAAGTCAAGTAGAATAGATCTACTCCGAGATCATGGAATTTACTTCTTAATACAGTAGACCGAAGGGTCAGGGACCTTTGTGCCTCTCCAAAGGCTGCTCTATGGAAAGATCTGCCTCTACTTCATCTCAACTCTACTCAACTCTAGGTCCCATTTGTCAAGAATGAGTTTCTTTCTTATTTGGTATTTTTTAAAATAAGACTGACAATATTTGCAAAGTTTGTTATATTTGATTATGTTGCTTTGTTATATTATACTCAGTATGAAACCTTCTATACCATAATCTTCTACCAATTATTAATGGCTAGAGGCCCCATGCAAGATATTTGTGCATGGGGGACGGGAGGTGTCTCTCAGCCCAGCCTGCACCCTCTCCAATCTGGGACCCCTCAAGGAATGTCTGACTGCCAGTTTAGGCCCGATCCTATTGGGATCAGGCCTAAATGGGCAGCTGGACATCCTTCTCACAATCCAGGCTGCTGGCTCTAAACTATTCACCTGCCTGCCTCCCTGATTGCCCCTAACCGCTTCTGCCTGCCAGCCTGATCACCCCCTAACCACTACCGTGCCAGCATAATTGATTTCTAACTGCTCCCCTGCCAGCCTTTTTGCCCCCAACTTCCCTCTTCTGCCAGCCTGGTCACCCCTAACTGCCCTCCCTTGCAGTCCTGGCCCCTCCCAACTGTACTCCCCTGCTGGTCTAATGGCCCACAACTGCCCTCCCTTGCAAGTCTGAAATCTCCCAACTGTTCTCCCCTGCTGGCCATCTTGTGGTGGCCATCTTGTGTCCACATGGGGGCAGGATCTTTGACCACATGAGGGCAGCCCTCTTGTGTGTTGGAATGATGGTCAATCTGCATATTACTCTTTTATTAGATAGGATAGAGGCCTGGTGCATGGGTGGGGGCTAGTTGGTTTGCCCTGGATCAAGGTGAGGGTTCCCTTGGGGCATGGGGTGGCCTGTGAGAGGGGCCTGTGGTGGTTTGCAGGCCAGCCACACTCCCCAGCAACCCAAGCGGAAACCCTGGGATCTGGGATTAATTTATGTTCTACAATTGAAACTTTGTAGCCTGGAGTAGAGCCAAGCCTTCTGTTGACTCCATGGCTGCTATATAATTGAAACATTGTAGCCTGGAGTGGAGGCCTAGGCTGGCCAGAGCTGCAGAAGCTTGGCTTCCTCCATTGCCCGGGCAACCCTAGCCTCTGCTCTCTCCAGTTCTGTGGCTGCCACCATTACTGTTGGGATTATGTATCTTCTATAATTAAAACTTTGTAGCAGTGAGTGGAGGCCTAGGCCGGCAATGGCAGGTGGAAAACTTGGCTTCCTCCATTTCTGGGGAAACCCAAGCCTCCTTCCTGCTCTCAGTGGCTGCAGCCATCTTGGTTGGGGTTTATTTGCATAATTTGCTCCTGATTGGCTGGTGGGCATGGCTGTGGGTGCAGCTTTATCAGAGGTGTGGCCAATTTGCATATTACTCTTTTATTAGACAGGATATCCATGCATATCCACCATCCTTAAAATAAATTAGTTATAAAGACCACCCATAGTCTTGGTACTGACAAAAATAAAATAAAGCATCATATTCTAAATATTTACTACTGTATACCTTAGGAAAATAAGATTGAGGTATTGTTCTAAAGTTATTCAATGGTTGTCAAACTTTAGTCAAACTTCAGTCTTTTCTAAATATATATTATTCTTTAGGAAGTTATTTATTGAGGCTTTTTATGTTCACAATTTAGGACATCATTGTATAAATTCAGTAAATGTTACTTAAGGACATGCTGTTGGATGAGCATTAACATTAGTTAGGTCTTAGAGATTAACTATTTGACATAAAAATGAAGACATAAAATTGACACTTTCTAAGATACAGCACAAAGGCATATCAAATCAAAACAAGTGCATTAGGGTATTCAAAACCCGTATTCAAATAGTCTCTTTTTAGTTTTCTTTAAATAAAAATTTCATGACACTAGAAAGAGCCCTGTGAATTCAAAGTTGAATACTATTATTTGCCCTCTTCTTACAGTGGCTTGCCAAGGTATTTAGAAAGCCTGGTGAGTGTGTTATCCAAACACTTTGTAGTCCCAGCTCAGCAGGCATCCATCCCTCTGTGCCAGGTTGCCCTGCCTCTCCTGTGGTTACACTGTTTTTCTACTGTCATTTTTATTGAAAAATAAAAGCTAAATTGGAGTTTCAGAATACCTTCCATTTAACTCCTTTAATAAAATGGGAAAGATAAAAGGAACCTAGTCACAAGAGAAGTGTTTTTGAAAGCTAGGCTGTGGATATCGGAGATGCAGAAATAAAAGGCTGCTTCAAAAATAAAGCGCGCTGGCCTAGCCCTGGCCCTCTGCAGCTTTTCTCCTGCACTAGTCCTGCTTTTAGCTTTCATTTTTTATTCAAGAAGTTAAATGGGAGACATGAAATAGTTTGGATCAAATATTACACAAATGAAAAATTGGCAGCAGATGATTCTTTTAAATTTATTATTCTTATGTACCTGGGCCAGACAACTTAGCCAGGCAATTCTGTTAATGTCTGTTGGGAAACAATGAATATTACTTGTGTCTTTATACAGAGAACTCTTCTACCCACCAATCCCTTGGAAGGATGAACATTTCCCAAAATGTGTCCCACTTAATGTGCTCATTAATGTAATAAAAGTTCTGAGTCTACAGTAAAACAAACAAAAATTGTTTAATTTTGTATTTGCTTAACATATTGCCCATGGGTGCTTTAGAATTCACATTTATTAATATACCAGTGTTTAGGCTTGTGATCCTGGCCTTCGCACGGGAAGGGAACCCCTTAGCTGGGGGATGATAGGTCTACTTTACATGTCTATGTTGACCAATGAGTTAACACCTACCATCGATTAATAATTCTTTGGGTATCAGTAGTATCTAAATGCAAGTTGTGAGATATTAGTATTCAGGACAACACAGTTCAAGGATATCTGAATTTGGTGTTAACGTATTGCTACATTGAGAGATGCAACTAAAGGGAATGTGGGAAAAGATGCAGTAGGATTTGGCAAAGGAAATGATTGATACAGTTCTTTGATTCTGAAGAAAAATTTGAATTCACTAAATAGTCTAGATCTACAGGGCCTAATAAGCTAATACTCTGCTCTAATGTCTCTGGGATGTTCAGCTAATAATTTAATTATGGTGACTCAAAAATACCCCTACTTGTAGAAGCATGGAACAGACTGTTGAACCTCAGAAGGAATGTGGAGGAGAGTAGGTGGGTTGGAAGACATCAGCCAAAGAAATTGTATACATATATGCATAACCCATAGACACAGACAATAGGGTGGTGAAGGCCTGGGATGGGATCAGGGTGAGCTAGAAGAGGTCAGTGGCGGCGGGGACAGAAATGGGCCCTAGTTAACACTTTCAACAATAAATATTTTTTAAAAATACCCCTATTGTATGTTGCTAGATTAATAAAAGAAAGACATAATTTGGGGTTGTAATATTCTCTCTGGCTTTTCTACATTGACATCTATATATAGAATTTATATATATAAATGTACTATATAAATATGTATGATATATATTAATATTAAAAGAGCTCCTTATTAATATTAATATTAAAATATGCTATTATAACCAATCAAAGAGAAATGGGGACATGGTTGTGAAGGGACAACCACTCTGCTCAATGACCATGGCTGAGGGTTGTGCTAAAAGCACTCTAGTGGCCTTCAGTCAAAGCTGTCTCATTACTGTGAGCAAAGCATTATTTAAAATTAGCTTTTTATATTTAATTAAATAACACCTACTCTGCAAAGTACCTCTTATTGTTCATGCCACCGTTTTGTATGACTATCTTCAAAGTAAGTTTCATAGAATAGGCAAAGGCTAAACAGAGAGCAATTACTTGTGCTTTAGGGAGAAAACGAGAAAGGCACGTGGATAAATTTGGCAGGCCATCTTTTCACCCTGTGAAACAATCTCTTTTTTAAAAACCATCACTCATTATACTTAATAATTACATAATTTTCCCTAGTCCTCAATGAAAGCCAAGAAGAATCTTCCAGCAATGTTAAAATGTAAGTAACATTATCATTGTCTTATGGTCATCAATAGGGTGTAACTGATCTGAACCAAATTGTGATCCTTGCCCAAATAATTTTTCTCATTGAGGGGCTCTCTTGATTGCTTTAATTTTCTTTTGCATGTACCCTAGTCAGAGACAAAAAGGTAATTTTCAAGGCACTGAATACCATATTGTTTTTCAAGTATTCATAAAAAAGTTTCTTCTGTACAAAAACAATGCTTTTGGAAATGTAAAGGAGATAAGTATATAATTATGACAATTCTAATCTACAGTGGCTTAATTTGACATAAAATTTTAAAATGTGGGCTAATGTCTTTTTTTTAAAGAGGACGTTTAAATCCAGCAGTCATTGAAAGTATTATTATCAGGATTTGCTAAAATGAAATTTGTTCATTATATAGTATGAAAGTTTTAATGTGTCATAATTTGGTTGATATTGCTAAAATCACTGGCAGTATTTTAGTTTCCCTAAATTTTAATACAATGACTTTTTTCTGCCTCTACTAAGTGAGCACTGCATATTCAAACCCTATTTTATTAATTGAACAGGCAAACACATATTTAGTGAAAGTATATGCATATTGTTATTTTGAAAACATTTTCTCACTGAAAAGGTAAGAGGAAAATGTGTGTGAGCTAATTGTAGGTTGGTACGGCAAATTGGTTATGTTTTTCTCTGATTGCTAGATATGTTTGGTGAGAATTAAACTCAGCAGAGAACACACTTACACATGATAATTAGACAAGATTTGCTTTTGGCACACGTCCATGGTAAATGACACTAGGCATGGCTGGTGATGAAAATCTCACTGTAGAAAAAAAATGCTGCCAAAAAACTGGCTATATAAGGAGAAAAGCAAATGTAGAAGTCATTTTATGTCAACATTTTCTATTTCCTAAAATCTACAAAAGATCACTTGTAGGCTTTTTTTTCCCCAGATGTTGTTAAGACCAATATGCATATATTAAAATGATAATAATTACTATTTGATGTTTAAATTAAAAGTTTTATTTTGAGATTATTTTCATGTCACATGCAGTTGTAAAAAATAATTCAGAGAGGTCCATGCAATCTTTAATTTTCCTCCAGTGGCAACATTTTGCAAAACCACAGTACAACACTGATAGTCAGGATATAGAATATCTCCATCACTCCAACATATCTTATATTGATTTTTCATAGCCATACCCACTTTCCTCCCATCTCCACCACTTCTAACCTCCTGGCAACTGCAACTCTGTTCTCTATTCTTAATTTTTTTCAATTCAATCAGGTTTTATGAATGAAATGATACAGTATATGACATGATGGTACTGGCTTTTTTTAAACTCATAACTTCTCTGCAAATTCACCAAAAGTTCATCCTTTTTTATTGCTTAATCCTAGTCCCTGGCATGGATATACCACATTATATTGAACAGTCACCTGGTGAAGGACATCTCGGTTGTTCCTGTTTTTTGGCTATATGAATGAAGCTGCTATAAACATTTGTTTTCAGGTTTTTGTGTGAATATAAATTTTTATTTCTCTTGAATAAAAGAGCCAGAGTGAAATGTTGTTTGTCATAGTGACTACATACTTAGTTATTGTTTTTCAAATTATAATTGATATTTTTAATTTTGGTGTCCATGTGATAATTATTAATATACATAGAAATACATTTGATGTGGTAAGGTTATCTTGTATCCTGTGAATTTGCAAAACTCATATGTTCTTTATGAGTTTTCTCATTGATTCCTTGGGACTTTTTACATAAAACTAATTTCTTATTTCCCAGCCTATATTTGTTTGCTTTGTTTTTCTTGTATTTGGCAACAGTCATGAATAAAAATTTTGAGAGTAGACATTCTTGTATTGTTTCCAATCTTAGAGGAAAAATATTCAGTCTTTCAGCAATAGTATAATGTTAGCTGTAACTTTGATTTTTTAATTGTACTCCTCTGTATTCTTCTGAGGATTTTTGAGATGAATAAGTATTTACTCTGTCATCCTTTTTTCCTACATAGATTGATATAAATATGTGATTTTCTTCTTTAAATAGTGAATATAAATGATTACATTGATTTTTTATGAGTTTTTCTTTTTTTAATGTTTTAATCTTTATTGTTTAGTTTATTAATTACAATGTTCGCCTTTTCTTTCCCTCTATAACTCCCTTCCACCTGGTATCCATCCCACCCTCTGTCCTTACCACCCCCGCACTGTCCTCTTCCATAGGTGTAGGATTTTTTGTCCTGTCTCTTGCTGCACCTCCCACACCCCTTTTCTCTCCAAGAATTGTCAGTCCATTCCCTCTCTATTCTCATGATTCTGTTATATTAACCAGTTTATCCTGTTCATCAGTGTTTTAATTCACTTGATTTTTAGATTCATTTGTTGATAGATGTCTATTTGTTGTTCATAATTTTTATTTTTACCTTTTTCTTCTTCCTCTTCTTAAAGAATACCTTTCAACATTTCATATAATATTGGTTTATCGGTGATGAACTCCTTTAACTCTTTCTTATCTGCGAAGCACTTTATCTGATCTTCAATTATGAATGATAGCTTTGCTGGGTAGAATAATCTTGGTTGTAGGTTCTTCCTATTCATCACTTTGAATATTTCTTGCCACTCCTGTCTGCCCTGCATAGTTTCTATTGAGAAATCAGCTGACAATTATATGGGTGCTCCCTTGTAGGTAACCAACTTTTTTTTCTCTTGCTACTTTTAATATTCTCTCTTTGTCTTTTGCCCTTGGCATTTTAATGATGATGCATATTGGTGTGGTCCTCTTTGGATTCCTATAGTTTGGAGTTCTGTGCAGTTCCTGGACTTTTAAGTCAATTTCTTTCACCAGATGGGGGAAGGTTTTGGTCACTATTTCTTCAAATAGGTTTTCATTATCTTGCTCTCTCTCTTTTACTGGCACCCCTATAATTCGGATTTTGGAATGCTTGAAGTTATCCCACAGGCTCCTTTACACTATCTTCAATTTTTTTTTAATTCTTTTGGCTTCTTGCTTTTCTGGCTGAGTGTATTTTGCTTCTTTGTATTTCAAATCTTTGACTTTATTCTCTCGGTCTTCTAGTCTGCTTTTAGATTTTTGTATAACATTTTTTATTTCAGTCAGTGCATGCTTAATTTCTAGTTGGTCCTTTTTCATATCCTCAAAGATCTCATTCATATCCTCGAAGGTCTCTTTAAGTTCATTGGCCTTTTCTAGGAGCCTCTTGAAAAACCTTATAACCATGGTTTTGGACTCTATGTCCAGTCGTTTTTTTCCCCTCCATTTCTTTCACATCTGATTTCTTTCCATGTCTCTGCATGGTGGCTGGTTCCCTGAGTTGCTCGATTAGCTTTGTGTGGTAGATGTCCTCTAAGGGACAGTGGCTCATCCTCCCCAGTTACCTGAGGTGGATACTCTTGGTGCAGCCCTTTATGGGTTTCATAGTCTTATTGTAGTTAAGCCTAGATTATTGATGTTAGCAGTAGGAAGGTTTGACCTCCAGGTCAATTGGCTGTGAGAATCAGGTGTGTTTATGCTGTGAGAGCCATTGTGCTCAGGTTGGATGGGCGGAATCTCCGGGCTAAGCAGGCAGCCTTGGTTTCCCATCAGCTCCACCCTATGCGGCACCTGGGTCTCTGTGCCTGGCAGTAATGGCTGCCCAGGGTTGTAAAACAATGCAGTCTGGTGGTTTCCCTTCTTTCTTTTTTTTTCTCCTGAACGAGAGAGCAAGTCACGAATCCTCTCTGTGCACTCACACTCTGCAGTTCCCAAGTTTATGTGCCCTCTCTGCAAGCTTGTGGACCTCTGCAGCGCCCAAGTTTCAGCATGCTTCTTCCTTACTGTCCAGTTTCACTCTGTATGAGTGTGGGTTCCCTGGACCTCACTCAGAACTGGGGAATGAATGCAATGGGGCTCCTTTGTCTCCCTCCCAGTTCGAGAAAACCAGCCAGGTTTGCAGCTGCCTGCCCCTTCCCCTCACGTGCAGCTCCAAACCTCTGACTCTGCATGTATCCACAACTCTGCCCTCCACAGCTCCTCTGAGTCACAGTGTCCTATCTTTACTTTTATTTGTGGAATTTCCACTCATCCAGCTTTCTGGTAATTCTGGATGATGTCCTTCTGTCGTTTAGTTGTAGTTTTGATATTGTTGTGTGGGGCAGCAAGATAGGTATTTGCCTATGCTGCCATCTTGGTTCCTCCTGCTCTATGAGTTTTGATTACATTGATTTTTTAACAATGAACCAACCTTTTCTCCCTGAAATAAACCCCATTTGGCAGAGTAGATAATTCTATTTGATACTATTTTAAGAATTTTGCATCTATATTCATAAGAGATATTGATCTGCAGTTTTCTTCTTTGTACCATCTTTGGTTTTTATATCAGGGTAATGGGATTTTCAGTAAATGAATTGGAAAGAGTTCTCTCTTAGTTTATAGAAGACATTATAGTATGAGTGTTAATTCTTTCAGCATTTGGTAAAAAATTTTAGGTAATGCATCAGAGACTGGGTATTTCTTTTGGAGAAGATTTTTAAATTATGAATTTAATTTCTTTAAGAGTTATACGTTTTTGAGATTTTCTATTTCTGCTTTATTCTGTCTTGATGGCTTATCTTTGTAGAGGTATTGGACTATGTGATTCAAACAGTCAAATTTATATGTAAAGAGTTGTTTGTAGTATTCCTTAATTATCCTTTTGATTTCTCCAGGGTCTTATATTCTAGATTTGTGTCTTCTCTTTGTTTTTTAATCAATCGTGCTAGAATTTTATTCATCTCATCAAAGAACTAGCTATTTGTTTTATTTAGTAAATGATTTTAGAGAAAGAGAGAAACATCTATTTGTTATTCCACTTATTTATGCAGTCATTGGTGTTTTATTAAAATATTTTTATTGATTTTTAGAGAGAGAAATAAGGAGAGGGATAGAGAGATAGGAACCTCCACAAGAGAGGACCATCACTGATTGACTGCTCCCTGCACAGCTCCTACTGAGGCTGAGCTGCAATCCTGGCATGTGCCCTGACTGGGAATAACACCAGGTACTTCTTTGTTCCTGGATTGACACTCAACTGCTAAGCCACACCAGTGGGGCATTAGTTGTGTATTCTCAAGAGTTTTGCCAGGTTATATTACAAAGAACTAAGAGCTTAAAAAAAGAGCCAGTGCTATTTCCAATACAAAAAGATAAATATACCAATCAACTTAAGGAAAAAAAAAACATTTTTTATTTTAAAAGAGAAAACAGAATCATCTAATCAAATTGCACTCTACCAATTACAAAGACAAATCAACTGTATTAACTGTATTAAATATTTACATAAAGCTTAAATACAAAGAATGAAGATAATATCAAGTTTTTGAATATCATCCTAAATTCATAAAAGTATTATTGACCAATGCATGTAGAAGATACTTTAAAATGGGAACTTATCATTTGACAGTTTGAAAACCTTAATAATCACACATAGAGTACTTGTTTTTCTCCATGCTCACAGATGAAAAAGATGCAAACTTTAATCGTTCTAGATATTAGCTCATCTCATATGATCCACTATAGCTAAGGCACTCAAGTGCATCCCCACTGGGGACAGGGTGGCATTTCTGATTTTCTGTGGTACACCAGTTAGCACCCTATTTATTTTGACTCAAAAAATAGCGAATGAACCCCCTCCATGGCCTCCTGGGAAGTCTGATTACTGGTGATTCAACAAATCACCTGAAAGGGCCTATAGATTATAATGAATTGAGTCACTCTGAACACATTTACTATGGTTTTTTCTGTTTTATATATATTAGAGGCCTAATGGATGAAATTTGTGCAAGGCCGTGGCCCTCGCAGCTCCAGCTTTGTCTGGAAGGTCATCCAGATGGTCATCCAGAAGGTTATCTGAAAGGTCATCCAGAGCATCGTTCTGCAGTTCAGTCTAATTAGCATATTAGATATTTATTATATAGGATGGCTATGAATTAGGTAGGTTATAATTTAAAGTATCTGGTTTCTCATTCTTTGGGTCTTTTTAATGTTAGTCTCAATTAAGCATCTTCATAATTATGTTGAGTAACATGTTGGGACAGAATATACCAGCTGTCCCGGTTAATGCAATTTTTTTTCAATAGGTGGAATTACACATATGTTGCTATATATGCAATTTGATATGTATGCTATTTTGTTGCATAACAGCAAGCTTCAAAACTTCATATGTCAAATTTTCCCAAGGTGTTAACATCATACATATTTTAACGCTTAAAAATGTTGAATTTAGTGCCAAAAAAAGAGAGCATTTGTGGGAAGTTTTAATTCATTAGTTTATTTTGAAGAATAGTGCTGCTTAAAGTTGTCAAATACTTTGGGAAGCTTATGGTGAATATGATCCATCTCAAGATACTTGTGAACACTGATTTAAACACTTTAAAAGTGATGATTTCCATGTGCAAGACAAAAACGTACAGGTCAAATGAAAAAGTTTGAAGACCAACAATTACAAGCATTATTGGTTGAAGATGCATGTCAAACTCAAAAAAAACTTGCAGAAAGATTAAACGTTGCTCAGCAAACAATTTCTGATCATTTACAAGCGAGAAAGATTTTAAGGGGAGGAAAGTGGGTGCTACATCAACTGAAAGAAAGACAAATGGAAAACCAAAAAGTCATCTGTAAAATGTTGCTTCAACAGCATGAATGAACATCTTTTTTGCATCAAATTGTGACTGATAATGAAAAGTGGATTTATTTTGAGAAACCCAAATGCACAAAATCATGGGTTGATCCAGGTCAACCATCAACATCAACTGCAAGGTCAAACAGCTTTGAAAAGAAGACAATGCTCTGGGTTTGGTGAGATCAGGAAGGTGTGGTGCATCATGAACTTTTAGAACCAGGTGAAACCATTAATACTGAATGCTACCCACAATAAATAATCAATTTGAACTACATATTCATTGTGAAACTATCAGAATATGCCAGAAGACACAGCAAACTAGTTTGCTGCATGGTGATGCACCATCACACACTTCAAAACCAGTAAAAGACACGTTAAAAGATCTTGCCTAAGAAGTATTAACCCACCCTCCATATTCTCCAGACCTTGCTCTTTTAAATTAGCCCTTGTTCTGATCGATGGCACACGCACTTTCTGAGCAGCACTTCATAATGTACGAAGAAGTGGAAAATTGGGTCTCTGAATGGTTTGCCTCAAAACAAGAAAAGTTCTATTTGGATAGTATCCACAAATTACCTGAAAGATGGGGGAAATGTGTAGCTAACGATGGACATTACTTTGAATAAAGCACTTCTGATGTTTCTCTTAAAATTATCATGTTTTCTTTGATTACAAAATCTGCATTATTAATGGGTATACCTGGTAAAGGTTCCAGTTGTGATGCAGCTGTGGATTGGAAGCAATTCATCTCCCCCCATGTAGTGAATGAAGCCCTACCTACCCAGGGATCCTGTTTCTCAAAGATCCTTATCTTTTGGTCCAGCAGTCGCCCACTGGTGATCCACAGACCCCTGGTTGTCCATGAGTTCCAAAAGGTTGGCAACCGCTGCTCTTCTCCATAGT
Source organism: Antrozous pallidus (assembly GCA_027563665.1). NCBI lineage: Eukaryota > Metazoa > Chordata > Mammalia > Chiroptera > Vespertilionidae > Antrozous > Antrozous pallidus. Next base: position 45,453,122 of record CM050510.1, read on the forward strand.
CTTTGTATTGAACATTTTAAAACAGATTTTATTTCAGTTATCATCTGTTGAATAAATATGTATATATTTAAAATAAACTTTCTATACCTTTGAATTTTACAATTTTATAATATGGGTAAAACCACAGAAAAAAATAAGGATTTTATGTTCTTTGTTGGATTCTTGGTCTTCATTATTCCCTCTCACCCTCAAGTGGTGGTGAAAATGTAAAAGCAGCTTAAGTGTTTTATTTCTATTAGTGATGAAATATTTCAATTCTTTGAGAGTTACCCATTTGAGAGATACATCTAGTTCTATCATGAAAAGGTTATAGCCATTTACAATTCTCCTTAGAATTTAAGTAATAGTTTAAAGGAAACCTGTGGAATACATAAAGCAGTAGCACCAGAAGTACTGTCAACAATATAAATCAATTTTCAATCTAGGTGAAATTGAGCTAGACCCCCAAAAAGATAAAAAAGGAAAGGATTGGAGGAATTTTATTCTTGGACTAATTAATATTTTTACAATTATCTGTGGTTTAGAGTAAAAGTTAAAAACGAAACACCAGTGTAATGATTCAACTATTATACTTAATGAATCATCAATATTTATAGAGAAAAATTTACTAATAATACTAAAGAATTAAATGTTATTAAGAGAGAAACTGGAACAAAACATATGCTATGACCAAACAGATAACCATCAAAGGCATATAGGGATCCTTCTTTCAGAGTGAGAAATCTTCCTTCTTGGAGTCTACTAAAGCAAAATAGAGTTAGAAAATAAAATTAAGTAATTGTGCTGTGTTAGGCTATGGGGAAGAAATAAATAAAAAGCTAATTGGACAGGAAAGTAGCAAGAAATCAGGAAAACCAGATTTCTTTGTTGCTTGTGGTGTTTTCCTTCAATAAATTAGGAAGTTATAAATTACACTGCAAACTGAAATTCAATCTACTTTCATAAATAGAAAAAAAAAGCAAGTATGTATCTACCTTTGCATTTTCATCTATGAAACATTTAGACCTGTGAGAAAGGGATCAACCGATGTCAGAGTTCCTTTTTTTTAAAATCACCTCCAAAGCACATAGCTTTGAACAAAATGAGAATACCGCAGAGATGGAGTCTTGATAATGTATCTCTCCAAAATTGCTGTTTAAACAAATGTTGAAGAAGGTGAGACTCATCAAAGGATTTGGGAAGGAATTAAGAGGGTAACTATAATGTGTTATATGCCATGTGCTTTGAAGTACAGACAAAAGTGATAAAAATTAGAAATATTGGAGCATGATTATATCAGCATTGATATTATACTATATTCAAACCAAAATTTATTTACATTTTAAACCCATATGATTCCAAAATTTTTCTAAAATTTGAATCTATTCCCACAGTTAAAATCAAAAGCTGAGTCTATGTTGCTAATATTGCTTTTAGCTTAAATATTCTGTGATTTAAACATGTGTGTGAATTGAAGTGACATTTAATAAAGAACCAGAAATTCTAATTTAAAACATAGGGTGAATTTGAGGAATGAGCTTGGTTATCTTTCTTTAACAAGTTATCTAATTTCCATTTCATTCTAGGCCCATAATTTAGTGAATGGATATATTTTTTAATGAAAATAATGTCACAAATATATCTTCCAAATTATTGTGAAATCTATGCTTATGCAAATTGAAATAAAGTATATCTTTTTATATCAAGTAACTGAAACACATTGGAGAGAAGGGTAAAGCCCAGTGTTGGTGGAGGTGTGGAGACTCAGGTCTTCTCATGTGCTGCTATGATTTATTTTCATGATTTTAAAAAAGATGTTTTATTGATTTCAGAGAGAAATGGAGAGGAAAAAAGAGACAGAATCATCAATGATGAGAGAGAATCATTTATTGGCTGCCTCCTACAGGCCCACACTGGGGATCAAAACCGCAACCCAGGCATGGGCCCTGACCAGGAATTGATCCAAAACCTCCTGGTTCATAGGGTGATGCTCAATCTCTAAGCCACACCAGCCAGCATAATCCTATACTGATTTTAAATCATATTAACACTACCTTGGTTCACATATGAATTTCTTCTTGGCCACTGATAGATTTCCTTTTTCCTGCTTTTGTTTCTCTTAAGTGAAATCATCCTAATCCAGCTAACCTACCAATATAAAGCACTCTTTCAACTCTTCAATCACTTTTAATTCTCTACAGTGTTATCTTAATATCCTTGGCAGAACCTACAAATTATACTATGACTTGGTTCTCATACTGCTCGCATGCACCCCATGTTATTATCTAGGGACAGAGAACTAATAATTCCTTGTACTAGGCTGATGAGGATGCCAATATTTATCATAATCTCCTCCCTGCATATATTTTATCTGTCTTTTCCTGTATTATATATTTTCACCTTAAAAGACCAAGCTGAGACACCATCTTCTCCTAAGTGTCTGTCTACCTCAATGTATACATTGTGAGAGGAGAAATCTTCAATGCCTACCATGGTACTCAATGTTTAGTAAATTTTCACCAAGTCTAATAAAATGAGTCTCCCCTTATTGTTACATATTACTATCAGTGTTGTTTAGAATATCCTACTTCTCAGGTCCTGCCCTCTATTGAGCACAGTTTTGTGTGCTTGTTTTGTTTTTTTGTTTTGTTTTTTTATCTTTGATACATGGGAAAGAAAGCAAAGGTGACTGACATGTCACATAGTCATCGTTGGGGTAAGGAAAGCCTTTGAGGAGCAGGTTTTTGAATATGTATGTTTACTATGATTTGCTATATTTTGCATCCATCATCACCAGGAAATGTAAAAAGACCCATAATTGTTCTTTTTTATTTGTTTGTTTTCTGATGTGAAGCGAGATAAAAGGACAAAGTATGTAATATAATCAGTTGAATTTTACAGAAAGGATGTCGGTGGCAGTGATATTTTCAGCTCTCTAATCTGAAATTACTGGGAATCTAAAAAGTATGCTTGCTTAATAGTTACCTCTCTTTTCTATTATATCTTTGATACAACATTTGCACAGACTACCACCACATATAGGAATGTTTCTCCACAACTACTATTTTTATATTATTAATATTTTAAAGTATTAAACATCTAAATTATTTTAATAGATGAATGTTGTAATATATATTACAATATATTTCTATTACCTATGACCTATAATATCTTCTGTGGGGAGTTCTGTTTGAGGTTAGTACAAATAATATCTAGTAATAATTCATCTTATTTCTAAAGTAAAAATGAACATTCTATGTAGAATCTTTTTTCCTTAAAAGAGTTCAGCATTTTACTGAAATTTATTTAACTATACTAACCTTATTGACAATTTGAAGTATATTTTGAACATAATTCTTCAAAGATAATGCTTATTTTCTGTAGAGTATCTAAAAATGTTTACATTTTGTTTAATATCACACTTAACATATTTGGAAAATTAATATCAAGAGCAGAATATAGAAAATGTCCATAGGATTTTAACTAATTCATAATTATACTTGAAAATGCCAGCACTCTTTTCCCAACAGTTGACAGAGAAAGTAAACCCCCAAAAAGGTAAACATACTGATGACTTGAAAAACAATGACAATCAGCATTACCTATTCAGTATTTGTGGGATAGAATGCAAAATACATATTCTTTTTAGGATGAATATATATAAAGATAGAGTATATGGTAGGACATGATGTATCAAGAATTTTTAAAAATTTAAATCATTCAAAGTACGTTCTCTGAAAAGAACAGAATTAGATTAGAAATTAGTAATGGAAACATTTAAAAATTCTTAAATGTTTGAAAATTAAACTACACATTTTCAAATTAGTCATTATTCAAAGATGAAATCATAACAAGAATTAGAAAATATTTTGAACTGAAGTATAAGAACTCATATCAAAAACTGTGAGATGTTAATCAAGTAGTATTGTGAAGGAGATAGCTTCCTATGCTTACATTAGAAAATAAAAAAGATTTATGTAAATTAAAGTCAGTGTTATAAGTATTCATCTAAATAAGCTAGGAAAGAGCACAAAGTAAACCCAAAACAAGTAGAAGAAAGAAATAAGGTTAAAAGCAGCATTCATTAGTAGAAAATGGGCAAATAAGATGGGAAATAAGTAAGAACAAAAACTAGTTATTTGAAAAAAAATCAAACTATTTTTTGCAAGACTGATTTAAAAAAAGAACAAAGAGGGGAGAAAAGATACACAAAGTACCATCAGTAATAAAAGAGTGGATACTATAGAGATCTTTGGACATTAAAAGTAACATTTAAAAATTATGATCATCTTTATATCAATAATTTCTACAACCTAGATGAAATGGACACTTTAATAAGCAGAAATCATTTGTACTGATTCAAAAAGAAATAGAAAAGCATAATTCAACAAGAGGAGAAAAATAGGGAAATTGTATACAGTATATTTAGTACTTTTTTAGTCTTTGTATTAATCTATTTGTTCTGTTATACCAAATAATTATTATAGATTGGGCAATTTATAAATAATAATGTATTTATCACAGTTCTAGAAACTGGACATCCTAGCTCAGAGGACCAACAGATTCCTGGTCTACTGAGAATCTGCTTCCTTGTTCATAGAAGGTCACCTTCTTATATTCTCACATGGTAGAAGGGGTCAGGGAGCTGTTTGAGGTCTCTAATCCCATTCAGGAGGGCTCCACACTCATGACCTAATCACCTCACAAGGGCCCACCTTATAATGCCATCAAATCATTAAAATTTTTAATTACCTTGAAATTTGAGAATTAGGTTTCAACACAAGAATTTTGGGGAGATACACACATTCAGACTATCCTGGAGTGTGGTTGACTTGGAAGGGACATGAGGGAATTTGGAGAGGTAATTGAAATTTTTAATCCTGAGTTGGGGGTAATCGGTCTATATTTTTTCAGAGCTCATCAAATTGGACATTTATTTCATGTAAATTGTAGCTCAGTAGAATTGATTTTAAAGTTGCAAAAACTGTTTTGTATGATTCAGTAACATAATAATTACAGCCATCTGACCATTAGGAATAAATCTTAAGAAGTTACAAAATACAATTTAATAAATGTCAATCCCACACACTCTTTGAGAATTTAAGTGAAATACGTTTGAATTCTAATTTTAAAGTGTTTAATTGAATGGGGAAATGGAAAAGTAAATTTACTGATAAAATACTACCTAGTGAATTTTTTTCATATTTCCTCTCATCAAATTTCTTACCATTTTAAACATAAAAAATTGGAGACACAGAGATATTAAGAAAATTGACCAAAATCTCCGTCTTTTAAAGTTATAGAGTTAGCAATAAAGCTAGGTCTATCTAATTCCACAAAGTGATTCTTATTGTAACTGCATGAGGAATTCACTTATGGCACTTAGAATTTTTATGAATGTTGTAGGTACTATGAGTGATGTTTTGGGTTCCTTGAATTTCTATCAGGTACAGGGGCAATAACCACACCTTTAGAAAAGTTTAATATAAAGATTTCTTCTACTTTTCTTTGGAGCTTTTCTGCCCTTTGCCCAGAATTTCTGAATTATCCTAAATTTCAATATCAAATCTCACTAAATTGAATCCAAAAGATAAAGTTCACATAAATGATGAAAAGTGCAAATTATAAGATGTTTTTGAAGAAATACAACTTCATCACTTTCAGGGAGAGAGTGTAACTTGAACTTCCTAATGAAGGCCACCTCATTGGAAGTGCTGGGGTTGAACAGATTAGAATGATTTCCAATTAGCATACCAAAGCACTCTTTAGAATCCTGATTGAAGCTTGTATTGTGGCTTCCTTTCAAGTGAAACACACTAAAATGTTTTAATAGTTTTCATTCCTAACTTGATGAATATTTTCATTTTATTCTTGAGTCTTCTGGAAATCCTTTATTGGAGATTAAATAAAATAAAAAAATAAACCTTTCTTAGAAATGCATCACAAATGTGACATTAGGGAAAGCAGAAATAGGGAGGCTTAGCTGCAAGCCAAGTTATTAAAATGTCTACAATCTAGAGTGGCACCAAAAGGCAGCTATAAAAGTTAGTCCCTTGGAGCTGAAAGAGAATTCATATGTATCACGAGTTCCAAGGATTCCTCTTGCAAGAGGAAATATTTGTAGTAGGGGACAGAGGAAAGCTCTTTTGAAAAAATATTAATTTCTTGAGCAGCTTGCAATCAGAACCATCCCTTCTGCTGTTCCCTGTCACCTTTGGAGGTCTTTGAGCCAAGCCCAAGCTGCATGCCTGTACCAACAGTGGTGTTTTCTCTTCAAAGAACTGTTGCTACAGCCTCTCAGTTCCGTGCAGGAATTGAAAAGCCTTTGAAATCGGTGCAGCCTCACTGCACAGCTAGTAATAAGCATTAGAGAAAAACACGCAGCTCATTTGTTTAAAAGTTCATTCACTTCAGTGTGATTTAGACAGATGCGAGGTGGGTTTTGCTTGTGCTGTTCTGCCCCATGGCAGAGTAGAGCTAGCTCTCCTTTCAAAGAGCTCTTCTGTCCTGCCCATTGCTGAGCTTCTGCAACAATGGTGCTTTGAAAGGGGACCAAAAAGAAAAAAAGAAAGACAGAAAGAGAAAAAGAGAGATGACACTAGTGGGAGAGGCTGACAGCTCAGTCCACACTCAAACAGCCCTTCTAGTGGCCAGGACAGAGGTGCACATCAAGGTGGGCTGAGGTCTGGGTTCAGAACAGCCCAAAGAATTAATTTAAAAGAATCTCCCCGCCCATTCCCTGTAAAGGCAGCAGCAGCAGCGCTAGTAAAATACTTCCCAGATCACAGGGCACTTAGCCATGTAGATTCTGCAGTATTCCCTGAGAAAACCAGACTAGCTGGAAAACAAACCCAAGAAACAGTGGATTCTGGGGTGATTTCCCACCAGGCACAAATAACACGTAAAAACCATTGATGCTTTTCCTCGAATAGGGGATCTGAACAATCAGCACACATTACTAGGGACAACGTATTTCCTCCAGAACAATACTCTTTGCAAAGATGCCTGTGTTCATTAGTCATGATGCATGCAAACTAATAGTCATTTTAAGATGTGAGGATTCATTGCAATGTTTTTCCTAACCTGCACAGACATATTGATAGTGCTGAGATATGAAGCTAATTCCACAAGCAAATGGATCTTGCTGAAAGCTCAGAAATTGCTTTTATACTTAAAACCTTATTTTGAGAGCTGTCAGGCTACAGATACTAAAAATCCAGTTATTCAAGTGTACCAAAGATTTTTTCAAAAAAATCTGAATGGTAGAAATGATAAAATATAATTATCATTTGGGTCTGATGTATTTAAAAGCACATGTCTAAGTCATCTTTTTACACTACACTAAATTCCTAAGCACAATTAGAGCAACAATCCAATCCAGCTGCTTGGAAGCTAAATAAAGCTTGAAAGAAATGAGAAAGCCAATGAAAAATGCTGCTATTGGAAGACAAGAGTTTAATTATATGCCTATACAGGCAGCTCTTGGGTTACGTTGGAATCCACCTACATAAGCACCTACATCACTCTCATGTAGCACATACCCAGCAGTAATGAAGTGAAACAGTAAAAAATATTTAAAAGAAAGATAACAATTCCTGACCTTGTGGTAAATAAATAATAACAAACATAAAGCGCATATGTATGTATGTCAAAGTGACAAAACTTCTTTTTTAATAAGTACTGTAATTGGAAGATGGCGACATTACCACAAAATGACGTAAGTCGAGTCCAATGTAACCCGAGCACTGCCTGTAATTAGGCAATTGTGTGATAACTTGAGTGATAATTTACTACTCCACTGAAATGCTTTATCAATGGATAGAATTTGGACAAATTTGAAGATTCAATGAAATGGAGTTGTGCTCTGCAGGGTGAGCAGGTTGTGAGTGTAGTAAAGAGAGCTAGTTTGGAGTTGTACAAACGTGAGTTAGAATCCTGACATGATTACCTCCAACCGGCATCACCTTGGCCAGCAGGTAACTGGCTGTAGGATGGGTTGCTGAGAAAACAGATTATGAGACTAATCTTTATGAAGTGATGCCTTTGGAACCAGAACTTGCGGGAAAGAGAAGAAGGAGGCTGGAGTGAGCAGAAGGGAAAAGTTGAGTTGAGATGCTGATCTAAATGAAGGCCCAGTGCATACACACTGAGTTCTGGAGTTCAAGGGGCTCTTCAGTGATGGCCAGGTCTGTGCATCAGTCATTCTGCAAGGGCCACTGAGGTAAGAGGTATAATCTTGCATGAGGAGCTCTCTGAAGATGAAAAAGTCCTTGAGAGCCTCATAGCTGAGGGCTGTCTCCTGATAGCACTCCCATCAATGGGGGATTTGGGGAGTGCATAACATTGTTCACTAGACTAATGGTTTGTAAGCTGTAGTTCCCTATGAAATGGAGATAACCATACACACAGCTCATAGTGTTGTCTTATCATTGGAGTCAATTGGTTGCAATTACTATAGATTTCAAAAAGGATATCATTATTTCAATAGCAGACTAAAATATCATCCCAATAGTCAATCACATAAAATAATATTAAAATAAAAATTTAGTTACTAAAAAGTATTTTGAAAATATATCTCATGCATCTACTGAGTGATAATTACTAATCTCTTTATTATGTATAAACATTACAAAAGAAATAAGCAGTAAGTGGACAGCATCTCACAACATTTACCAGTAAAGGGGTCAGTTTCATTACCAATAATAAGAAAAGTATAGCTAATTCCCAGATATCAGCAGCTCATAAATGCAGGCTGGTGCTAATCTGCAGAAATAGTGTTTGATATCCTTTAGGTAACTTTTCTGATGCTGTTGAAGAGTACAGCACAGACAGTGGCTATTGTGCCCATGCAAAATCATTGTTACTTAACTTTTACTAAATCAGATACATAATACCACTTAGGTTTCTGAAGACCCAATACTGCATGGAGCAGCCTCATACCTGAGACCAACCAAGTCTTAGTGCGCTTTTTCTGCCATAGTTTAGTTAATGCAGAAATATTGCTGTTCATTTAGCTACAGGGAACTGACAATTTTCATAGTACTGTTACTTCTTATATAGGCTGTGCTTGTTAACTTTTTTGAGTATCAGTTATAGAATTTCTATAGACATATTTTTGGCCTATCAAAATTGATATGCAGAAACCTAATTTTCTATATAATATTTAGAGATGAGGCTTTGAGAGGTGATTCTGTCACTTGTAAAAGTGATTCCTTCGCCCCACCTTCCCTGTAAGGACATATGTATAAGAAGGCCTTCTACAAAGCAGGAAGCAGGCTCTCACCAGAACCTGAATTTGCTACAATCTAGATCTTAAACTTCCCAGACTCCAGGAATGGGGGATGAGGCATATATATCTGTTATTTCTATGCTAGTCAATTGATGGCATTTGGTTCAGCGGCTGGAATGGACTAAAAAGTCTGGGGAAAAAAAGTCTATATATACTATATATGTCCTCTAGTTTTCTCTGAGTTTTAATACTGAAACAAAGCTTTTTAAGACATAGATGTCCACAGAAAATGATACCAATGTGATCCCTCAATGATTCAGCTGCATAGAGTTTTAAATTCTGTGGGAGTCTGAAATCTTTACGTCTCGCTTTATAATATGAGCAGTTATCACTTAGATAAAATTACAAACCCAGAAAACAAAACAAGTCACAGGAGGAATTTTGTCCTTTAAATATTTAGAAGGAAAGACTAGAGGTTTGCCTGACACACACACACACACACACACACACACACACACACACACACACACACACACATATATCTGTATATTATATAAGTACTAGAGGCCTGGTGTATGAAATTCATGTACTCAGGGATGGGGTGGGGTGGGTGGAGGGAGACAGAGGGAGTCCCTCAGCCAGGCCTGCAGTCTGGGAGACCTCGGGGGATGTCCAACTAACTGCAAGGAGTGGCCTAAGCTGGTAGTCAAACATCATTAGCGCTGCTGTGGAGGTGGCAGAAGTTCCCACCACCGCCACTGCACTTGCCAGCTATGAGCCTGGCTTCTGGCTGAGCAGTGCTTCCCCTGTGGGAGCACACTGACCACCAGGGGACAGCTCCTGCATTGAGTGTCTGCCCCCTGATGGTCAGTGCATGTCACAGCAACCGTTCATTCTGCTGTTTGGTTGATTTACATATTAGCCTTTTATTATATAGAATATATTCCTCAGAACTCAAATGGGTTTGAAAAATATTGATTGTTCAATGAAGAGAGTGATTTTGAGTATTCTCCTTCCTTTACCAATGATGAATTGTACTGTAATAATTTCAGGGGAAAGAAAAATTAACTCTGATATGTATGATAGTATATTGTTTATAGTCAAATTTGTCTCAAGAGTCATCAGATAGAATAAATTGTCAACAGTAATAAGATTCTCATGTTTCTTTAGGATTACATGAAAGTAAATATTTTGAGTGAGTATTTTGCTGTGTGTAAAAAGCTAGTCATTCTTTTTTAAAATATATTTTATTGATTTTTTACAGAAAGGAGGGGAGAGGGATAGAGAGTTAGAAATATTGATGAGAAAAACCAATCAGCTGCCTCCTGCACACCTCCTACTGAGGATGTGCCCACAACCAAGGCACATGCCCTTGACTGGAATTGAACCTGGGACTGCAGGTCTATGCTCTATCCACTGAACCAAACCGGTTAGGCTAGTCATTCTTTTGGATGATCATAGATGTTTAGATATATTTTGCTGTTAGTATTTCAAATGCCTTGCATGAAGTCTATGATATTAATTTTTCTAAATTAAAGAATTTTATGCTTGAGTCAGAATACCATGAAACTATTTTTAAATGATTATTAAGTCTACATCATAATGATCAAAATCAATTACTATAATAAAGATAAAGGTGTCTTGAATGTCAAAGTTTAATACTAAAGAACATTTGGGATGGAAGGGAGATGATTTAGCTATGATATGAGAGAACAGAAGGAAACACAGGTGATCTTAATGAGGATGAAAGGATACTGAAAAAGAACACATGGAAAACAAAGAGGTATGAAAAGAGCCATGACCACAAGAGTATGCTTGGAGTCATTAATTTGATTCCGTAAGCTTCGGTGGGGCATATTCTCTGTGCCAGGTGCTGCCATACATAAGACATGTGCAATCAATGAATGGTAGAATTAGAGTGCTAGAATGATAGATGCAGGAATTTTAACTTGGAGAGGATCTCATTCTCTATAGGTTGCTAGGCAAAAGGCTAAGAAAGCTTAGTGATGTTTCTTTTTTCCCCACACTTGAACATTTTTTAAATGATGGAATGTACAATCCAAAAATACTGGAACCCAAAGTTCTGAAATATCAAGGATATTCTATAGTATCTTCCATGCATTCTATTGTGTGGGAAGTAGTGTATTTCTGATTAATGAAAAGTTTGGAGAAGTAGAACATAATGTCAGGCCTTTCATAGGTAAGAGTGGGGTCCTGGTAGACCCCACTTGCACTTGCCACTTCTAGAGTCTATTCTAAAATAACACGGATATGCATATATGGTACCACATGAGAATTCTCTTTAACATATACTGCAAATAATGACAAATTTCTGAGTAGGTCGGCTACTTTCATGGTCTAGAATTAATGTTTCATTCTCTACCTTGAAAACAGAATGGACAATAAAATCCTGACAACATTGACTTTTTATTTTATCTCCGCCCCCCCCCCACCCTTTTTTTTGCCTGATGTTGGGGAAAGTATTATCAAGAAGTTAAACTTCTCCAGCAGAGTTTCCCAGTCATTCAAGCCTTCTGAAAGGGAATCCACTTTTGTTTTTTATTTTTGCTCTCCAAAAGTGGAGAGGGAGCATTTCAGGTTAAACACCTTTTTTTTTTCATTTTTATTTTATTTATTTTTAATATATTTATTGTTTAAAGTATTACAAATAGTAGAACATATGTCTCCTTTTTTCCCCCCATTGACCTCCCCCCGGCCTCCCCTAACCACCAGTGCACACCCTCACCTGCCCCCCCACCCAGTGTCTTATATCCATTGGTTATGATTATATGCATGCATACAAGTCCTTCAGTGTTTCTAAGGAAATAAAGTTACTTAGCAGATTCAGGACCAAAATTCCATTCTCCTGGTGTGTAGTTTCATACTTGATTTCTTCACTTTTCTGCTTTCTGTTTCTACGTTTATGTTAACTTACTCAAATCCTACTTTAGCCAACCATACTAAGATCAGATTCAAAATATAGTGAGAGGGCCTTTATATTATAAAATATTTGAGAATATTACAGAATCACATGCAAAAAAGAATCTATAAGAATGGGATTAGAATGACAGATGAATGGTACTGTTTTAAAATGAAAGTTGTATTATTATTCAGATATGGTAAAGCCAACAGATCAGGAGATTACAGACACTAAAAAGATAATGTTGCCTTGGATGGTGCTGTTCAGTTGATTGAATGTCATCCCATGCACTGAGAGGTTGCCAGTTCAATTCCCTCTCAGGGAAAATGCCCAGGATTGCAGAGTCTATTCCCAGATGGGGGACATGCAGGAGGCAGCCAATTAATGTTTTTTTTCTCTCTCTCTTTCCCTCCTTCTTCCTTTCTGGTATGTGGCCCCGGGGTGATGAGGGCTGGAAAAGAGAGACCCAAAGTATAGAGCCCAGTGTAGGATGTGGGTGGTGGGCTCAGGGTAGGAAAGGTATGCTCCCAGGCATGTTATTTACTGTCTCTAGGAACTGATTAGCCCTAGGAGGGCAGTCATTTTAGAGTCAGTGATAAAAACGTATTTAATTTAAGAAATATAAACAAACAAACAAATAAATAAATAAAATATAGTATATGCCTTACAGTTCTCAATAGAAAGGGGCATACCATGTCAAGCAGGGTCACATGGGGAAACAGAAGCATAAGCCAGGAAGCAGGACTATGGAAATAGTTCTGCACTAGGCTTCCTTGTATTTTCTGCAGAAATGAAGTGATAGCACAGGCTTAGATGTTGGGTAGTTTAAATAATGTTAGCAGGTCTGGGGGTACAGGTTGTCTCTAGTTGTCCGGTGTGTGGCCCAGGGGTGATTAGGGCTGGAAAAGAGAGACCTGAAGTATAGAGCACAATGTAGGATGTGGGTGGTGGGCTCAGGTTAGGAAAGGTATGCTCCCAGGCATGTTACTTACTATCTCTAGGAACCAGTTAGCCCTAGGAGGGCAGTCACTGCAGAGTGCAAGGACTCAGATGTCAAAACATCTGGATCAGAAATATATCATGAATAGAGGAACAGAATAGGAGTTCTAGAAAAAGACCCAAGATCCCTAAGTATTTACTGTAGGATTAAGAGAAGATTTAAAGTTGGCAGGAGCAGGCCTTACAAAAATGTCGGATTTACATTTACATGTAAACCTGTATTTACATATAACATTCTAGCTACTGATAGGAAAAAATATAGTCAGGTTCTGATCTCATTGATACCTCACACACAAATAAGTTATAGAGGATTTTTTTTCTAATTCTCATTCATATTAGAAAATACAGTAGAATAATTTAAAAGATAATGAGCTAAGAAATAGGCAGATTTTATAAAATATAAACTATATATATTTTAGAGAGTATACCATTGTTTTTAGATTCTGATATTTGCTTCCTCAGTAACCAGAATAAATTTACAATTTACCCAACTGAGTGGCTCAGTGATTGAGCATCAACCTATGAACCAGGAAGACACAGTTTGATTCCAGGTCAGGGTACAATATGGCGGGGTTGCAGGCTCAATCTCTAGTGAGGGGCATGCAGGAGGCAGCTGATCAATAATTCTCTTTCATTGTTGATGTTCCTATCTCTCTTCCTCTCCCTTCCTCTCTGAAATCAATAAAAATGCATTTACTAATAGGGAATATCATTTTAAACAAACAAACAAAAAACTTACTTCGAAGATTTCCCTTCTCTATAAAATATTTTGCTGATACTGACAGATGACTGTGTATAGCTAGTGTTCATTTGTCATACTTTCTAGTATGTATGTTTTTCAGATCCTACTTTAATCTAGATAATTAGTGTTTAAAATACTTTATATTTGTGGTTATAACACAAAACTTTAATATATAACTGATACCTTTTATCACAAAAAATAAAAGATTCCAAGAGGCAGTATTAACCTCTTATATAAATTATGGAAGAGTGACCCACAATGGCTGTATGATTTACTAATTTCTCATAGTCACAATGACTCTGTTAACATATTTATATTTTATTTGTTCATTTTATTTTTTAATTGATTTCAGAGAGAGGAAAGGAAGGGGAGCAAGATATAGAAACATCAATAATTAGAATCATTGATCAGCTGCCTCTTGCATACTCCACACTTGGGATCATGCCCACAACACTTCTTTAGTTCTACTAAAGAAGTTTATTGTTGGCCTAGATAAAATGGCAATTAAGTGTGAATTTCTCCATATGGTATCAAATGTATATTCATGACAACTTTTTGTAAAAGCAAAATAGGTTATCATTTTAACCTAAAAGGAAATTTGATGGTCTCCAAAATGTGGACAAGAAAAGTTTTGAAATTTTTTTGGTGAAAAATATCACAACGATACTTGATTTCCAACTACTCTAGGATCAAGAGCTATTTTTCCCAGATCACTCCATTAACTCAATATTACTTTGACAACACAACTGTGTAGTCTAGATTGCTTCCAGAGGGTAAAAATACTCTAATGGGTCCTATACATAGAGATTCTCATATAGTATATTCTCTTAAGATGTCCAGTTCTATATAATAAAAGCTTAATATGCTAAGTGTCCAGTCATCTGGTCATCTGTTCAGCCAATCAAAGTGTAATATCCTCATACTATGCTAAGACTGCTCAATTGTTCACTATGACGTGCATTGGCCACCAGTGGGTAGAAACTCTGACTGGTAGGTTAGCTTGTTGCTGAGGTCCAGCTGATCCGGACTGAGTGAGTTGAGCCGAACACGCCCTGGAGTCTTCCTACAGTATCCTCCCTGCTGGCCAATCTCCCACATCCCAATCTCCTGTCCCCGATCATGCACCAGTGGGGTCCCTAGGTTTGGCCTACATCTTCTCGCAATCTGGGACCCCTCAGGGGATGTCAGAGAGCCTGTTTTGGCTTGATCATGCAGGCCAGCCTGAGGGACCCTACTGGGGCATGAATTCATGCACCAGGCTTCTAGTTGTGAGATAAAATCCCCACATCTTTGAATTTCTTTCCATGACATTAAAGAACTTTCTTTTTTCCAAGAAGAAATTATAATATCTGAATAGCTCTGTGAGAGCTTTGGTATAGAAACTATTGGTATCTTAGGCATTGGTCATAGGTCATAACATTCACACTATTAACATTATTTTCATAGGAACCTGCTCCCAGATTCCTGAGGTATTTTTCTAGGGATGTTAAGATGTCAGATTTGGTCTCATGGAAGGGTCCTAATGTTGTCCTATGATAAACTCTGCAAGAAAATGTCTATTATGAGTTGACAGAAATTTATCCCCATTAATGGGTATTGCAATAATATAATTTCTTTAAGAATTTAATACTTTCACCAATGGTACTTACTTTGGATTAAAGGAGACGTCTAAAACTTAACATTTTTTTAGGTAATAAACATAGCAGGTTTCTCTTTAGAGTATCACTCCTTAATTTTGGTAGTAAACTTACAGAATCTATCATGAAACTGAAAATCTCTGGAAGGATTTTACATCAGAAATCTTGTAAAAATTCTGAAACAACACTAATTAAGAAATTGGCTTTTTAAATAAGCTATTTTTTTTCTTTTTTAATGCTGTGTTCATTGCACATGATGATTCTCATTAGCTCACAAGTGGTATTAAACAAGTATTTCATAAAATTCAATATCTTAATAGCAATTCGGGCAGATTGCACCTTAAATAGAATCTTTTCAAGGTATTAAATTAGGAGCAGCACCCCTGCTTCAGAATAAAGTAGATGACAAGGTTCCTGGCATTCCCATAGGACTCTGAACACTACTAAATATATAAAGCGAGACTGGGAGAATTTGTGTTTTGGATCTGTAGGCAGGGCAATTCAGGAACATTTAGCACTAATGAAGAATATCAGATAAGGTTAAGTTCACTAGCACTTACATTCCTTCTCCATAGACTCCTTCTCTTTTGCTTCATTCGACATTAAATCTACCTGCGTACTTTTCAAAATAAAAGTGGGGCCTGAATGACCCATCCATGAGAAAGATTGGCAACTAAACAGCAACTTTCCACATTCATCTGTCAACATAATCAATAAGTTCACTTTGTGGTAGCCAACTTTATTTTTTCCTGTCTAAAGAGATATTTTCTTATTTAAATATAAAATTTATGTGTGATAATATTTAATGCATAAAACAAAACAATTAATATATTAAAGTACCAACCAGTGAAATAGAAGACATGGCCTTTTAAATTTTCACTTGTCATCCTTGACTAACTTTTTAGATTATTATGAATGAAAATAGTGTTTTTAAGATCACAGTTCATATAATTATTTAAGTTGCTATATTAATGTTTTATTTTTATTATTTAAATTATCCTTTGTGGTATGAAGTATATTTAGCATTTTCTAAAAGAAGAAAATCATTTCCACTTGAGTGGAAGAGGTTGGAACCAAAAATGTTTGTGTACTCAAATACTTTTCTATTTCCAAGCATCTTTTTTATGCCTATTTTAATAAAATAGATATTTTTATGAAACTATTTTGTTTTTTGGATCCCATGTGATGTCTTGTTCTCCAGAGCTTCCTGTACTTTTATACGTACAAGGAACTGAGATTCCTAGAAACCCAATCAAAAAAGGGCTGCATTAAGTGTATGGTTTGATTTGTTAATTTCTTCATTTCTTCACTCTTTGAATACTGCCCTAGTCACTATACAATGTAGGAAATCATCTCTTTTGCAGCATGTAAAGTCAAACCAAAGTGTTAGTGTTAGCTTTTCAGAAATTTTGCAATTTTGCTTTTACTTGTATTCTGTTTGGGGGGATTCCTTTCTCAATTTCTTTACTTATTAGATATGTGACTTTGAATGAGTGAATACACTTAGTCTGTTTTCTTACAGAATTGCTGTGAGGATTTATGAGATGATGCATATGGAAGTGCTATTAAAATTTAAACTTAACATGGATATAATATTATACTATTATTAAGTTATTATACCCAATCAAAGATATCAGAATTACTATTGTTATCCCTATTTGTGTCCACGTGATATGTCCAAAGGTTCTGTGAAAGTGTTAATTAAAAACAATACCAGATAAATGTTAGGAGAAAAAAGAAAGGATGACAGGAGAGTTCATACAACTTGTGGTAATGATCAGTTCTTCAAGACATAGCACTGTGTTGTTAATTTCTAAACAAAAACATTGAAGCAATATGCACTATCTTAAAGCAAAGAGAAGTATAATTTACATTTTATAGTCTAAGTAACTTATTTCACATTCTTTTTCAAAAATTCTTTATTGATTCAGGAATTACATATGTCTCTTTTTCCCCCCATTGACCTATCCTACCCCCAGCACATGCCCTCACACCCCTAGTGTCTGTGTCCATTGGTAATGTTTCATGTTCAATAGCCTTCCCAAGAATTACAATACACTTTCCTCTGGGAATTAAATTATATCAAAACACTTTTTAATACTAAGGACAATATTGAACATAATTTGAAGGAGTTGAGGTATCACTACTGAATTCGGACGTATTGGTTTCCTACTGTTAAGAATGCCAAATGATATTCTGAAAATCTAGACAACAGCAGTACTTGTGGGTATAAGGAAGGACATCAGGCTTTTTCTGAAATGCAACTTTTAATTTGTTAAATACATCAATATGCATTTGTCCTTCAATTTTTTATGTAAAATATCTACTTTTTCTCAACCAGAAGATGTCATTTAAATCTCTTATGTAGTTGAGTAAAGTAGGTTGAAATAATCTGTTCTAAACCCACTTTAAAATGTGTGTTATTGTCTAGGCCAGAGAATTTTCCCCTCATTATCACTTCATAAAACAACTACTAGAGGAGACTACACTTCTTACCCTAATGCAGTTGTAATGAAGTGAAAGTTTTCTGGTTTGCTTTGGATTCTTCCTGACAGGATTTTTGCAACCCAAGCCAGAACATACCTTGGCTCATGTATTAGTGCATTTTTTTTCTTCCCTAAAAATTAGAGGTTGGAGAATGGAGAGCTTATATAAAAACAAGGAATACTTAAACATTTTGAAGTTAGTCATTTACTAAGAAAATCACTAAAAGAAAAATCACCAAGTTTCACGAAATCATCCTAATACTGGGAGCTTTTAACAAGTTTAATATAAACATTTAGAGGGCACTAATGGAAGCCCCATTATCCCCAGAGAGTAGCAGTCTCAAATACAGAAAATCTGATCATGACCTCAAATATATGTACAAGTTGGTGATGTTTTAAGGAACTGAAAAATATTGAAAAGAGAGCTTGGATATTTGTGTAGTAAAATCTACATCTATCTTATTCTAAAAGATACTAATTAAAAATCATTACTAGTTTAAACTCCATTAAATAATTCTAATAAACAATAATTAAATTTTCATTGGTACCATTCTATAATTTTACATCAACTGTCTAAAAAGTCAGTTGTATTAATCATAATCTTTCTCAGGTGTTTAAAAAGAGAAGAAAGTAAGTCTTCAGGAGAATCGTGTTCCTCTACTTCACACACTAGGCAGTTTCTGTAGTACAGGTTTTATAAACATGCCCCTTCACTACTCATGGAAAAAATTCTGCTTTCTTAGTAACAACCACATCATGATCTGCTGAAGTCTTTCTCAAGAAACCACACTACCACACACTAATGTAGTATATAAACTGTGATTCTTTTCAGAGTTATTTTACAAAACAACTAGTACAATAGTGAATACTATGTATGCTTTTATTAATTTGTGAAATTTTAAGATTTGTCTGACTACACAAAATTAAGAAACAGTTTAGTCTTTATGTTACCATTCGCTTATCAATATTTGGGAGAGAAATGGAAAAAGCAAAATAGAGCAATAACTACAAAATATGGGATATTAAACTTTACATATTCTTGCTTTCATTGGGGAAAATGCTATAGGTTAATTTTCTTTTTGTCTTCATGAATAGATGCCACTTTATTTTAGAAGAATCCTTAAAAGCTATAAATGAACCTACATTTTCTATTTTCATAATTAAGTTTTAAAGTGCATTAAATATTTATTGTACTTCACTGATAAATATGGTATTTATTGAATTAAGGCTATTTAAATATTCTGTGAAAACCAAGGACTACTATATTAATTAGTATATATGTGTGTATGTGTGTGTGTATATATGTATATGTTTATGTATGTATATATATGTTGAAAACTACTGTATATGTATAAAATGCAATATAATTTCTAAATAAATTGTAGATTTAATATTGTATCAAAATATTCTTCCTAATTTGGAAGAATTAAAAAATATAAGGAATTCTTTCCCCTGGCACTATAAAGCTTTAGAAAGAAAACGGACACAATGAATTGATAGAATTGTTCAGAAACTCTACCACAGAGTGTTTGTTACATAACATTTGTGAGTACTGGAGAATCTAAATGTTCTGGGGAAATGCAGCTGTCCAAGATTGGGAACCTGCCATACATTTAAATATATTCCACTAGAGGCCTGGTGCACAAAATATGTGCATTGTGGTGAGGTCCCCTCAGCCCAGCCTGCATCCTGGCTCTTAATTGCTCATTTGCCTGCTTGCCTGGCTGCTCCTAACTGTCCCTCCCCCACTTCCAGCTTGATTACCCCTCACTGTCTCTGCATGCCAGCCTGGTCACCCCTTACCCCCCGCTGCTGGCCTGGTTGCCCCATGCAGCCTGCTTGTCCATTGTTTGGTCATACCTTACTAACCCCCTTACCTGCCTGCTTGCCCCACGCAGCCTGCTTGTCCATTGTTTGGTCATCCCTTACAAACCCCCCCTACCAGCCTGATTGCCCCACGCAGCCTGCTTGTCCATTGTTTGGTCATCCCTTACTAACCCCTCTACCAGCCTGATTGCCCCACGCAGTCTGCTTGTTCAGTTATTTGGTTGTCCCTCACTAACCCTCCTACTGGCCTGGTTGTAGACAGCCATCTTGTGAGGGTTAATTTGCATATTACCTCTTTATTATATAGGATTATGTTTGAAGGACTTACCATGGAAACCTGCTGGAGAACCAAAATATATAAATTAGATAATTAAATATGGAAAAGAGTTATTTTGTTGTAAATATGGTTGAATATTGGTAATTTCTTTTGGTTTAGCCTTATGTCTTAAACTTGAGGACAAAATATTGCATAGGAGATAACTCTTCATTAGGTAAAATAAAAACCAGAGGGAAGACAGCTTAGAGTACATTTCAATTTGTGCTAAAAGCTAAGGGTGAAAAGTCTGAGGGCAAGAAATTAGCTCCATTATGATGGTGTATTTGAGAAAGAGAAAGGTATGAAGCAACACTGATTTATGAACCCAATTGTATGGAGAATGTTCATGCACTTTAGTGAGGCAATGAGAGAAAACCAAGACAAAAATAATTATGAGCTAATTTCTACAGTTTATGAGATGATTAATTGTTTCCATGGTTATTTATGTATCCAATTATTTCTTTCACTCAACAAATATTTACTGAGGTTCCATTGTATACTAGGAATAGTAAGAGATGCTAGAGATATACTTGAAAAAAATATTTTTTATCATATTCTAGATGATAACTCAAATAAGGAAATAAAAGTTATAGTAAGGAGACAAATACAATATATTAAACTCTCTTCCTCCTTCCTTCTCTGCTTGATTTCTAAGAAGCTCAAAACTATTCCACTTGCAATAAAAAGGAAATAGATGAATCTTACTTGTGCTTTTCATTCAGTTTTCAACTTCAGTTCTCTCTTTGCTCAAATTTTCTACCTATTTGTTTTGGTTGTTCTATTATTTTTAAATGAGGGAGAAAACAAATAAATAAATTGAAAATAGCCATGCTGATAAATAGATGCCATTATACTCTAAAAATCTGTTTTCTACTTCAAAAGAAATTTTTATCTTAATTGATAAACATGCAAAGGAGAAAAATTAAAAGCTTGAAGTCAATGGGCCTGAATCACATTTTTGAAGTGTCACAAATCATGTATCCTTTGTGGAGACAACAACAGTGAGAATTGTTACCAGGATGAGATGTGGCTGGCACTTGGAAGGCTCTCAGGAAATGTTGGTTCCATCATCTAACTCTATGAATCCTAGGTTGAGATTGCGATGGGAGGTCCTTGAGATTTTCTTTCATTAGAATTTCTGCTTGGTGGCCCCATCCACTTACTTAAATTATGACATATGTCCCTGTTTCACTTGCTAAATTGGTTTCTAGCCATCAAATAGATAGTATTTCTAAATATTCAATGAAATGACTCATTGCAAGCACTTAGGACTTATGACAGATGAGTGAATAATTTTGGACCCTGGCATAAGAAGCCATCACCCATCTTTCTGTTAGGAATTGATACTCATCAGGCCTCCCCATCCCTATTTTTCATGGCCCTATTGAAAGCCCAAGCCTCCTCTTGAAATATGATCTGAACATCAGCTCTCAGCCTCCTAAATTTTATTCTCTAGTCAATTAACTTTGCCATATTTTAAGCTTCACCTTGGCCACTTCCATGATTTAAGATCATTACTTCTCAAGTGAAACCAACTTTTTTCAGCTACAGCCTGGGTGCCTCATGTTCTGAAAGTGGAATAGGTTTATGTTCTGCTCCCTAAAGTTCCTTGAATGCTCTCTAGTCTTTCAGCAAAAACTCTTTTAAAGCTCATTGACTCTAGATGTCACATCCTCTTTCCCCCCCTCATTGCTGGCCACTCATCAAAAACCCTTGGTTCAAAATCTTCCTTTTATAGCTCTCCTACCAATGTTCTGGCCACTCATCCATTTTCCACAAGTAAGATGGACTAGAGAAAGCTGAAAAATGAGTATGAGTAGTCACATGGCATATATGAGTCCTAAGTACTATAGGTGAGTCTCCATAAAGAAATAAAGCTAAACTTAAATTACCAAAATTTGGTTTACTACATCATGCTGAAATGCAGTGTCAAAAACTCAATGTTAGATTATTATACAAGTAGTTCCACTACTCCCTATGACTCCTAGCCATATATGTCCTTTGCTTTTTCCCTCATGCTGCCCTGTTTTCCATTCCAAAGGGTATAACTCCACCTCTGCCTATATATTAATTAAACAGCAGCATCATTCATTATCATCTTAGTTCACGTGGCTGAGCCATTTCTTTGGTGACACTAGATCTTGCCTGCAAAGGCTCCTCATTGTCAGAAACTTTACCCTGACTGGGTTCCCATAAAGGGCATTTGAAAGCCAATTTGTAAAGCCAACAAATATATAATGAGTCTTAAAAGTTTCCCTTTTATCTTGCTTTTGTGAATGCTTTAAAAAGAAAGAAATTTTGGAGCTTAATGAACATGAATATTTAATGGTTCCTGGCAAGGGTTTAAGACTCCCAGCAGGGTTTTTTGTTAGTTTTAATTATGCTGACATTTAATATATTTACAAAGACTTCTAATCTCATTTTTTTTTCATTTCATCGACTGTGAAGGCTTCAAAATATATATGAAAGGTACCCCTGGCACACTAAAGTGTACCTTCTCATCCAATGGCCTTTTCCTCCATATTAACATCCTCACTTCCCACTGAAGGAAACCCTTAGACTGACATTGCAAATTTCTGAAATCTCTGATGCTAAACTTCTGCCTTCCAATCAAAATCTTTGTACTTTCTTTTTTGCAAGTGCTTCTTCCATAAAAATATTTTATCTTTATGGAAAATCGATTTACTCCACTGTATTCTCTGATTCCTCAATATACTTTATTCTTTATTTTTCCCTTTCCCCAGCTATAGTTGTACCAAACTTCATTATAATATTCCCTTGCAAACATCCTTAGTTTTTAATCTTATCTTCTGCAATTGCATTTACCAATAAAAATCCTTACTCTGGATGAAAAATTAGAAAATACCTTACTTGATCTCACTCATAGTTAAGCCACTTCCTATCTACTCAATCAGATAGAAATAGGGATTGAGTTGGCTACCATTGTAAAGACTGGAAAACTTCTTTTACTACTGTACATGCTTCCTGTTTCTCTTATTCCATGCATATTCCTTAGTGTCTGTCCCTTCTGTTCAAACGTAAATTCTGATCTTCAGGTGGTAAAATGTCATGCTCAAGGCGGTTTCTTTTTTGTTATTTATTGTTCCAATCTGGCTTTAGCATCTGTTCCTACTTAATATGCTATCTTTCCTCTTTTTTTTTTTTCCAAGCAACTTTGGGAAGAGTTCAGACTACTTTAATTTCTGGCAGGACTGACAAAATATATCATTTGCATTCTTGGAATTTTTTTCATTTTCTTCTTCTTATGGGACAATGTTAGATTCTGTGTAGCATTCCCCCTACTAAATACTAGTATATGTATAGTTTTTAAAGGGATTTCTGATACATTTCTAAGTTAGATTTCTAACATTCAAGTTTTACTGAAAATAAAATTTTGTCAGAAATTCATTATAAATGTAAAATTACGTAATTTCCCTTACTTTCAAATATGTGAAAAATTTACGACAGAATTAAATCCTAAGTTTCTTAAATATACATTTTTTAAATTTGCTTTGTTATTATGATGATGATTTTGAAACTATTGACTCTATTCATTCACACAGGTTAGCATTCCTCCTCCTATAGGAACCCCTTTTCAGATCCCAGGAGATTCAGAGTCCCCGATTCAGGGTTCAGGTTTCTGGAGGATACTGCATACAAATGAATAAAGAGACTCAGAAAAATATTAACTTGAAAAATGGGGGCCAGGCGGTAGTTCAGCTCTAGTGGCAGAACTCCCACTGGCTCTGGCTTCACTACTCCTTTTATTAAGATTAAAATTATAAGATACAGCTGTATCCCCCAGGCCAGAAACACCAGTAGAAGTCAATCAGTAGATCTTCTTAGGACTAACAGGTGGAGGCTGCTTCAACCATCACCATCCCAGTAACCAGCTCCAACCCCTCAGAGCAATCAAAGTTGATCAGTCCTCCTAACTCCCTGTCCACAGCTTTCTATTATTAAAACACTGATTGGCTTCCAGCATCCTCCTTGTCTCACATTTCATATTCCATGAGTTTTTCTGACATATTTTTATATCTTCACCCAATGTTGGGTAAACTAAAATTGCTATTTTTTTATCCTGACTTTTGATTTATAAGCATTTCTGGAGGGAGGGGGAGAATATATAATAAAAGAGAAGCATGCAAATGTGACCATACCTTCGCTACACTACCAGCCAATCAGGAATGAGGGGGCGTGGCCATAGCACACCAGGCACTGGATGGGAGGCCAGCAGGGGGTGTGGCCGTGGTGTGTGGGAAGGGGGAGGCCACAGTGCTGGGCATCAGGGGAAGGAAGGCCTATTGCATGAGAGCTGGGTGCAAAATTTGGAATGCCTCTGTGTTGTTTCAACTTTAGTATATGTGCTGCCAAAGCAAGCATGCTAGGGGAATTTGATGCCACAGGATCCCCTCACGAGGCTTGCATGTTGGTTTCTCTGATAGTTAGGCTGTGACTGAGCTGTGGGGTTTACCTGTCACATCAGACATGCAAATGAGCGCCCGGGGCACCTTCGGTAATGAGCGCAAGGTGGGTCTGTGAGTTGTCAGGCCCAGGCGCTGGGTCACAAGCTCTGAAGCCAAGTGGCAGTTTGGGTCCATGCCCCCAGCCCAGCGCCCATGACAGGGTTGGCTGCTGCCCTCTGGAACATTCGGAGACCCTGGTGTCTGCTGCTGTGTGTGGCCCAAGGGTTCCTACAAGCCCCCTAGCCTGGCACCCACAACAGGGCTGACTGCTGGCCTCCAGGGACAGGGATGTTCCTGCCCCGACACCAGCTGTTTGCAAGCTGCACTTCAGGTCCATGCCCCTAGCCTGGCACCCACAATAGGCTGGCTGCTGGCCTCTGGAGCATGCGGAGAATCTGGTGATCGTTGCCGTCTGTGGCGAAGTTGCTAAAACCATTAAAAAGGCCCAACTTATTATTGATGAATGCACCATGGCATCCAGTCATGCTATAAATGCCATAGACAGATTACTAAGAGAAATTATAAATTTGAATGTTGCATTTGGTGGAAAAGTTCTCCTTCTTGGAGGGGATTTTTGACAATGTGTCAGTATCATGCCACATGCTATGCGATCATCCATAGTACAAATGAATTTAAAGTATGGTGATTTTTGGAGATGCTTCAAAAAGTTGTCTCTTAAAACAAGTATGAGGTCAGATGATTCTGCTTATAGCGAATGGTTAGTAAAACTTGGAGATGGCAAACTTGATAGCAGTTTTCATTTAGGTATTATTTGAAATTCCTCATGAAATGATTTGCAATGGATCTATTATTGAAGCCACCTTTGGAAATAGTATATCTTCTATAGATAACATTAAAAATATATCTAAACATGCAATTCTTTGTCCAAAAAATGAACATGTTCAAAAATTAAATGAAGAAATTTTGGATATACTTGATGGAGATTTTCATACCTATTTGAGTGATGATTCCATTGACTCAACAGATGATGCTGAAAAGGAAAATTTTTCCATTGAATTTCTTAACAGTATTACTCCTTCAGGAATGCCGTGACATAAATTAAATTTGAAAGTGGGTGCAATCAGCATGCTATTGAGAAATCTTAATAGTAAATGGTGTCTTTGAAATGGTACCAGATTTATTCCCAAAAGATTACTACCTAACATTATTGACGCTTAAGTATTAATAGGCTCTGCAGAGGGAGAGGTTGTCCTGATTCCAAGAATTGATTTGTCCCCATCTGACACTGGCCTCCCATTTAAATTAATTCAACAACAGTTTCCCGTGATGCCAGCATTTGCAATGATTATTAATAAATCACAAGGACAAAACTCTAGACAGAGTAGGAATATTTCTACCTGAACCCATTTTTGCACATGGTCAGTTATATGTTGCTTTTTCTCAAGTTTGAAGAGCATGTGATGTTAAAGTTCAAGTAGTAAATACTTTATCCCAAGGGAAATTAGTCAAGCACTCTGAAAGTGTTTTCACTGTTAATCTGGTATACAGGGAGATATTAGAATAAATTTAATAACTTTATCAGTCATTATTTGCATCAATGTTGTTTTTATATCATGAGTTTGTTACTGTTGTTATATCACTTTGTTATCATTTATCTATTAATGAAATTCTTTATTATTTTCATATACATTGTACTCATTACCTTTTATCTCTCACACTTTTATTATAGAGAAAGGGCAAATAGCACTATTAAAATATTTCCTCTAGGAAAAAATTACTGGAGGAGAACCAAAATGGCGGCATAGGTAAACATCTATTGTGTTGCCCCACGCAACAATTCCAAAACTACAACATAACAACAAGACAGACATCAGCCAGAATCACTGGAAAACTGGCTGAGTGAAAATTCCACAAATAAAAGTAAAGGTGGGACACTAAGACTCAGAAGAGAGGCAGAGCGCAGCCTTGAAGATACACACGGAGCCAGAGGTTCGGAGCCGTGGGGTGCACGCGGGCTGTAGGGCTGGCAGCAGCAATCCCAGCTGGATTTCTCCAACAGGGAGGGCGGAGATGTCCCACTGCACAGATTCCCCAGTGCCAGGCGAGGTCCGAGGTCCGGGGTACTGACCCTAAAAGTCGGGTGCAGCAGAGGTCTCTGAGTTTGAGGAGAGTGCGCCCCCTGAAGGCTGGGTGCGGCAGAGATCTCTGAGTCTGAGGAGAGTGCGAGTAGCCTGGAACAGCAGTTTTGTGCATAAAGTGTGCGAGAGCACAGAAGCGGGACTTGCTCCCTGGTGACTTGCTCCCACCGGACTGCTTTGTTTTACAACCCTGGGTGAGACTTTGGGGATGCAGGCTCATTTGGGGAGAAGCAGAGTTGTCTGGCAACTGGTGGAGACCAGCAGCGGCTTTCTCTTGGAGGTGCCTGCAGCCATTAGCACCCAACACAGAGACCCGCGCTCAGCATAGGGCGTAGCTGACTCTGATGCTGCCTGCTCAGCTCAGAGACTCTGCCCATCCAACCTGAACACAGTTTCCCTGCACAGCCAATTGGCCTGGAGGTCAAAACTCCTAGGGCTAACAACAACAAGCTGGGCTTAAATTAAAAAATACTGTACAACTCATAAAGGATTGCAGTAAAAGTATCCATCTCAGGTAACTGGGGAGACTGAGCCACTGTCCCTTAGAGGACATCTACCACATAAAGCTAATTGACCAACTCAGGAAAGCATCCACCATGCAGAGACATGGAAATAAATCAGGTGTGAAAGAAATGGAGGAAAAAAGACGACAAGACATAGAGTTAAAAACCACGGTTATAAGGCTTTTCAAGAGGCTCCTAGAAAAGGCCGATGAACTTAATGAGAACTACAAGGAAATGAACAAGACCTATGAGGAAATGAACAACACCAATGAGGAAATGAACAAGACCTACAAGGAAATGAATGAGACCTATGAGGAAATGAATGAGACCTACAAGGAAATGAATGAGACCTACAAGGAAATGTTTAAGACCTATGAGGATATGAACGAGACCCTCAAGGATATGAAAAAGGACCAACTAGAAATCAAGCATTCACTGACTGAAATAAAAAATATTACACAAAGTCCTAAAAGCAGTCCAGAGGGCCGCAAGAACCAAGTCAAAGATTTGAAATACAAAGAAGCAAAATCCACTCAGCTGGAAAGCAAGAAACAAAAATAATCCAGATAATTGAAGATAGTATAAGGAGCCTCTGGTACAACCTCAAGCATGCCAACATCCGAATTATGGGGGTGCCAGAAAAAGAGAGAGAGCAAGAAAATGAAAACCTACTTGAAGAAATAGTGACTGAAAACTTCCCCCACCTGGTGAAAGATACTGACTTAAAAGCCCAAGAAGTACACAGAACCCCAAAATATACGAATCCAAAGAGGACCACACCAAGACACATCATAATTAAAATGCCAAGAGCAAAAGACAAAGAGAAAATATTAAAAGCAGCAAGAGAAAAACAGTTAGTTACCTATAAGGGAGCACCCATACAATTGTCAGAGGATTTCTCTACAGAAACGGCGCAGGCCAGACAGGAGTGGCAAGAGATATTCAAAGTGATGAATAGCAAGAATCTACAACCAAGATTACTCTATCCAGCAAAGCTATCATTCAGAATTGAAGGTCAGATAAAGTGCTTCGCAGATAAGAAAAAGCTAAAGGACTTCATCACCACCAAACCAATATTATATGAAATGCTGAAAGATATTTTTTAAGAAGAGGGAGAAGAAAAAGGTAAAAATATAAGTTATGAACAACAAATACAGATCTATCAACAAACGAACCTAAAAACCAAGTGAATTAATAATCTTATGAACAGGATAAACTGGTGAATATAACAGAATCATGGACATAGAGAGGGAATGGACTGACAATCTTGGAGAGAAAAGGGATGTGGGAAATGCAGCAAGAGATTGGACAAAAATCTTGCAACAATGGGAGAAGACAATGGGGAGGGGGAGGGGAGGGTGGAGGGTGGGATGGGTACAGGGGGGAGGGGAGTTATAGGGGGATAAAAAAGGGGAACAATGTAATTAATAAACTGAACAATAAAGATAAAAAAATTAAAAAATTATTTCCTCTAATTAATACCCTTTTAATGTGCCCGAATTTTTTACCAGGCTACTAGTTTATATGTAAACAGGAAATGAGCCTGGCATCATGGTCGCTCAGGAGGAACTGTGTGCGCAGATGGGTGGGAGGGGATTGTGTGCCATCCTTAGCCCCATTGGCCACTGGGAGGCTGGGTCTTGGGGGCAGAACAGAGCCGAGACACAACACAAAGGAGAGGCTGCTCCCACCCCAGCAGTGGCTCATGCTATGCGGGGTCAATTGAAGGTCCCAGCCCCCCTTTGTGTGCCTCCTCCCAGGGATTTAGATTGCACACTGGGCCTCTAGTAATGGTTATATTCTAAATTCATGCTAGCCAGATCTTATTTGGATTCCAAAAGCTACTCTGCAACCTTTTACTTCCATTTTGTACATGTGCAATTCAAATCATCTTGCCTCAAGTCCTCAAGCATATATCATATCACAAATATCTGAGTAGATGCCTTTTAATTCTGTTGTATTGAAAATGTGGGTGAGAATTAACCTCAACTCTTTTCCATATTGCTTAAATTCTTCTAGTATATAATCACCGTTTTTTTTTCTTTTTTTCCTCCAAATCAAAGGAAGCAAAACCCACTTCCTCTTAAGACAATTCCTTCTATTTGTGATAATTGATATGCTATTCTCTGGACTCCTTCTTCAGTAATTATCTCCCCTGTTTATCATATATATTTATTCCGCCTAACTCTTTTCCATAAATCTGCAATGATTTCAACTTTTTCTTTGGCTATCGCTTTCTATACCATGATTCCTCCTCAATCTATTGCCCATTATCTAATTTTCTGAATTTCTGTCAGCATCATGTGATATGATCACTTTTTAAAAAATATAATTTATTGATTTTTCACAGAGAGGAAGGGAAAGGGATAGAAAGTCAGAAACATCGATGGAAGAGGAATATCCATCAGCTGCCTCCTGCACACCCCCTACTGGGGATGTTACTGAAGCCAAGGTACATGCCCTTGATCGGAATCGAACCTGAGACCTTTCAGTCCACAGGCCGATGCTCTATCCACTGACCAAACTGGTTTTGGCGATATGATCACTTTTCAATGACTTCTGTCCCTTCCCTTCTGCAAATCTGCACTCTCTTGATTATCTTACTAACTCTAAAATCTTGTTCTTTCACTCTTTTGCCCAATTTTGCAACTATTCTGTCTCCTTACATACTTTAGTTTGGTGCTTTCAAACACATGCCATTATTTCAAACTTCACTTCCATGCAAAGACTATGAAAACATTGTCTGTAGGTGTGTCCTGTTCCCCAATCCTGTGTTTTCACCACATTCTGAAATGCTTGGCAGGAAGGGGGCATCTGGAGACTCTTCAAGCTCTATGTATCTCTCCTTCAGAACTGGTCCCAGTCCTGGTTTTCCAGTTTCTGCAGCCTCTTTGTACAATTAATTCCTTGAAAACATCAGTTTACCTTTACGGTATCTTTGCATCCATCTCAGTTCTTCAGTAGCAGGGATTTAGTCCCTTAATCACATGTAAATACATTAGACCTATTGCTTAGTTGAGAACTTTAAATGATATGCTAAAAACAAAGAAAACAAGACCAAAAATGATAGGAAGTAAAAAATAATTTAAGCAAAAAGTTTGGAAATGTTTTACTTCATCTCAAAACTTCAAATTCCTGTCTCAATCATTACTTCAGAAAAAGTTAAAAACAACCTAATTACAAATAAAGTGACATAATATTTTCCCATAGAAAACATAGGCTAATTACCTAAGTACAGTGATAATAACATTTTTTAAATGAAAGATGAGGCAAAGTAAATTTTTCCATTGTTTTTTGCCCAAGAAAAATTTCTTTCTTTGACTCAATTTTCTCTATATATGTGACAAAAAATTGGTGTCCTAGCTTTTCCTTTCTTCCTCTTTCTCTTCCCCTTCACTCAAAGATAAAAGAAGGCATATATTTTTAGTAAATGGCACTTATACTGAGAGCAAAAAGATTGAAATTTTGAGAGCAGACGCATGGAATGCTTTCCTGAGACAGCAGGATAGAAAAGAGGAATTCTCAAAACTCCTCTAAACCCTCAACTTTCACATCTGTGTCCCACTACAATTCTCTGACTGAGTACACCTCAAAATGGGGAACTTTCAGAGGAGGAGAATTGACTGTAGTTCACCTGCTCAGGAGGCTAAGAACTCTAAACTGAGAGGTAGTAGAATAAGAGGCAGTGATAATGAAATAATCATCTCACATTGAAAAGATGTCACGCACATGTCCCAGCATAGGAAAGAGCCCATATAAGTGAAGAACCACCCCAGTGATCCTGAGCACTGAATTCCTCCTGAGAGGTCACATGCCAGAGGGATTTATGAGTGTGAACAACAGTAAAAATTTAGAGACCAAGTTCTTTTTTCATCAGTTTTTTTTTTTTTTAGGAGGGGGGGTGGAGGAGCAAAAGCTAGATATGAGAATGTTCATTAATGGAGGGACTCCATTCTAATGAGTCTTTCTTTAGAACTTCTTTCACCAAGAATTCAAACATGGAAAGCATCCAATCAACAGAATTGTTCCAAAATAATAGTTAATGTCCCTCCTCTTTGAATAAGAATTTTTTGTAGTTTTTTACATCTAATGGTGCTGTGATATATCAGGCTTCCACTGTGGGAAGGCCAAGTAATTTGTGTCTCAAATTAGTGATTTACTCGTATATATTTTTCCTCTCTCAAAAGAAAAGAATGATTTAACTTGTTTATTCCTATATATCACCCAAGACATCTGCCACCATATCTTATATAATAAATGTTACTCATATAGAACTATTTAATTATTTGATGTTTTCAAAATTAAAGAATGAAATTTATTCATAGCAATTGCTACAAAAATTAAATTCAAAATACAAATTCTTTAAAAATTGCAAATATCTTTGAAATCTCAGTTTCTCATTGTATATTTTCATGCCATTGTATATTTTCATGTTGAATCTTTAGTAAGAAGAGTTGGTGATGAGTTACTAAATTTTACTTGTAACTTTTTGCTGAAAACAAATGATGATATTGATTGATCTACTTTGGCATGTCCAATAAATTCTTTAAAATGTGTAAATTAGCCTGGCTGGTGTTGCTCAGTGGTTGTTGACCTATAAACCAGGAGGTCACAGTTCGATTTCTGGTCACGGTATATGTCCGGGTTGCAACTCAATCCCCAGTGTGGGTTGTGCAGAAGTCAGCTAATAGTGATTCTCTCTCATTATTGATGTTTCTATCTCTCTCCCTTCTGTTGTGGAGCAAGTTCCACGACCAGTTGCAAATGACCACAGAGGCAATTAAGTTGGTAATAAGCAGGCAAGGATTTATTGAACTGGCCAGGATGGTCGCGAGGGCACCATGCCAGTGGAGACTAAACACTCACAGCCACACAATCCCAGGTGTAGGCAATCCTTTAAAGGGTCTTAACCATAAATTTTTATTGTATTGAATTCTGAGAACAGCTGTCAAGGTCGTATCCAAGGGAGGTGTCAGTGGACTATGACTGACCCTGTTACCTGCTCCCTATCTCCAACCATATCTCCTGCTAGACATGGGAAAATGGTTC
This sequence comes from Antrozous pallidus, assembly GCA_027563665.1. NCBI lineage: Eukaryota > Metazoa > Chordata > Mammalia > Chiroptera > Vespertilionidae > Antrozous > Antrozous pallidus. The sequence continues at coordinate 45,485,374 of CM050510.1, forward strand.
TATCTCACAAAAGCAGATGGTACAGCTCAACCTCTGGCACTGACCAGTCACTCCTCTGAGTTCCGGTCTGGTCTTCAAAGGGGCCTCTGCAGTCCCCAAGGTCTCAAGCTGGAAGTTTTGTTTTAAGCAAGCAAGCAGGATCAAACAGCAGTTTTATCCAAGATGAGTGCTACCATATTTCACCTTCCTCACTGAAATAAATAAAAATACATAAAAATATGTAAATTAAAGAATTTACAAAATAAGGCAAACTCAGATAAATATAGCTCCTCATTATTTGGTTTGTAAAGTATTAGCCATTGATTGGTAGAGTATATAAAGTCTACTAAACACTAAGTAAACATAACTGGAGTGAATATCTATTGGCCTCACATTTAATTTAGACTACATTGTACATTTTTATTGTATGTAAATCCATTACTTTCAAAAAGAAAGATGTTTTTGAAAGATAGATGTTTCAGTTTTCCTAAATTTGGATTTGATGGTGTTATTTCATTTAGTATCTTTCTTATAGATATTATATTTTGCCTTCATTTCTCTTGGATTTATTCATTCTTATTCAAAGCATAGATACTAATTGCATTTATAGGCCACATTATGAGTATATTACTAAATCTACAAAGTTCAAAAATATATATATCTCTTTCCTTACAGGTTAGAGATTAGATTGTAGCAAGACATGCAAACAATTACAATATAATGTGTCAGCTGCTTTAATGGAGGATGGTGGGATCCTCTGAGCAAGTGGATTCCTGTGCCAGGCTGCCTAAGGCTGGGAGTGTATATGAGAGAAATTCACACTTAAATTGAGTCTCACTAATGGATAGAATTTTGACATGCTTACTCCAGGAAAGGTATTACACAGAAGAGTTATCCAAGTGAAGTTCTACAAAATGTCTCCCAGGCAAGGGGTTGGGAAAAAATATAATGGTGGTGAGGCCTTATTGATCAATATGATGCTGTCATTATGTTATTTACTGACTGTAGTAAATACTGAGCTGAAAATAACTCAATGTGATTCTTTACACAGGATGACTTAGTAACAGATATTGTTACAGAGTAAAGTACCTCAGAAACCCGTACCTTAAAGCAGATGGGGTTCAGCTGCATGGGTTGTATCCAGCTGGGCAGCTTTGCACCATATCTTCCTGGAACCAGCAAGCTGTCCAGAGCATAGTCGTCTTATGGCAATGGTGGAGGTGAGACAGCAAGCAGAAACATGTGAAACCTCTGGGCCCAGGCATGAAACTGGCATCACTTGTGTCTATTGTTCATTGGATAAAACAAGTTACATGTTTGAGCTCCATATCAAGGGACAGGAAGTATACTCCACAGATGATAAGTTCAAGGCAAAACGGTTGATGAAGCAGGAGTGAACATTGGGCCCAGTAATGCAACTTGCCACACACAGCAAGGTACAACCCCCCCTCCTTCTCCACCAATTTCTCATTCAAGGTTTAGGAACCTTCTTGGGAATTACTCATCCTATCTCTATAGAGACCAGAAGTGGGCAGGTTTGTTTTTTATTTTTATTTTTGTTTCAGTGGTATTTATCTCCACTAGTACCTTTGAACTAAACCTATGTGACAGGGAGAATCAATGTAGAATGATTAAAGATAATGAAATTTGCAATTAGAAAGACCTGGAGCACAGACCCAACTCCACCACTTTTTCCATGTTAACTTTGCAGATCTAAAATGTAAATTAAGGCCAAGTTGGTCTTTTGTAACTACCAAGTTAGTTAAATGTTCAGTCACTAGAAACCAAAGTGCAGTTGTAAATAACACTCATTATACTACAAAGTAATTTTCCTCCATTGCTCTTAACCTAAAGGTTTCTAAAACATTGTGTAGACCATATAGATAAACACACTATTTGTTTTTTGCTGAAGGGATAGTGATTTACATTGGAAATGATGAAAATGTTAAGTTACAATAAAAGGCCACTTTCAACTTTGCCATTTAGAAGCTCACTTATTGTTCATAACTCATAATTGAAGCCTTATTACATTATCCTGCTGCACAGCGTGATTTCCTGTTATTTGTCTAATGTTTGTTAAAGAACAGTAATTTAATAACTATAGCGATACTCATCCTTGGCCCCTAACAAATGTACTTTTTCATGAAGCCTGTTTATAAAATACTGTCATCGTCGATGTACGTTTCATGCTTGCCATTAGGTGACTTGAAAACAATGCAAAACAGAAAAATAATCTCAAGACCTTGTGATGTTACTTTCACAAATAACTTTTAGGGCACTACACTTTTATTTCTCTTGAAAGCACTTTCCATTTATATTCGCTTCTGAGAAAATCGATTTTACTCCTTTCTCATAGAAAAGTCTGAACCATGCATTTCAGTGACAGGGAAATATTGTTAAATTTTATTTCCTACCCCATGCATAAATATCCTAGCACTATATTATCCAACCAAAAACTCTAAAACTATAAATAACATTTATTATTTTGTTTTATTAAAAATATAAATGAAGTTTAATTTTTGAAGAAAATTTTGAAATAACCTTTTATTTCAGGTTTTGCAATAAATTTGATGCATTTCAATAATTGTTTAGCTTAGTAGAGAATGGATAAGGAGAAGAGACACAGAATAGCTATTTTATATATACTATTTCTTTATATATATACTAGAGGCCCGTTGCATGAAGATTCATGCAATAGGCTTTCCTTCCCCTGGCTGCCAGGACCAGTTTTCCTCTGGAACTTTGGACTCAGGCCTTCCCTCTGGCTGTTACCTTGGTTTTTGCTTTGGCTGGCTGGAGGCTTCACGTCAGCTGGAGCCTTCAGTCTTCTCTGCTCTGGCCAGAGTGCCAAGCCGCCATCGCTTTGTCTCTGCCCCCAGGGGCCAGGCACTCGATGCCACTGCCGCTGCTGCTTCTGCTCAACCCCTGGGGCCAGGCGCTCGCACCACCCAGCCCCCGCTCCTGATTGACTGGTAGCGTAGTGAAGGTACAGTCAAATTTGCATGCTTTTCTTTTATTATATAGGACTACAGGCCTGGCACATGAAATTTGTCCACAGATATGATCCCCAGGCCTGGCCTGGGATCAGGGCCATCTTTCCTGGCTATCTGCTGCCGGTCCCCCACCGCCACCCACTCCTGGTTCCCCTTTCACCATTCGGTGATTGGAGCCTGCTGGCTGTGGGGAGGAACTGAAAGGTTGGCTGTTCCACCTGTTCACCGGCCCTAACCCCTGCCACATCCACCCCCAGTTCCATGTTAGCCATAGGGCGATCAGAGCCTGATTTTTCTGGGGAGGGACCAAGAGGTAGGCTCTTCCTGCCTGCTTGCCAGCCCACCAATGTGGGTCACTCTCTGTGTAGAGGGCACTTGGCAGGGCAGGGGACTTGGCCTGGTGCCACCTGCATCCTCCACAACCCACCCATGGTTCCCTATTCACCATCGAGCAGTTGGAGCCTGCTGGCCGGGGAAAGAGACCAAGAAGTGGTCAGTGTGCCTCATAGTGACTGGTCAAGCTGTCATTCTGGTCATTCTGCCCTTAGGGTCAATGTGCATATTACCCTTTTATTATATAGGATAGAGGCCCAGTGTATGGCCTGATGGGGGGCCCCAATTGGGGTGGGGGTGTCCCCGATGGGGGGGCAGGGCCAGCAGGGGTTTACAGGTCCAGACACAGCCCTGATTGAGGTGGGGAGTTCCTACTGGGGATGGGGCCGGCAGGGGTGATGGGCTGCAGGGGTTTACAGGCTGGCCACCCCCTGATTGGGGTAGGGGTCCCCTGCTGGGGGCAGGGCTGACTGGGACGATGGAGCCACAGTCATTCTGGCCTCTGATCATTCTGGTTTTTCTGCCATTTCACTCGCGGGGCTTTTCTTATATAGCATACCCCATAATTGATAGTTAAGATACCTAGATATCAGAAACCTAGAGGTGATACTTACAGACTTTTTAAATGTTATTTTTAATCTTAGGAAGCAAAAGATCAAACTTAGGGAGTATTGTTAATAGAACTATTCTTCAACGAGGCTCATACTAAAAACACTTTTTTTTTACCCCGGAGACTTTGCTGTCCCCAAGGCCCTGTCTTTTAAGTTTACATCTATTCTGCTTTGTCACTATGGAAACAATCTGTTATCAAAATGCCTTTGTTTAGTAGTCAAAATATGATCTAGAGACATCAGTGGAAAGAGGTTGTTACATCATGCTGGGATGATAAAATGGAATCTTCCTGGGAATTAAATCAAGTGAAATTTCTGTTTTGGTATATATTTTACTTTTATATGTATTTTTTAATCTAAAGTAGGCAGAAAGTACTTCTTAACTATTCTAAACATATTGAGTAAGCTTCTTAATACCATGTAGTTGTTTTGGAAAAATTTAAAGGCAATAGAAACTTTATTGAAATGATTGTCCTTAAAACTGAAGAAAAATGTCTTTAAGCTCTACCAGAACTTCTTTCTGAAGGGCTTAGAATTTAGACTTTTCCTTGTTACACTATTTTATTTTGGATTTATTAATTACCATTCCAATGAACTGAATCTTACTTTCAGTGAGTTTCAGGAAATAATTCTTGACTTGTAATGAACCAAGTTAATTTTGTTGTGTTTGTATTTTTAATTCACATGTGGGTCTAGTGTCTTTCAGGTGGGAGCCATTTTATTTTGTAGAATTCCAGAGTGGCAGCTGCAACTTCAAATCTTTTCAGGCTTTTTTTTTTTTTTTTTTTGGTTTTACATTTGTAGGCTAAAGCCTTTCATTGGTTCTGTTTAGTGTTTGAGAAACATGTATGCAAACAATTTAGTTCCATGCTTCTATCACCTGAATGCATGTAACAGGAGAGCGAGGGAATAGTCCTAAGGGTCATTGCTGTGGACACAGACAGCACATGTGTCTGTTGCTGCATGTTCTCTCACTTCTGAATGAACACTTGTTCTGGGATCACATTTGAAATGACAGCATTCTCAGTAGTGCTGGTTTCTGCGGACTTCACTTGCTAGTAGTGACCAACAGCACAACCAGAATCAATCTCTGTCAGGCTTGTAATTGAGCACTTCCCTAATTTATGAGACAGTTTTCCCATTAACAACAAAATCTCAAGAATTAAATAAAAACAGACCTTCACAAGTGCTGCTGCATAGGTGAATGTGGGATAAACATTGATAAATGCGGGGGCCTTGTGCAAGCCTGACATTGAAAAATTCCATGTCAGAGTTTTAGGTCACATTTTGACAACAATTAGGAACACTGGAATAAATAGTTGGCAATTCTTCTTTGTTATGACAGGGGATGGAAAGCCATCTTTGCCAAGAGGAAAACCTATTTTATGAATACGAATTGCATGACCATTGTGCTCAGCCACCTTGTTCTGTCTGAGACTCTGTAGGCACTTCTATTATAAAGTAGAGTAGAATCCTTTTGAAGATTTGAAAAATTTGGTTAAGCTGTTTTCACCTCATTATGTCTAAAATTCCTGTGCCACTATAATTCTATGCTTCATATGGAATCCACAGAATGCTTTAAAAAATTAAATGTCCAGTTAAACTTTATTTAGTATGAAAAAAATCTAACTGTAATATCTTGTGGTATGTTCTGAGAAATCTAAATGACTCAAGAGTGATGGCTGAAATGCTAAGTTTTTGAAGTTTATTATAATTTTAGCTTATTTTAAGAACTGTAAAGATTTGCTTATTGGTAGCATAATCACGAGTTAATTTCTTTAATTATATGCATTTGTGTATTTATATTGACCTAAAGACTATAACAAGAGAGTGATAGTTCATGGGTTGGGCTTAATCTGTATGCATACAAAATTATTGGCCCATCTTTTAAAAAATTTAATATTCTTATCGATTACAGAGGGGAAGTGAGAGGGAGAGAAAGATAGAAACGTCAATGATGAAAGAGAATCATTGATCAGCTACCTCCTGTATGGCCCCTACTTGTGGTTGAGTATGCAATAGGGTATGTGCCCTGAATGAGAGTCAAAATTGTGACCTCCTGTTTCATAGGTCAGCACTCAACCACTGAACCACACCAGCCAGACCCATTCTGTATAATAAAAGGCTAATATATGTAAATAGACTGAATGCAGAACGACTGGTCACTATGATGTGCACTAACTACCAGATGGCAGATGCTCAAAGCAGAAGCTGCCTCCTGGTGGTCAGTGTGCTCCCACAGGGGGAATGCCACTCAACCAGAAGCTATGCTCAAGGCTGGCAAGCGCAGCAGCGGTGGAGGGAGCCTCTCCCACCTCTGTGGCAGCACCAAGGGGAGCAGCCCTAAGCCAGTAGTAGGACATCCACCAAGGGCTTCCAGACTGCAAGAGGGCACAGGCTGGGCTGAGGGACCCTTGTGAGTGCATGAATTTCATGCACCAGGCCTCTAGGCTTGTCAGAAATTTGAACAAGTTCTTTCTGAAGCTGACAATTAATTACATGAACAGAGTTTTATTATTCAATTAAAAATTGATTAGTAATCCTGCAGCCTATACAGAATTCTGCCTTATTCAGAATTCTCTAGAGGAAACCAATCAAAGCAAAAAAATCTAATTAATAAAAACAAATTTTCAACATATATTTATGAATAAAGATAAAAGTATTGAAAATTCTGGAAATTGGAATGTGATATACATATCCTGCAAAGGTAGAACCTATAATAAGTGTGTATATATGTTTACATACATATATGTAGTTTCATATATACTAATACACACAGGACATAGCACACTACTTTAGGCTACACTCATAACACACCTGCTTGGTGATGAAACAAGCTCAGGAAGAATGTCCCTTCTCCACATGGTGATTCAGGACCTTTCGAGCACCTTCCATTCTGTGGCTCTACCACCCAGTAGGGCATGTTATTAAGCCCAAAGAATAGCAAAGAGAATTCATGATCATATACGCACTTCTTAAAGTCCATTCCTGAGAAGTGGCACTCATCCTTTCCTCTTACATTCTGTTGCCCAGAAGGCAGTCACATGTCTACAGATAACCACAACTCTAGCTACGGTATCAACTAGGAAGGAGAGGAAAACACAGATTGGTTCTGCTATCTATAATAATAAAAGCATAATATGCTAATTAGACCAGACAGCTGAATGACCTTCCAGGCGTTCTTCTAGACGAAGCCGCGCTGGCAAGGGCTGAAGCAGAGGCGATTAGGGGTGATCAGGAAGGCAGGCAAGTAGTTAGGGGCAATCAGGCAGGCAGGTGAATGGTTAGGGGTGATGGGACAGGCAGGAAGAAGTAATTAAGGGAGATCTGGCAGGCAGGTGAGCAGTTAGGGGTGATAGGCTGGCAAGGAAGCAGTTAGGGGCAATCAGGCAGGCAGGTAGAGATGGTTAGGGGAATTCAGGCAGGCAGGCGAGCAGTTAAGGGTGATCAGTAGGGCAGAGTGTTTAGGGATGATCAGGAAGGCGAGTGGTTAGAAGCAATCAGGCAGGCGGGTAGTGGTGATTAGGGGTGATCAGGCAGGGAGGCAGTCAGGTTAGGAGCCAGCAGTCCTACATTGTGAGTGGGACGATCAACTGCCAGTTTAGGCTCAAACCCTGTGGGCCTAAACCAGCAGTCAGACATCCCTGAGTGTTTCTTGATTGAGAGAGTGCAGGCCAGGCTGGGGGATCACCCTCCTTCCATGCATGAATTTCGTGCACCTGACTTCTAGTACTTACATAATGACCAGAAATTCTCATTTATATTCCTACCTTACCTACTCTGAACTAAACTATTTAGCAACCTCCTATTGGAATGAGGCAGTAATTAAGCAATGAGATCTCAGAGTATTTAAAATAGATATTGTAAAGTACATGAATTAAAGTACTTGCACTTTAAATGTAACAGAGCCAGGTTCTAATGAACTTTTGCTTCTTCTGTAGTTTTGACATATTAGTTGGCCTTTTATTCTACCATAAATTAAAAGAAATAAATGAGAATGGAAAAAAATAGATGTTGCCATAAGCAGGTACACAGAAAATAGCCTTCTATGCAAGGAAGACAGGTAAATAAATACATTAAAAATCAATTGATCAATCATGGTAGTTTGAAGCTGTTTAGTATATGGTCAAGTTATCTACTTATCTTTCAAATATAGCGCCAATAGAGTCTTTCTTAAAATTTCCTTTATTGCCCTTTGTCAGAATTATCAACATCTCCTCTGCACTTTAAATCTCAATATTTTTAATCTTCACTATGACATTTATAACATTTCCCCTTTTTCTAAACTCTAAGCTTTTTGTAGACTAGAATTTTGTTTTTAAAATCTCCCCTCACTCTCCTAATATAAAAATAGTTGAAATGGATGAATTAGATCACATTTTGATAATAGCAGATGAAATCTTGTATTATGATGAGGGGGGAGGAGAAGTATGATATAGAATACAATTTTAAAGTGAATTTTCAGATTATAACATTTTCCTTAAAGTTAATTTTGAGTTGTCAGAAAAACTTATCCACCCACATACATATATAAATTAAAATGTAGGTGTAATATTACACACCTGATCAATTTCTTATACTGTTGTTAAATATGAAAAATAGAAATGAGTCCAGTGCTGATGTGGCTATTATATGAATTTCATTTTAACATAGTTTAATTAGAGCTTGCATAGCATAAATACAGACATAGACAATTTAAATATCATGAGTTAATCATTCCACAAAATTCATTTGGATCTTTAGCATAATCTTTCACCACTTCTATAAATGATGAGAAACAACACATATAATCTAGCAGTGGAGTTTTGTATGTTCTGGAATTCATATTGAGTTTGAAGGTCCCAGGGTGCAGTGCCTCAGTGAAATGTCCATTACAGGTCACTACCGTGTAATACATCCATGCACATCCTCAAATGCACATCCATGAACTGAGTCCTCTCTGTCCAGATCACTTAACTCCCAATTAACCACGTATTTCTGAAACAAGATAATTTTATATTTTTCAAATCCACAAAAATAAGAAGCATAGAACAGACTGTCCAACTATAGCGGGAAGGCAGAGGAGGGTTGTGGGGTAGGAGATCAACTGAAGGACTTGTATGCATGCATACATATAAGCATAACCAATGGACACAGACATGGGGGTACGGGATGATGGCATGTGCTAGGGGTTTGGGGAAGCCAGGGGGAGGTCAATGGAGGAAAAAGAGACATATATACTGATATTTATAATAATTTATACAATAAAAAATAATGCTATAAACTGAACTTCTATTTGTCAGATATTTAAAATCTTCAGTATGTCTTAAGTTTTGCAAAGTAAACAGCATTGTTTTAATTGGCTACATCTCTTTCTTTAAATATTGTGCTATCATATTTAAAAAGCATTCTTTTATGGATATTTCAGTGAAAGATCATCTTGATGGTAAATTTTCTACTTCAAAAATATTGTTTCAGTCAAATTATTGGTGGATAAACGTACTTAATCTTTGGGGCTAGGAGTCATATATTTTATAGATAAAAAACAATCATATATTCACTTCATAAAATGGTTAGTGTATAAAAATAGCCTGTATCAATACCACAACTGAACTATGTGTCAAATTAGTTGCTAAGTCTAAGATCTCAAAAGAACAGAATATATCATTTCTTTTTCTGAAAGTGTCAAAAATTTGGCAAAGCTAGAGACTTCAGTTTTATTCACTTTTAAGGGCAGAAATATATGACTCTGGGAGGACACAAGCCAAATTTATTTACCCCTTTAAATAAATTAAAACTACTAAGATATAAGCTCCCTAAAAAATTGGGTTTATAATAGAAATAGAAACTGACCCTAACTATAGCGGCACTACCGGATGCCGTTATAATAAGCTTCCCTAGACGCCATGGTGTAAATGTATTAGCTGTACTAAGAGACCTACTCCTGCTATAATTATGTTAGGAACCAATAAGACAGCTCAGAAATCAATATGCTAAGACAGATAGAGTAAAGGACCATGGCCAGCCCACTGGGAATAGATTAGTCTGGCAGGTCCCTAGCTGAGCTATGAAGAAGGAGATATCTTTGCTGTTGTATAAAGCCATTAATTGTAAATTTTCCTGAACAAGGAACTTGAAGCAAAAGCTTAGACTGCCTGTTCATACCACTCAATGAAAACTGCAGCCCTTATTGATTAAGAGTTAAGATTTTTATTCTTATTTCAAATACCAACAGTGCAAAACTCTAAATGTTCACAAGGATTTTTGAAGCTTTTCCCAAGTAAATCTGAAACTTCTCCCCAGTTATTAATCTGTTTTAATATTTTAAAATATATATATTTTATTGATTTTTTTACAGAGCAGAAGGGAGAGGGATAGAAAGTCAGAAACATTGATGAGAGAGAGACATCCATCAGCTGCCTCTTGCACGCCCCCTACTGGGGATGCGCCCGCAGCCAAGGTACAAGCCCTTGCCGGAATTGAACCTGGGGCCCTTCAGTCCGCCGTCCAATGCTCTATCCACTAAGTCAAACCGGTCTCGGCTGTTTTAATATTTTTAAAACTTCTAGAGTAGATCAATAAAATCAGATTTTGACAATGCCCTCCATGCTGACAAGTTTATTGATGTGGCATCTATTACCTAATCAATTAATTTTCACATCTCATATAGTATGTTAAGAGTAGAGGTACATTCTTTGCAATATCTTTTTACAAGTTGGCAATCACTTGACCATTAAATATTACAGAGTTTAATACGCATAAAGGGGAAGAATTTCTGCAAATTATTTTAACTGTGTCTAATTGAGTTTCCTTAATACTGTTAGCTGATCTTAATAAAGCAATGTAATTTAGTAGTTGTGCAAAGAAAGAGAAGAAAATAGAAGAGAATAAAAGAAAAAAGAGGAAAGGAGGAAGCATGGAACAAAGAAATGAAGGAAGAAAGGAAGTAAGGGAAAAGAAATAAGAAAAAAGAAGAGGCCAACCTTTTGTGGTTACAGTTCGGCACATCTGCTCAAGTCCAATCAAGCTTTCAAACACAGAGCAGTAAACAAAAGCAGCGATCAGGCAAGAACAAAGTCACAGATGTAAGTGGTTTGAATGAGTGTGCAATTTCTGCCCATATGACCATCCTGACACAATTGCTCTAATTTTCTTTTCAGAAATGACTGATAAAAGATTTAAGTAATTGCTATGGAGACAGACTTCCTTCCATCACTAGGTATCTTGAATAATACAGCCTCAGGGTCATAAGATGGAGTGTCAGTTTCTGCAGAGTCCTAAATTAATACTTGTCCCTGCTTTAGCTACACTTCCTGTACATCTAGTGATGTGAATGTAATTTATTTTGACAATGTATTGAAAATCACTTGATCAAATGATTATTCTGTAATGAACATAAAAGGCAATATAGGCTTGGAAACTATAACCTCCAAAATAACATAAATACACATCAGTTTCTCAAAGCATATTTTTCTACAAACTATGTATGTAGTCAGAATAAATATGAAACAAATGCAAATGTAAAAAAGTGTTCTTTTCTCTGATGCCCGAGATTGACCTGTCTTCATTCAGGACGTGACCTTGTCCCCTCTAATCAAACTTAATTAATCTGGCTGATTTTTTGCATTTCCATTAAGGAGCCTGAAGAAAGAAGAACAGAGAGCTATGAACAAGCTAGTACTTAGAAGGAAATTCCAGAATTATTGCATATCAGCCCTGCCAAATATTTAATCTTTATACATGAACAGTCAATTTTAAAAAGAGTCTTAAACACCTCTACTAAAACTTCATAACATCAGACAGACTATAGTGCAGGGTCTGCAGAATGTTTTGATATACTCAATAGTTAATGACATCAGTTGTATGCTAATGAAACTCCCTGTATTACATCATAAATGATTAGAAGATTGCATAATATGCTCAAAGATACCTTTGCCAGATTAATGTAAAAGAGTCTTTTATCAACATAAAAAACTTACTTAGGTCTTGTGATGAGGTGTTTATTTTTTTTCCTAGTGGAAAATATTAACTAAGATCTGAAAGAAATTCAAATACTTGAATTAAGTGTATGCTAAATAATATGAGAAATGGCTGCAGAATTTTCTTTCTTCAGAAAACCAGCAGAATGCCTAGGAAGTATACAGGGGTAGTAGTATAATTGAACTATTTAGCTTGCACTAAAAGGATATATTTGGTACCATCTTGACCAAAGCAAGGGAAGTGTTCATACAGCGGCACTGTGAAAGTACAATGTTTAAATACAGCCAGGCAGAAGCCAGCGGATAATGCTCAGTAATGGGTTAATCAATACTTATTATGGTTTTATTGGTTCACTAAAGAGAGAACAGAACCTAGTGAGCACAGAGTTGAAAAAAATCACTGCATCTGATCTAGATAACATCTACTCTCCCTAAGGGATTTCCCTATTCAAGAATCCAATTTACCATGCCTGATTGACAAGGATTGGATCCCAGGGAATCACATAACTCTTTTTAGGACCCAATAAAATCCTAATAGATTTGTCTGACTGGCCAGGGGACTTCCAGTTTTACTAAACTGAGGTGGTTTGTTGCAATTAGCCTTTATTCTACTTGCAGTTGAAAAACTGGGCTATTAGGAGTCACCCCCCTCTGTAAGTGCTGGGATGCATGGCTGGAAGGAGGTTCTGTGCTGTATAAAAGAAGACCTTTATGATAAATTGTAAACATTTGAAAGCTTCTGAAAAATGGTAATCCAAACGAAAGGGGGTCAAGTCCCAACTAAATTGCATGCAGGTATGGGAACAGAAAGAAACCTCTCTGTTTTAAAGCAGTTTTGATATGTACATTTTGCTATCCCAGCTTCCCCTTTAATAATCTGAAGTTAGAAAAAAAATCATTTTGCCACAGCAAAAACCTTGTAGATAGTTGTTCCTCTACCTGCTCTTTTTTCCTACAGATAATGTTTTTATGCTAAGCAGTTAACTTGTTCAGCACACTGTGTGTTTTTATTACTATCATTTGTAAGTCTCACCTGAGGGCATTTTTTTCCCATTGCTTTGTAGAGAGTCTGGAAGGGAGATAGGAATGGGGAAAGAGGAGAGGGAGAGGGAGAGGGAGAGAGAGAGAGAGAGAGAGAGAGAGAGAGAGAGAGAGAGAGAGAGAGAGAGAGAGAGAGAGAGAGAGAGAGGCATTAATTGGTTGCCTCCTGCACCATCCTGCTAACCTGCAACCCAGGTACATGACCTGACTGACAATTGAACCCATGACCCTTAGGTGGGCAGGCTGATGCTCTAACTGCTAAGAAACACAGACCAGGGCCAAACTGGGTTTTGGTCATATATCTTTACTTACTAAGAAGTTGGAAAATAGTGAAATATGATAATGACTTGAAGTCAGGGCTGAAATAGAACTTTTAAATATTATATATTGTGTTTTGGAGTACACTTGCCATAACCTATTTCCCTATAGATTTGTGTCTGCTCTTTAATAAGATTATAAATGATACTTTGTGTTTAAATTGAATGGATTTCATAATCAGAAATACATTGGCTTGTCAAATGTCTTTGAATAGTCATCATGATTTATTCTTTTCCTTCAGTCTTGGCAGGATGTTAGTGATATGTAGAAAACGCACAAAACCAATATCCAGATCATAGCTTCCAACTCAAAAATCACCAGTTAAAAAGGCTATGCTAATCCAGTGCAAAAATCCATTGCCAATAAAACATGTCTGACTAGTATCTGTGGTGGTAGATATTTTAAATATATGAAACAAACATATAAACCTTATATTACCACATTTAAATATATCACTTTTTAATCATGCATAACATTCAGTGACTGTTATAAAGATAGAAATAAATGTTAAAAAAAAAGAAGAAAGGGAGGGAGGTAGAAGAAAAACAAGAAAGCAATTGAATAGAAGACTACTGATAAAATATTGCATAATTATGTAAGTAAAATTATAACTAATTTTAATGTTTTTATTTTGTTTTGCTCTAGTTTTTAAATGAAGACACATTTGTGTGGAATAAGAAAAATGTTAATTTTATTAAAAGTTAAAATGTGATATGTAGTTAAGTAGAATGATGCAGAAATTATATTTGTAAACATTATAATTCTAAGGAGAATTTGGATAGCCTCAAAAATGTCAGAGTGATATTGTAGAAGATGAGTGTAGGTCATTTCTAAGATCTTACTGTACAAGATTATTTATCAATATCTTGTTACAATTTGTAGTATAAGTTCCAAGTAGTTCTGACACTTTTAAAATAAAATATCTCACCTAAAGCTAAATATTTACTTCACCTTAGCACACCTTGAACTGTTTCTAAAGACCAACAAATCAACTTAAAGTAGTCTATAGAAGTAACTGGGTTGGTTTTAATCAGAATACGGAAGTAATATTATAGAATTATTATTAGAATATGGAGATGATTATTTAGTAGATGATTAAAATGTCTCTCCTTAGGATTTTTTAACATCCTCTCCAATAAAAGAGTAATATGCAAATTGACCATACCTCTGATCAAGCCATGCCCACCAGTCATGCCCACTAGCCAATCAGGAGCAAATAAACCCCAACCAAGATGGCTGCAGCCACTGAGAGCATGAGGGAGGCTTAGGTTTCCCCAGCAATGGAGGAAGCCAAGCTTTCCACCTGCTCTTGCCAGCCTAGGCCTCCACTAAATGCTACAAAGTTTCAATTATAGAAGATACATCCCAACAGAAATGGCAGCAGCCACAGAGCTGGAAAGAGCAGAGGCTAGGGTTGCCCAGGTGATGGAGGAAGCCAAGCCTCTGCAGCCCTGGGACCTAGGCCTCCACTCTAGGCTACAAAGTTTCAATTATAGAATTTAAATAAACCCAAACAGAAATGGCTGTCTCCACCAAGTGAGCAGAAGGCTTGGCTCTGCTATAGGCTACAAAGTTTCAATTATAGGACATAAATTAATCCCAGATCCCAGGGCCTCCACTTGGGTCGCTGGGGGACATGGCTGGCCTGCAAACCACCATAGGCCCCTTGCCCAGGCCACCCCATACCCCAAGGGAATCCCTATCCTGATCTGGGACACCCTTCAGGGCAAACAAGCTGGTCCCCACCCATGTACAAGGCCTCTATTCTATCTAATAAAAGAGTAATACACAGATTGACCATCATTCCAACACACAAGAGGGCAGCCCCATGTGGTCAAAGATCCTGCCCCCATGTGGACACAAGATGGTCAGCAGCGTGGGCCGTTGGGAGGTTCAAGGCCTGCAAGGAAGGGCAGTTGTGGGCGATCAGGCCAGCAGAGGAGGGCAGTTGGAAGGGACCAGGCCTGCAAGGGAGGGAAGTTGGGGACAAACAGGCTGGCAGGGGAACAGTTCAACATCAATCAGGCTGGCAGAGGAGTGGTTAGGGGGTGATCAGGCTGCCAGGCAAAAGTGGTTAGGGGCAATCAGGGAGGCAGGCAGGTAAGCAGTTTGGAGCCAGCAGTCCTGGATTGTGAGATCCAGTAGGATGAAGCCTAAATGGGCAGTTGGACATCCCTTGAGGGGTCCCAAACTGAAGAGGGTGCAGGTGAGCTGAGGGACATCCCCTGTCCCCGCTTGCATGAATTTTGTGCACTGGGCCTCTAGTTTGTTTATAATTATTATTCCTTTTGTTGCTCTAGAACTTTAATGATTTATTGCTGTTGGTAAAGAGTTTAGTAAGAAATTTCTAAATATTTTATATAGTATCAATTTTTATATATAATTTGCTAATTAATATCATTTATTTTTTTTGCTGTTAATTTTGATCTATAGCACAAGTAGCAGTATTTTATCCATACATTACTATTTGTAATTTTCACTTTTAATATAAAATTACAATTTTAAAAAGCAACAAATTCAAGGGATTTTTATTCAAAATCAATATAGCTGTTTAGAGAAAAATAAAAAGGATTCTAATTTAAATAATGATCATAGTCACGTATCTATCTATCTTTTCTCATAAAACTCAACTCTAATGTCAGCTAAGGGATGACTAAGTATATGTACACATAAAATCAAATAAGAATTAGAAATAAATGAGAAAATAAGATTTTTTTTCTTTTTTTTATTTTATTGATTTTTTTGCAGTATAATAGTAGTACATGTTTTCCTTTCCCCCTCCCCCTTATCCTCCCCCCAAGAAAATAAGATATTGAACAAAATTCTGAAACAGAAAATAAATGAAAATATGTCAATGAATGAAGCAGAGTTGAGACAATTGTACTAGTATTTTCCAAAAGTGATTGCAGCAGTATTTCCAATTCCATAGGCCATTCTAGAACTTTGCTATGACATGGTAGAGTTTCTTTCCCCTGCCTTCATATTGTTGGATCTATTTCACAGCATGAATATCTAGACCAAGGCAGATATGATGCTCTGTCACCTGTGAAATTAAATCAGAAAAGGTGACATGCCTTTGGCTATCTTCTTTGGATGCTTTTCCATAGAACCTAGACCCCATATTATGAGGAAGCTCAGATGAAATGGAGAGGTCATGTGTAGGTGTTCCATTCACACTCTCAGCCAAGGTCTCACCTGACAGCCAACATCAACCGACAGACATGTATATGTACAAGTCTTCAGACAAGTCCAGCTGTTGCCCAATGGAATATAAATGAGATCTTTCTGTTATGCCTTAGCCAATTTGGAAAATCATGATCGAAGTTAATGTTACTTTTTGTAAGTCACCAAATTTTGGGGTAGTTTTAGGTGACAATAAATAACCAGACCAATTTCATTAACTAGAAATAGGGTGCTATCATAAAATAGAATACATGTTGTTAGGGGGCCATGTAGCAGATGAAGACTGGAAGGACTTTGAGTAAGATGTTAGCAAAAGATTAAGGAGCCTTGAGATTATCAATACACCTTTGATGGCACTGAGGAAAACTGTTAATGATGGCTTAAAGAGTATAAGGAAAATATTATTGGAAGCTGGAAGAAAGGGGACTCTTGTTATGTAGTGGCAAAAAGTGTAACCAGACTTTGCCTTTATTAATATGGAAGATAGAAAATCTACATAATGAATTGAACCATCTAGCTAAGGAGATTTTTAGGTAGACTATTGAAATTGCCACATGCTTTCTTCTCTCTGATTTTGATAAAATGAGAGAGAAAAGTGAGTTTAAAAGTTACTGTTTAGTTTTCAAGTAAACTTAAAAGAAAATATAATCTTCTTGGTCTTGCTGAGTTCAAAAATAAAAATATTCTATATTCCTCACCTCCCCAAGATCTCAAATGTAAATGATGCCACAGCAAATATCAAATACAAGGTGGGAATCTGGAATTCAGTCAGTCAGATAAAGTCCTCCAATATGTTACAAGCACAGTTCACAGATCTCCATTAAACAATAAGTCTAAAATTGTTAAGGACAATGTATTTCAGAAGTCTTATAAGAAATCAAAGATGAAGGAGAACTTACCAAAAGATTTTGGGGTTTGACTTTGGCTAGATAAACAACAACTTCATTTCATTTTTAAGGGACTTGTGTGATTAGAAACATTGGTGTCTTAGACTAAAATGGACAGAAAGTGCCAAATGAAAAGTGACCTTTAGATCCTTGAAGCACTGTGAGATAAAGCAAGCTGATAAAATTGCTCAATGGTAAACAATAGCCATTGTTTATGGAGGAAAAATATTCCAAGAGCCTAAAAGTCAGAATAAAAACCTATGGATATTTAGGTTCTCTAGGTATTGTTGGGTCTTGAATTCCTTCCAATATTTTTGGAATCATTCTTTGAATACAGCCACTATACTCATTCCTTTTACCTTTAATTTCATATTCACTTGGTTTTATTTTTTCTTGCCTGTTTTTTTTTCCTTTACACTTACCTGAGTGATAAAAGATACTTCCTTAGATCACCAGCATTCAAGTAATTTCATATCAACAAAAATCTATACTAACAACTAAAGAATAACTCTGTTGGTCTTTCCAGAATAAATGACCCCATTCCTATTTCTGGATGAGCTTAAAACTGACAAGCTATTCAATACTTAGATTCTTACCTTAGGAGCATCTCAGGCCTAGGAAATTTTGTATTACTTGGTAAGATATTTATTCAAAATGTATATTGTCCTTATTAAGTTGATACCTATGCTCACCATCTGTTTTATCCTGGAAATTTCAGTATATTTTATATGACAAAAAAACAAAAATCTGACTTAATGGTTCTTAAAAGAGAAATATGTTCAGTGTTTCAGACATCACCTAAACATTTTCAAATGATCATTTATGTGAAAGCAACACTGTGTTCCATCTGTAAAATTTAGAACATAAAACAGAGTGAATAAATGGGGACTATGGGATATGTGCTGCCTAGTGTTCACCTAGAACCCATATCAGTCCCTGACTGGTGCCTTCTGGGAAGCTCTCCTCCCTCCTTCACTGCCCTTTCTGAGCCCTTTCTAGGCACCTTTCTCAGGAACACATACTCCTGTGGCAGACGTCTGGATGTCATCCCTCAGCTGTACTGGGGCCTAGTGATAAACATCAAACTTGATTCAGTCTTCCTAAGTCTTTCTGCAGAGACTATAAGGGTTGTTGTTTTTTTTTAAAAAAAACACAAAAACACATATTTTAATTTATTTTTAGAGAGGGGAAGAGAGAGAGAGAGAGAGAGAGAGAGAGAGAGAGAGAGAGAGAGAGAGAGTCATTGGCTGCCTTCTGCACACAGCCTGCAACCCAGGCATGTGCCCTGACAAGAAATCAAACCATGCCCTCCTGGTTCACAGGTTGACATTCAAACATTGAGTTACAATGGCCAGGCTCTAGGAGTTGTTTTGTCCACTGACATTAGTGTTGAGACTTTTCTGCCGTTGCATCTCCATTGTGCTTGTCCAGATCTCACTAAGGTAAGTTCATTAGTCAAGATAAAGAAGTGAAAGGAGTCCATAGGCACATGGAAAGGTGCTCAACATCATCAGCCATCAGGAAAATCCAAATCAAAACAACAACAAGATACTACTCACACCCACTAGGACAGCTCTAATAAAAGAGACAGGAAATGATAAGTATTGGTGAGAATGCAGAGAAACTGGAACCGTCATACACTGCAGCTGGAATGTAAACTGAGGCAGCTGCTTTGAAAACAAGTTTAGCACTTGTCTACACAGAGTTACCCTATGACCCAGCAACTCCACCCACCCCTAGGTCTATACCCAAGAAAAATGAAAACTCATGTCCCCACAGAAACTTGTATATGACTGTTTATAGCAACAAATTCATAATAGCCAGAAAATGGAAACAACCCAAATGTTTACAGTTGATGCATGGATAAATAAAATGTGCTATCCTATGTAATAAAAGACAAATATGCAAATTGACCGAGCGGCGGAATGACTGGCCACTATGATGTGCACTGACCATCAGGAGGCAGATGTTCAATGTAGAAGCTGCCCCCTGGTGGTCAGTGCACTTCCACCAGGGGAGCGCCCCTTACCCGGAAGCCGGGCTCATGGCTGCTGAGTGCAGCAGTGGTGGTGGGAGCCTCTCCACTTCCATGGCAGTGCTAAGAATGTCTGACTAACGGCTTAAGCTCACTCCCTGACATCCCCTGAGGCCTCCTGAACTCTGAGAGAATGCAGGCCAGGCTGAGGGATCCCCCAAATGCACGAATTTCATGCACCAGGCCTCTAGTATTGATATAACGAAATATTATTCAGCCACATAAAGGAATAAAATAACGCTACTTGCTGCAACATGAGGAACCTTGAAATATTAGGATAAGTAAAACAGTCATATTATATTACTGTATTTATGTGGAATACCCCAAATAGGCAAATCCATAGGGACAGGGAAGGGATAGTGGTTCCCTAGGGCTAGCAGGGCCTGGAAGTCTGAGGGGTGACTGTTGAGGGGCGTGGAATTTTGCTCTACAGTGATGAAAAAGGATTGCAATGATGGTTGTACAACTCCAGATACACTAGATGCCATTGAATTGTATACTTTAAATAAGTGAATTATAGCTTAATAAAAATTTTTTTTAGAATTGGAAAAAAACCTATGGAGAATCATTCCTAGGCAGTGATACTAAGCCTTAATAAATAACTTATAATATATGCTTGGATGGATTTCATAATGGTTATGGAATAGTGACTACTGTGTGCCTCCCACATCCCCCATTTTTGGTTATATGGAACACAAATTGCCAGCTCTGTGAGTAAAGCCATCTTGTTTTTTAGTTTGTTTTTTTGGCTTTTTATTTATTTATTTTTTAAATCTTTATTGTTCAGTTTATTAATTACATTTTCCCCCAATAGCTCCCCTCCACCCAGTACCCATCCCACTCTCCACCCTCACCTTCCCCCCACTGTCCTCTCCCATAGTTGCATGATTTTTGTCCAGTCTCTTGCTGTACTTCCCACACCCTTTTTCTCACCAAGAATGATCAGTCCATTCCCTCTCTATGTCCATGATTCTGTTCTATTCCCCATTTTATCCTGTTCATTAGATTGTTAATTCACTTGATTTTTAGATTCATTTGTTGATAGATGTGTATTTGTTGTTCATAATGTATATTTTTACCTTTTTCTTCTTCCTCTTCTTAAATAATACCTTTCAGCATTTCATATAGTATTGGTTTGGTGGTGATGAAGTCCTTTAGCTTTTTCTTATCTGCGAAGCACTTTATCTGACCTTCAATTCTGAATGATAGCTTTGCTGGATAGAGTAATCTTGGTTGTAGATTCTTGCTGTTCATCACTTTGAATATTTCTTGCCACTCCCATCTGGCCTGCATCATTTCTGTTGAGAAATCTGCTGACAATTGTATGGGTGCTCCCTTATAGGTAACTAACTGTTTTTCTCTTGCTGCTTTTAATATTCTCTCTTTGTCTTTTGCTCTTGGCATTTTAATTATGATGTGTCTTGGTGTGATCCTCTTTAGATTCCTATATTTTGGGGTTCTGTGCACTTTTTGGGCTTTTAAGTCAATTTCTTTCACCAAGTGGGGGAAGTTTTCAGTCACTATTTCTTCTAGTAGGTTTTCATTACCTTGCTCTCTCTCTTTTTCTGGCACCCCAATAATTCTGATGTTGGTATGCTTGAGATTGTCCCAGAGGCCCCTTATACTATCTTCAATTTTTTGGACTCTTTTGGCTTCTTGCTTTTCTGGCTGAGTGGATTTTGCTTCTTTGTATTTCAAATCTTTGATTTGGTTTTTGCGGTTGTCTGGATTGCTTTTAGGTCTTTGTATAATATTTTTTGTTTCAGTCAGTGTATGCTTAATTTCTAGCTGGTCCTTTTCCATATCCTTGTAGGTGTTGTTCATTTCCTTGTAAGTGTTGTTTATTTCCTTGTAGTTCTTGTTAAGTTCCTCGGCCTTTTCTAGTATCCTCTTCATAAACCTAATTACTGTGGTTTTGAACTCTATGTCTAGTCGTCTTTTTTCCGCCATTTCTTTCACAGCTGAGTTCTTTCCTTTTCTCTGCATTGTGGATGCTTTCCTGAGTTGGTCCCTTGGCGGTATGTGGTAGGTATCCTCTAAGGGACAGTGGCTCAGCTTCCTTATGCGGCGCGAGGCGTCAGCCTTAGTTCCGCACTATGTGGTGCGCAGCATCAGTGTCTATGGGGCTTGCAGAGTCAGCTTAGCTATGCGGCTCTCGGGTCTCAGTGTTGGGTGGTAATAGAAATTCACCACTGGTCTCCCCATTGCCGGACAACTCTTCCTCTCCCCAAATGAGTCTGCACCCCCAAAGTCTCACTCAGGTTTGTAAAAAAAAAAAAAAAAAGCAGTCCGGTGGATTCTGAGCGAGTGAGAAAGTCATGCGTTCTCTGCCTGGTCACACACTCCAGGAACTGCTGTTCCAATTTACGCGCGCACTCTCCCCAAACTGGCAGACCTCAGCCGCACCCGGGGTCTTCCTTTCCCTGACCTGGGAGCTTGCCTGGAACTGGGGGGTCGGTGCTGTGGGAGGCCTCCGCCCTCCCTGTTGGAGAAAACAGAACCTCAAAGCTCCTCCTGAGTCACAGCGTCCCACCTTTACTTTTATCTGTGGAATTTTCACTCAGCCAGCTTTCCGGTGATTCTGGATGATGTTTGTTTTGTTGTTAAGTTGTAGTTTCGGAATTGTTGTGTGGGCAGCAAAATAGGTGCTTATCTATGCTGCCATCTTGGTTCTTGAGTAAAGCCATCTTGGAAGTGGATCCTAGGTATCAGTTGACCCACTTCAGCTGATGCTATACACATCAGAAACTAGCCATCTGTACCAAACCCTGCCCAAAATGCTAATCGCAAGCAAATGAATAATAGTTATTTCTCTAAGCCACTAATTTTTTTTTGGCATGGCTTGTTATCTATAACTAGAGGCCCAGTGCATGAAATTCATGCACTGGGGGGGGGGGTTGTCCCTCAGCCTGGCCTATATTCTCTCATAATCCAGGATTAAGCCTAAACTGGCAGTCAGACATCTGCTTGCCTGATCACCCCTAACCCCTCTGCCTGCCTGCCTGCCTAATTGCCCCACCCACTCTGCTTGCCTGCCTGATCGCTGCTGCTTACTTTCTGGCCTGATTGCTCCTAACCACCTCTGCTTTGGGCTCCCACCACCAGAGCTTCATCCAGAAGATCCTCCAGAAGAACATCCAGAAGGTTGTTCGGCTGTTCGGTCTAATTAGCATAGCCAAACAACCTTCTGGATGTCCTTCCAGATGAAGCTGGGATTGCAGCCCGGAATCAAGGCAGTGGCCACAGCTGTGAGAGAGGGATCGAGGTAGCCACTGTGGCTTCGAAGGAGAGATTGAGGCAGCTACTGCAGCTGCGAAGGCCTACTCTTGCATGAATTTTGTGCATTGGGCCTCTAGTCCTATCTAATAAAAGAGAAACATGCAAATTACTGTACCTTCACTATGCTACCAGACAATCAGGAGCAGGAGGGGGGCGGCACGGCATGCGGGGCGGGAGGGGGGGCGGCTGGCAGGAAGTGTGGCCACAGCGAAGGACTGAAGTCACCCCTCCAGAGGCTACCCAAGGTCTTATTTTAGCGCTGATTTTGGGCTGCTTCCCCTGACCATATGTTCCCAACACACTTCCAGCCAGACAGAGTTAAAGGGAGCTACTTCTGTTTTTAAGGCATCGCCATATCCAGTGCCTGCCAGGCTCCTGTGAAATCGCTACTCCATAGGTCTGAGGTGCTGGGAGCTGAAGCAGAGAGGCTGTGAGGCCTAGCTCACCCAGGATGCTGGCCCCCATCACCCCCTCCCAATTATCCTGGCCCAGCCTTCCCTATGCATACCTGCTCACAGAGAGTGTGAGGTGGTCATGGCAGCAGGACGGGAGGCTGGCAGGGGGCATGGCCATGGCATGCAGGGGACGGGAGGCCTATACCCTCCCCCAATCCAGAGGGGCTTGACAGGGGACCTCAGGCCTTGACCCCCATCCCAGCACCAGGCCAGGGGACCTGAGTCCATGTCCTCCACTCAGTGGGGCTTGACGGGGGACCTCAAAGTGTGCTTCCCATGCTGGTGCTGGGCTAGGAGTCCTTTGGCTGCTCCTCCTGCCCCAGCTCCAGGCTAGGGACCTCAGGCCATGCCTCCCACCTGGTGCGGCTTGACAGAGGACTGCAAGCCACATTCCCTTCCGGCAGGGCTTGATAGGGGACCATAATGTGTGCTTCCCATCCTAGTGCTGGGTCAGGGGACCTCAGACTACTCTCTCCACCTGGAAGGGATTGACAGGGGACCTCAGGCTGTGCCCCCACCTGGCAGTGCTTGACAGGGGACCTCAAGCCACACCCGACCCTGGCACCAGGCTGGGGGACTTCAGACCATATCCTCCGCCCCAGCACCAGGCCAGGGGACCTGAGGCTGTGCCCCTCCTGCCTGACTGGGCTTGAAAGGGGACCTCAGGCTGTGACCCCACCCAGCGAGGCTTCACAGGGGACCTGAGCTTGTGCTCCTGTGCCAGAGGGGATTGACAGGGGACCTAAGGTAGTGCCTCCCTCCCAGTGCTGGGCTGGGGGCCCTGAGGCTGTGCTCCTTTGCCTGGTGGGACTTGATGGGGGACCTCAGGCCATGCCCCCTACCCAGCAGGGCTTGACAGGGGATCTCAGGTTGTGTCTCCCACCTGGTGGGACTTGATGGGGGACCTCAGGCCATGTCCCCCATCCTGGTGCTGGGCCAAGAGACTGAAGGGCGCCCCCTGCCCTGTAGGGCTTGACAAGGGTGGGACTGGTGGATCTGGATCTACCCCAATGCAGGGGGAGGCTGGTTCTGGGTCTCACATGATTTTGAGGCACATGTGAATGAGTGGGGACTTGACTCTGGGTCCTATGGTGAGCCCCAGATTCTGACAGGAGGAAGGTTTTCATATACATTTTACTAATTTTCTTTAATCTTTGATACTTCTATTACAGAGAAAGAGCAAATAGCAATATTAAATTATTTCCTCTAATTAATACCCTTTTAATGTGCACGAATTTCTTTCATTGGGCCACTAGTAGATAATAAAAGTGTAATATGCTAATTAGACCCGACATCCTTCTTGATGAAGCCAGGGCTGCGAGGGAAGCTGGGTCCTGGGTGCCAGAGGAAAGCCAGTGCTGGCAGCAGGGGAGGAGGGCCTACTCTTGCATGGATTTTGTGCATTGGGCCTCTAGTACATCAATAAATAACCAGAAGAGCAATTGGTAATTATATATATATATATATATATATATATATATATATATATATATGAAAAATCAAGGTATTTACAAAGAAATTGAATCAAACTTACTTTAGACTTCTCTTCAGCCCGCAGATTACAGGAGACATTACACCAATGCCTTTCAAATTCTGAAAGGATTTTGAATTGACTAAATCTTTTAAATGCACAATTTGCCTATAAGTTCTTAATCTATTTAATTTTCATAATTATACTTTGAAAGGTTTTCAATGAATTCAATATTTTAAAAAACTTTTATTAATATCTTTCAGGCATTTAATGTATTCTTTTTAGGAGAGTTAATGATCTCAATACAAAGTTATTTTTCTCCTTTGATCAGATGAGGCAAGATTGAGCTAATGCAGGTGAAAAACACTGCACATTTTGGTAGCACATACTTATCTGAATGAGTTTTCATAACAGAAACTAAACAAGCAAATGAGAACGCATAATTTTCCATTTTACCATACTAAAGGTTTCTTTTTCTTCAGTTTCTTCTAAGTATAATAAGGCTATGGATTTTTCAAAGCTATCCTGTGCTTTTCATAGAATTTTCCTTATAGATCTCAGTGCTCTCTGATTATAAATGAATGTCATATATATAATTGACTAGGGGTAAAGTAAGAATGGTGATTAGAACTGGAGAGGGGGTGGAATTCCCTCAGACTGAAGTTATTCTCTTGCTTACTTGCCATGTTTTTGTTCAGTAAATGACATGAAGCACAGCATCCCTATCAATGTTGCAGAAAGATAGCTCATTCTGTGCTTTACTTTTGGTTGAACCAAAGCGCAGCTGCCTCCAATACATCTAATTACCACAGTAATTAAAGTTCTTACCTTACCTGTGTCGTCAAGGACACAAGGACTTCTAACGGGAACAAATCTAGATATAAAGGCTTGCTGTCAATTAGCCCTGATGGTCTGAAAAAATAATGAAGGAGAATGAAGGTTGAGTTACAGCTCTGTACAATAACAAATATAGCAATCCGGCACCTCTTTCTTTTCCTGAATCCTACCCAAGAATTTGGGAGAAGAAAGACAAGAATATTATCTGGGTAATATGATCTTAAAACTATCTGTGGAAATGGTATCCTCAGTCTACTTTGTGCTCCTGCTTACCTCTAACAAAAGATGGGACTGCTACAAATATAAGCCCTTCAATCTGGGAACAACACAACTGTTCAGTTTCTTGTCACAGATTCTGTCAATGGAATGAAGACCAAAAAGGGAGAAAAGAAATGTGACTCTACTGTGGCCAGAGCTTTATACTGACTTCCAGCAAAATCGCCTTTTCTGTTAGCCTTTCACAGATTGGCAATATGTTGAAAATATCTTTTTCTGGGGTTTTAAAAATAATTTGGGGAGAGGTTCTATTCTGACACTGCAGTAAATTGTGGAAGAACTAAATTTATGCACTGGGAATTGTTAAGGTATTTCTGAAGAAAAAAAAAGTCCTAGGAAACTTTTGATTCTTAGAACAGTGTAAGATGGTTATGTACAGATCTGAAAAATAGATATCATATGTCTTATTTGGAATGTCATTGTATCTATACTCTCTCAAATTTGTCACTTGATCCTGAAGGTAAACAACAGACCTGTCTTCTTTCCTAGATTATAAGGTCAGTAAGACTCTGTTATGGACAAAGCCTATTTAGAAGCTCAATTTGTGTCTTGATCTGAACTAAACTTGAATTTCCAATTTCTTACTATAATTTCCATTCTATTCATTAAAATGAATGCTAAACATTCCATTGGAAACAATTGTTTCCTCTTTTTGTCCTATTATTTGCTTCTATTTTTCCACTTTTATCATAGAGAAGAAAATGCAGTAGTATATAATGATGGACAGTATTATACAATTTGCAATTTGGCTAGGCTATCATACCAAGTTTTTAAAAATCGAACACTAAGCTAGGTGAAGATATTTTGTAGATGTGGTTGAAATTTGCAGTTATTTGACTTAACTAAAAGAGATTGTCCTTGATGGAGCAATTGAAACTGTTTTCTTTTGGTGCAATTATAAAATGGTGCAACTGCTATGAAAAACACTATGAAAATTCCTTTAAAAATAAAATTTGGACTACTGTATGACCCAGCAAGTCCACTGCTGTGTGTACATACAAACTTATTGAAAACAGGGTCTCAAAAAGATATTTGTGTGCATCTGTTCATATAAGTATTATTTACAGTAGCCAAAAATTGAAGGCAACTCTAATGTCCATCAACAGATGAAAGGATAAACAAAATGTGGCATATACATTTAATGGAATATTATTCATTCTGAAAAAGAAAGGAAATCCTGTTTTTTCTTACAGTGTTGATGAATGTTGATGATTATGCTAAGTGAAATAAGCCAGTCACAAAAAACACAAGTACTGTATGATTCCAAATACATGACTTACCTAAAGTAGTGAAAATCATAGAAACAGAAAGTAGAATAGTAGTTATGAGGCAGGGGGAGTGTTGTAGAGAGAAAAGAGAAGTTATGGTTTAATGGGTATAGAGTTTCAGATTGGCAAGATAAAAAAATTCACAGCAATGTGAATTTACTTAAACCTAGTAACTGTACAGTTAAAAATGGTTATGAAAGTAAATTTCATGTAAAATTTTTGTTATTATGTTGTTATTTATTAGAGGACCAGTGCACAAATTTGTGCACCAGTTGGGGTATCTCAGCCTGGCCTGCAGCCTTTCACAATCCAGAACCCCTCAGGGATGTTCAACCCCCAGGTTGGGCCAGATCCCCGAGGACTTTAGGGTTAAAACAGACAGTCAGACATTGTCCGAGAGATGTAGTAGTGAATAAAGCAGCAGTATCTGGGGAAGAGCCTGAGCCTGGGCCAGGCACTGCACCAATCCCGCTCATCCTGGCCCAGCTCAGCCTGCTGCCACTGCTGCACAATAGCACTGCTGTGGAGCCAGGAGAGGCTCACGCAGCCACAGCTGAGCTTTACCACCATGAGCCTAGCATCTGCTGCTAATTGGGCAGCTGAGTGGTGCTCATGCTGTGGGAGCACACTGACCACTAGGGAACAGCTCCTGCATTGAGTGTCTTCTCCCTGGTGGTCAGTGTTCATCATAGTGAACAGTTCATTACTCCTCAGTCATTCGGTCATTTGGTTGCTTAGACTTTTATATATAGAGATTATTTAAAGTTTTACATGTCTTCTTTTACCCCAATCGACCCCCCCCCAAATATGGTCATTCCCCCTCAGGGCAAGCCCCCACTGCCCCACTGTCTTTTGGTTATGCTAATTTGCATGCATACAAATCCTTTGGTTCCTCTCTAATTTCCCTTCCCCTATCATGTGTCTTGTGACCTATTCTTGTTTATCATTATGTTGATCATTATATCCCACATATGAGTGAGATCATGTGATATTTATCTTTCTCCAAATGGCTTATTTCACTTAGCATAATGCTCTCCAGTTCCATCCATGCTGTTGCAAATGGTAAAAGTTCCTTCTTTTTTATAGCGACATAGTATTCCATTGTGTTGATGTACCACAGTTTTTTAATCCACTCATCTGCTGATGGGCACTTAGGCTGTTTCCAAATCTTAGCTATTGTAAATTGTGCTGCTATGAATATAGGGGTGCACATATCCTTTCTGATAGGTGTTTCTGGTTTCTTGGGATATAATCCTAGGAGTGGAATTACTGGGTCAAATGAGAGTTCCATTTTTAACTTAAAAACTATTTTATTGATTTTTTTAACAGAGAAGAAGGGAGATGGAGAGAGAATTAGAAACATTGATAAGAGAAACATCAATCAGCTGCCTCTTGAACACCCCCCACTGGGGATGTGCCCACAACCAAGGTACATGCCCTTGATCATAATTAAACCCAGGACCCTTGAGTCCATAGGCCAAAGCTCTATCCACTGAGCAAAACCAACCAGAGCCATTTTTAACTTTTTGAGGAAACTCCATACTATCTTTCACAGTGGCTGCGCCAATCTGCATTCCCACCATCAGTGCTGGAGGGTTCCTTTTTTTCCACATCCTCTCCAGCACTTGTCATTTGTTGATTTGTTGATGTTAGCCATTCTGACAGGTATGAAATGGTCTCTTGTTGTTTTGATTTGCATCTCTCGGATGACTAGTGACTTTGAGCATGTTTTCATATGTCCCTGGGCATTCGGTTTAGATCCTTTGCCCATTTTCTGATTTGTTAAGTTGTATGAGTTCTCTGTAAATTTTTGAGATTAAACCTTTATAAGAAATATCATTGGCAAATATGTTATCCCATGTAGTGGGCTTTCTTGTTACTTTGTTGATGGTTTTTTTTGCTGCGCAGAAGCTTTTTATTTGGATGTAGTCCCATTTGTTTATTTTCTCCTTAGTCTCTAATGCCCTAGGAGCTGTGTCTGTAAAGACATTGCTACAACATATGTCTGCTATTTTGCTGCCTATGGAGTTTTGTAGGATTTTTATGGTTTCCCCTCTTACATTTAAGTTCTTTAGCCATTTGAGGATTTTTTTGAGTGTGTGTGTGTATGGTATAAGTTGGTGATTTAGTCTCACTTTTTTCATGTATCTGTGCAAATTTCCCAGCACTATTTATTGAAGAGACTATCTTGACTCCATTCTATGCTCTTGCCTCTTTTGTCAAATATTAAGTGAGCATAATGGGTTGGGTTGATTTCTGGGTTCTCCATTCTGTTCCATTAGTCTATATGTTCTTGTGCCAGTACCAGGCAGTTTTGAGAACCGTGGCTTGGTAATATACCTTGATATCTAGTATTGTGATCCCTCCAACTTTGTTCTTCTTCCTCAAGATTGCTGTGGCTACTCAGGGTCTTTTTTATTTTATATGAATTTTTGGAGAGTGTTCAGTAGTTATTTGAAATATGCCATTGGTATTTTAATAGGGATTGCATTGAATCTATAGATTGCTTTGGGTAGTATGAACATTTTAATGATGTTGATACTACCAATCCATAAACATGGTATGTTCTTCCATTTGTTTTTGTCTTCCACAATTCTTTTTTTCAATGTCCTGTAGTTTTCCGAGTACAAGTCCTTTACATCCTTAGTTAAATTTATTTCTAGGTATCTTAATTTTTTTTGGTGCAATGGTAAATGTGATTTTTTTTTCATTTCTCTTTCTGTGAATTCATTATTGGTATATAAAAAGGCTATAGATTTCTGGGTGTTAATTTTGTGTCCTGCTACATTGCCAAATTCATTTATTAGGTCTAGTTTTTTTTTTATGGAGTTGTTGGGGTTTTCTACATGTAGTATCATGTCATCTGCTAATAAGGACAGTTTTTCTTCTTCTTTTTCAATTTGGATGCCTTTCATTTATTCTTGTCAATTGCTACGGCTAGCACTACAGTACTATATCAAACAGGAGTGGTGATAGTGGGCATCCCTTTCTTGTTCCTGTTCTTAGGGGAAATGAGTTTAGTTTTTGCCCATTGAGTATGATGTTGGCTGTAGGTTTGCATATAAGGCTTTTATTATGTTGAGGTCTGATCCCTCTATTCCCACTTTGCTGAGAGTTTTTTTTTTATCAAGAAAGGCTGTTGGATTTTGTTAAATTCTTTTTCTGCATCAATTGATATGATTATGTGATTTTTGACTCTCCATTTATTTATGTGATGTATCACATTTATTGATTTATGGATATTCTACCATTTTTGCAACCCCAGAATAAAGCTCACTTGGTCATGGTGTATGATCTTTCTAATGTAATGCTAAACCGATTTGTTAGAACTTTGTTGAGGATTTTAGCATCTATGTATCTCAAAGATATTGGCCTATAGTTTTCTTTTTTTGTGGTGTCTTTCTCTGGTTTTGGGATTACGGTAATGCTAGCTTCATTGAAAGAGCTTGGAAGTGTGCCTTCCTCTTGAATTTTTCTGGAATATTCTGAGGAGGATAGGTTTTAGTTCTTCTTTGAATGTTTAGTAGAACTCCCCTGTAAAGTCTTTTGGATCAGGACTTTGTTTGCTGGAAGATTTTTGATTGCTACTTCAATTTCTTCCGTAGTTACTGGCCTATTCAGGTTTTTTTATTCTTCTTGATTGAGTTTTGGAAGCTTGTATTTTTCTAGGAATATTTCCATTTCATCTAGATTGTCCATTTTGTTTGAATAGAACTGTTCATAGTATTTTTTCATGATTGTTTGTATTTTTGTGGGATCAGTTGTTACTTCATCTCTTTCATTTCGGATTTTATTTATTTGGGTCCTCTCTCTTGCTTCTTCGTGAACCTGGCTAGAGGTTTATCAATCTTGTTTATCCTTTCAAAGAACCACTTGTTGGTTTTGTTGATCTTTTATATTGTTTTTTGTTTGTTTGTTTGTTTGTTTGTTTTGTTTTTGGGTTTTTTGTTTTGTTTTTTTGGGTTTTTTTTTGGTCTCTAGGTTGTTTATCTCAGCTCTGATCTTTATCTTTATTATTTCCTTCCTTCTGCTTATTATGTGCTTTTCTTGTTGCTCTCTTTCTAACTCTTTGAGTTTTAAAGTTAGATAATTTATTACCATTGTTTCTTGTTTTTTGAGGCCTGTAGAACTATGAACTTCCCTCTTAAGACTGCTTTTGCTGTGCCCCATAGATTTTGGATTGTTGTGTTTTCATTGTCATTTGTTGCCATGATGTTTTTATTTCTTCTTTGATCTCTCTGGTAACCCAGTCATTGTTCAATAGCATGCTATTTAGCGTCCAGTTGTTTAATTTTTAATTGTTTTTATTGTAGTTGATTTTTAGTTTTATGTCATTATGATCTGAGATCATGCTTGATACAATTTCTCTCTTCTTGAATTTGAAGAGACTTTGCCTATGTTCCAATATGTAGTCTGTCTTGAAAATGACTCATGTGCACTTGAGTAAAATGTGTATTCTGTGGCTTCGGAGTGAAATGTTTTAAAGATGTCAATTAATTCCATGTGCTCTAGTGAGTTATTTAGGATTGATGATTCTTTGCCGATTTTTCATTTAGAGGATTTGTTCTGTGGTGTTAGTGGGGTATTAAAGTCCTTTACTATGACTGTATTGCTGTTAATTTTTCCCTTGATGTCATCCAGAAGTTTTTTTATGTATTTGGGTACTCCTGTAGTGGGTGCATAAATGTTTACCAGCATTATATCTTCTTGTTGAATTGCTCCCTTTAGTATTATAAAGTGGCCTTCCTTATCTCTTGTTATGGCCTTCACTTTGAGGTCTAATTTGTAAGATATAAGTATTGCCACCCCAGGTGGTTTTTTTTTCATTTCCATTTGCCTAAAAACCTTTTTCTATCCCTTCACCATCAGTCTGTGTGAGTCCTTCGATCTGAGATGGGTTTCCTGTAGACAGCAGATATATGGGTCATGTTTTCTTATCCACTCAGCTACCTATGTCTTTTGATTGGGGCATTTAATCCATTTACATTTAAAGTGATTATTAATAGGTACTTGTTTGTGGCCATTTTTATTCTTTATGCCTGTGTTCCTTCTTCCCTTCCTATTTCTTATTTTTACAGCAGACCCTATAGCATTTCTTGCATTACTGGTTTGATGATAATAAACTCCCTTGTCTGTGAAATTCCTGATTTGCCCCATAACTTTGATTGATAATCTTACTGAGTACAGTATTCTTGGATTCACTGCCTGCTTTGCATGACTATGTATATTTCATTCCTTTCCCTTCTGGCCTGATGTGTTTCTGTTGAGAAATCAGGCGATAGTGTGATGGGAGATCCTTTGTAAGTAATTTTCTGTCTCTCTCTAGCAGTCTTTGAGATTTTTACTTTGTCATTGTGTTTGCCAATTTAAATATAATGTGTCTTGGTGTTGGTTTTTTGGGGTTCATCTTGTTTAAGACTCTGTGAACTTCTTGGACTTGTGTGCATTTTTCCCCAATATGAGGGAAGTTTTTCATCATCATTTCTTCAAACATGTTTTCTAGTCCTTGCTCAGTTTCCTCTCCTTCTAGCAGTTCTATTTTGTGAATATTGTTTCAATTTGTGTTATCCCAAAGTTCCCTTAGGCTCTTCTTCTGTTTTTTAAGTTTGTTTGTTTTTTCTATATGTTGCTCTGCTTGGATATTTTTTTCTACTTTGTCTTCTAGTTTACCTATGCAATCCTCCACTTCTTCCAGTTTATGTTGATACTTTCTATTGAGTTCTGTATTGCAGCAATTTTATTTTTCATTTTTTTATTGGTTCTTCTTCATTTCCTCTTGGTTCTTACACATATTGTTAAATTTGTCTTCTATCATTTTCAGTGACCTTATGACCATTGCTTTGAATTCTTTCTCTGTCATGTTCCTTGCTGCCATTTTGATTATTTCCTTTTCTGGTGATTCCTCCTTTTCTTTCATATGTGGGCTGTTTCTTTGTCTCCCCATGATCACTCCTCTCAGGGTGTCGGGTTATGTAGCTCTCTCTCTCCTGCATTGACTTAAAGCCACAAAATACAAGAAACATCACACAGGGCACCAAACACAAATGTATTCACAATACTAATATACTCAAGTAAAGGTGACCACCAGAGAAAAGCTAAATAGGAAATAGAAAAGAATGCAAAAATGATATGGAAAAAAGAAATATATATGTGTATATATATATATATATATATATATATATATGAAAAGAAATAGTAGGGGAAAATATGTATATGGAGAGAAAACTCCAATAAAACAACAACTAATCAAATATATATACATATATATACATCTAATCAAATATATATACATATATATATATATATATATATGAAAAGAAATAGTAGGGGAAAATATGTATATGGAGATAAAACTCCAATAAAACAACAACTAATCAAAAAATGCAAACAACAAATACCCAGAGATTAATGCCAACTACAAACAACAGCTAATTCAAAAAATGCAAACAACAATCTTCCAAACAACAAATACCCAGATGAATCTGAGAGCTTATTTCCAGATGGTAATGTCAAGGAATGGAATGAAGGGGTAAATAACCACAGTTCAGCCCAAAGGAGGTAGAAAGAGAATGAGTGTATAAGAAAAAAAGTAAAAAACAAAATACCAAAAAAATTATATATATACACACACACATTTTACCTCTTTAATCTCTATATTTGTTTACTATTGGAAAATGAGAATAGAGAGTAGATAGATCTGGGTTGGTTTTTTGGAATTAGTTAAGCTATAAGTAGAAGAAGAGAACAAGCAAGCAGAGGGAAATCAGAAGCAAAAAAAAACCCCCAAAAAACAAACAAACAAACACAAAAACTAACCAACAATCAAATAACAGCAACAAGAGAGAAAGAAATAAAAAGGCATAAAAATTTTTGGATATTGAAGAAAGAGTAGAGAAGTCTATACAGGCTTAGAGCGGGGGAGAAGAAATTAGATATATGACTAAGATCAATTTTTAACAGGGAGTAAAAAAAAAAAAGGAAAGAGGAAAAACTAATATAAGAACAGGGTAAGAGAAACAGAACAAAAAAGGGGAAAAGTGGGGAAGATAGTGTTGGCATAAAGAAAAAATTGAGATAGAGTAAAATAATGCTAAAAGGGAAATAAAAATAGAATATAGAACACTAATCCCAAAATAAAAATAAAGTAAAACTTTAAAAAAGAATAAAATAGTAGTAATAATAATAGTTAAAATTAAAAATCCTATATAATAAAAGCTTAATATGCTAAGTGTCTAGTCATCCAGTCATCTATTCAACCAATAGTAGTGTAATATGCTAATGATATGCTAAGGCAGTTCAGCCACTTGCTATGATATGCACTGATCACCAGGGGACAGACTCTCTGAATAGTTGGTGAACTTGCTGCTGGGTTCCAGCTGACTGGGACTGAACGAGATTGGCTGGACTTGCCCTGGAGCCCTCCCATGGTCCCTCCCCGATCCTGATCGATTGTGCACTAGTGGGGTCCCTTGGCCTGCCCTGCACCCTCTTGCAATCTGGGATCCCTCTGGGGATGTCAAGAAAGCCAGTTTCAGTCTGATCCTGCAGGCCAGGCCAAGAGACCCCACTAGTGCACAGATTCGTGCAGTGGGCCCCTAGTATAATAATAAACAAATTAAATCAAGTGAGAGAAAAAAAAAGAATTTAGTTTCTTAAGTAAAAGGTAAAAAATAAAAATGTGGAGTAGTGAAGGCCATTCACTTCCTCTACTGTTCTGCTTGACACATCTTTTTCCTTTTCAGTAGTCAGCACAGTATTGAAGTTCCCTAGGATCCACTGCTCCTCTATGTTAATAGCGACAATCCTGTTTTCAAGCAGGTGGGATTTCTGTTCTCTTTGGTTCTCAGCCTATCTTTAGTTGTATTTACTGAGTATTTAGTTGAGTCACTGTATTTAGTTGAGTCACTTTCTGATACAACCCCTGGTTGGCAGTGTTTCTGTCTTAATATCCAGGGCTAAAAGTCCTCTCTACTCGCTTTTGCTGCTGCACTTAATACTGGGTTGGAGGGACAGACTGCCCCAGAGCTGGCTTTCTGTTCGTCTCCCCAGTCTGATCCCTAATTTCCACAAGAACATGTTTCCCCTGCAGTCTCAGTGAGTTTTTTTTTAATTGGAAGATCCTATGTACTGGACTTAGCAAGCAAAAATAAGGATTTAAAAAGAAGAAGAAAAAAAAAAAAAAGAGGAGGCACGCAGACTCATGTCTTTTCCCCCTGGCTCTGCGCAGCTTTACAGAACTTTCTGGGCCCAGTCCAGCTGTGGGTTTATATTAGAGTCCCCTTCTTCCAGGAGCCCTGTGGACCCCCTTCCACATTCAAGGGCTACACTGACCCCAGTGGTTGCGGATTTTGTGGGGCACAGTCTTCCTCTCAGGTTTTAGTTCCTGCTGTCACATTTCTCCCTCCAGCCTGCATCCCAAATCTCACCTGTATCTAGGTGATAACCGACCTTTCTGTCCGCGGACTGCCTCGCCAGCTGTGTTTAATCACCTAGTTCCGGGCGGATGGTATTCGATTCAGCTGTTCCTTCTCTCTGCTCTGACAGAGGGCGCAGAGCCGTCCACGTATTGGGTACCGCTTTGTCTCCCCTGGACAGCCGGGGAGGGGAGGCTGGAATCCCGGGGCGTTGTGGTTGTAAGGTCCCAGGAGGTATCTGAGGTCTCCCCGGTTGAAGACTTCTGATCACAACTTGTCTCCCGATCACGCACGGATCCCATCTCCCCTTCAAGACGGCGTGGTGTCTGCGGCAGACCCGCCTGCTCTGGGAGAGATTTCAGAGCAGCCGAGGCTGCCCAGCCAGGGGAGTGTGGCCCAATAGTCCCCAGCAGTCCCTTGGAATACAGCTGTCCTTCACTCACAGATACAGAAACTCCCGCACATGCGCGCACTCTCCTTTCATTCTCTCACTCACACGCTATCACCAGCCTGCTGTCCCGTTGGCAGCCATCTTGGATTCCCCCCTCCCCCCAGATGTATGCATATTGTGTTATTTTTTATCACAATGAAATGTGTCTATAAAGAGTCCTAACTCTGTATAGGCTAAAAGCCAAAATTACAAAATAACTTAGATTTGGTGGTGTTATATTTTTAATCATATTTTGAACCTTGAATTTTGTACTTTTTGGGATTTCACATTGCGTCTGTCTAGTTAGTTACTCCTAATTCCAACTTGACAGTTTTGGTTACAATGCCACCTCAGTTTTTACTTTAGTATCAAGAGTATGACTCTAATTTTCGGCTTAATCTTGGTTTTAGATTGTATCCACCACTTTGACGCTCAGGTTGGTGTGCCTGCTGTCATCTCAGGTTCTGCAGAATGGAGGTTCTTTTCTAGACCATAAAGAGATCCTATATGTCTCTTTTTGCTGCTACTGTCTACCTGAGGAGCTGCTATCTTTTGATCTTAAGTCACCTGTTCTTGGTTTAGTGCAACTTCACTTTCATACTTGACTGTATATTAGATCTTATTGCTTGGATTCATGACTTGAACTTTGAAATGCTGTAGTCACCTTCTATTTTCTTGATTTTATTGGCAGAAAATGCAGGTAGTTGTATTTCTCTTCCAGATGATGTTGCTTCAGTAATTAATATTTATTTGGTAAGGTCATTAAACCAGCAATAGGTCTACCATTATTATACAGTTCATGTAGTTCCATCTTGTACAAAAGAATAATGAAAATACCTTGTTAATTCAGGTAGCCGATTTCTATATCAGTCTTTTAGAATACCAACCTGGTCATTATGTCAAAAGTAGGGAATGAAGACAGTCTACCATACCTTACTCTTGGCAAATATATGCTGACTGCTGCTAATCATGACCTTTTTCAGTCCTCAAAAACCATCCGTCCATTTAGTGTCCCCTTCAAATATTTTAGTGAGCATAAATGTCAAGATCCCTGGTCTCTAGTTTTAAGACACTGCCTAACCTTTTCAGAAACTTGGGACATTTGCCTTTCTTTACTCTCATGGCAGCTCGCCTATTATCAATAACTCATCAAAGATTACTGACATTGATCTTATCTTTAAAATGACTCGGTGCCCTAAATTATATATTCTATGAGCCAGGAAAATGAAGTAACTTGAAGAATTTCTACATTTTTTCTCTTTCTATCTTTTTAACTATTTTGAATTTTAATTTCTTTTCACCATTTTAGTTTTACCTTTCCAAAATGATTATTCTTTTGACAGAAGAGGTGGAAACAAAATTGAAGGTAAGAAGGTAATATTTTTAATCTTTTATTATCATAGTATTTGGATTAAGGAGAATAACTTTTATAATCTGGTTCATAGTACAACTAAAAGTTTTATTTCCTTTAGCAGATTTGAAAATGTTAACACACTTTGAGAATCAGTCTTTCTGAAATACACCTGCTAATGTTTTATCATTCTCTCTAATTTTCCTTCCTTGTCCTTTTGATATATTTTAATTTTCAATATCTGCTCATTAAAGAACATCATAGAAAGCACTTTGGTTTTTGTGAACAACTTCCATGTTTTTATGTTTGTTTGTTTTTCACCATAGTCATTCATGAGTGAATGGCCAAAGCACCAGCTTTGGCATCTCATCATTGATGTTTCTATCTCTCTTTCCCCCTTCCTTCCTCTTTGAAATCAATAAAACTATATTTTTGAAAATCTAAATTGTGAATTTAATTATAGTTTTCTTGATTTGTTTTTATTTTAAAGCTGTCTTATGTATATGAAAAAGTCTCCTGAGAATTATATTATTCTAGATCTGTGTTGCTGTTGTTGTGGTTGATAGGCAGCTGAGAGAAAGTCTACTAATTTGGAAAATGAAATTGACCAGCAGAAGGGTGAAATACTCAAACCATTATTTCTAAATATTCTATAAAATTAAAATAGCATTTTTCAAAGGCAAAAATCTAAAAGATTAAAATATTACTTATTAGTATAGCTCTCTTTCCCTTCCTTTGTGTCTCCATAGGTATGTCTCCTCATGTGACCATAATGCACATGAACTGTAGATCATCCTTACATAGAAAATCATTTGTATCTTAAGTTATCCAGATGTAACTTATTCTATTAACTAGTAGATATTCCCTTCTCATATTTACCCTTTTCCCAAAAAGTTTTAATTTCACCCCCAAATTTTTGTTTTCTGTTTAAATCTCTTATGTTTTCAGCTGTATTACTTGAAGCCTTTTTATTTTAAGTGAAATTTTGGAATGTTTGGCAAATTTAAAATCAGAGGGGGAGGAAGTTTATAACTTCAAAAACACTGTTGTGTTCTACATGTGTGTTTACAGTCTACTCAAAAAAATTTGAAATAATTTTATTCAGAATTTTATATTTTTAGGTAGGGAATAGGGAATGCTACAATACACAAAAGAACATCTATCTGCTCAGAGCACACAGTCTGGATTAGAATTTCAACAAATGACAGGTGTTACCACATAGTACAGTAAATTCCATTGGAAGAAAAGGCAAAATGTGTAAGTATCATAGAATGGTCATTGAAACTGTACCTGGAAGTCACACCTACCATCCAGCATCAGCCTGAGGCCAATCACAAATTTCCCAAGATTACTTTTACTTAAAAAACAGTAAAGGCTCTTTTATTTCCCCTTGAAAAGATGACTCGCTATTCGTGGAGTAAAGTCACCTAACTGTTTCTATCTTATATGTTTTCTTTTATTCAATTGCGTGCTTTATCATGCACCCAGTTCACAACTTAGACCTTGATTTCTTACATTTTTTGTCCCTTTAACTTTATTTTTTATAGCACCAGGATGGAAGTATTGAATTAAATACTAGTTTAGCAGTTCACAATAATAAAAATACTTCATATCTCAAATACATTTTAACATCACCTTATGAGATTTGGATCCCTGTTGTTCACATGGGAAAATTGAGGCAGAGACAAGTTAAGTACCTTGTCCCATAGTTCTGCAAATGGTAAGTGCTAGAAGCACAACAGCTCAAGTGTCTATGCTTTATCCGCTACACTCTGTAGTATCTCAGATCTCACATGAGGAGAACATCAAACAGAAAAGTTACTGCTTTTGACTGAAGTGGCTGTAAACTAGACTAACAATAAAAATTTAAGTATATGGACATGTTTAATATAGAGAAGCGAAGGTTGAGTAGGAAAATGGTAATCAATATCAAATATGTAAGAAAGTGTCATGCAGATCAGGAATAGTATTTACTGTTCAGATTTTCGGCCAAAAGATGGAAAAGAGTTGACAGTCTTATGCATATTTTATTTGACATTTATAAATCTGTATAATTTTTAGATATCTATGTGAATTAGTGTGATTATGGGTATATGAGCATGTTAAAATGAATGCCTTCATTAAGATACTAAGAAACAAGACTGCTAATAAAAATACTGCTATTACATATGCTGGTCTATGGTACACTGGTGTCTCATAATAGTATGAGTCAAGTAAGAAATTTCTAATTTTTCACATTTTCCTACCAGAATTTATTCTCAAAGCTGTAAAATCTATGGTTAGTATTCCACACACACATAAAAAAAGGATTTCTTATGTTGTGTTCTATGATTCAGAACAATCATTTTATTAGTTTTTAAGTCATATTCTGAAAGAGTGCAGATTTGCTGGTTTCAAGATTCCAAATATACAGCAGAATATACAATAATATTTTAAGCAGTGATAAGACTCATGAGGTAATCATTGTTAAGAAAAGTAATATCATCCTATGTAATAAAAGAATAATATGAAAATTGTCCCCTCGGGATTTTGACCAACCAGGAGTTCCAATGCTCCCTATGATGTGCGCTGACCACTAGGGGGGCGGCACAGAATGAAGGAAGGCCCCAGCTGGCAGCTGGAAAGAAGGTCCCAGCGAACAGCCAAAAGGCCCTGATTGTCCTTGATCGCCTGCCAGGCCTTCGGACCCCATCCATACATGAATTTCAAGCACCAGGCCTCTAGTTATTATATACTAGGGGCCCGGTGCACTAAATTCATGCACTGGGGGTGGGTGGTCCCTCAACCCAACCTGCCCCCTCTCACACACTGGGAGCCCTCAGGGGATGTCCAACTGATGGCTCATTCCCAGCCTGAGGATTTAGGCCTTGGGCACCCAGCCATCGCCCTGCTCAGCTCAGCTCTGGCTGCCTGTGACCACCCGGCCTCGGGGGCTGAGCACTCACCGCCACTTCTGCTCACAGTGCACGGGGGCCGGGCGCTCCCTGCCACCTCCACCACTGCTGCTGCTGCTGCTGCTGCTGCTGCTTCTCTTCACAGCACCGGGGGGCTGGGCGCTCGCCTCCACCACCGTTTCATCTCCACCCCCGGGCCGGCCCTCACACCACTTGGCCCTGCCCCCACTCCCGATTGGCTGGCAGCATAGCCAATCAGGAGTGAAGGTATGGTCAAACTTGCATGTTTCTCTTTTATGATATAAGATAAGTTCTAACAAATTTTATATTTTAATTAGTTATTTGTGGACATGATTTATAGCATATATATATATACACACATATATGATATCTTCATATAAGTACACTATCTTAATATATAGCTGTATTAGAAAGAATAATGAGGAAGTATTTATGTCAATGGATTCACAATTGTATATTTTTACCTGTGTATGATGAATAATAGAAGTTCTGCATAATATACTTAGTAATAATAAAATACTCATTTTGGATTGAGTATTCTGCTAAAATAAAATCTTAAATCAGAGCCCTCAACCAAAAACTCTTTTTCTTACATGACAGAGTTCTTACACAAATCTGACATGTTCAAGTTTATTTGATCCCATACATAATTTTGTATTTTGAGAGGTGCTTTCTGAAAGCTGAAAGTCTCCTTTGAATTTATCACAATAGGGAACTGTATAGAGTAATTATGATGACCGAACCTGAACCCAGAATAGTACTGTAATATTATATTTTATTTAGCTCTTACAGCAACCCTATTGGATATGTTTTATTATCAGTCTCTGTTATACAGATGAAGGATTTTGCTTTGAAAAAGCGTAGGAATTAGGTCTATATCACACAGCTAATACAGATGGAATCTAGATTCAATCCAGGCCTGTCTCAATCCAAAATAGTAACCATTGTGCTGTAAGAGGCCGTCCGCATGGAAACCTGCATATGTTCACATGTGCATGTGTATCTTAGCTAAAACCAGAAAATGAACATCTGCTGTAAATATAACTGCTTATCCTAACAAGGCATCAGTATTTTTAGTATCATTTTTAATTTTAATTTGTAAAATAAGGTATATAATGATTTGAAGATAACAATT
This sequence comes from Antrozous pallidus, assembly GCA_027563665.1. NCBI lineage: Eukaryota > Metazoa > Chordata > Mammalia > Chiroptera > Vespertilionidae > Antrozous > Antrozous pallidus. Next base: position 45,526,543 of record CM050510.1, read on the forward strand.
GAGAATTATTCATTGGTAATTGCACATTTAGAAATGTACTGTTAATTGAAAAGCAAAATATTATATTTCAAAGTTTGACATTCAAATTATGATAAGCATATCCCTATCAAAACTAATGCCTATCTTTTTCTTTTTTAATCCTCACCCAAGGATATTTTTCTATTGATTTTTATAGTGGAGAAGAGAGGGAAAGACAGAGAGAAATATCTATGTGAGAGAAACACAGTGATTGGTTGCCTACTGCATGCCCCCGAACAGGCCCGGAGCCGGACAGTTGTCTGCAACTGTGATGCATGCCCTTGAACCAGAATTGAACCCTGGACCCTTTAGTCTGCAGGCTGAACCACTGGAGCATAACTGAAAGCTATCTTGATATCAGTGTCCCTCACTTTTTAAAAGAATACTCATTTAATCCTCTCTTTTATTATTATATTTTTACTTTTGAAAAGTCTATGGACTTAAGATATTTATTAATGCAATCGTATCATGCTAAAATAGCAAAGTCAGGAGATCTAAATATCATATAAAAAGGTCTTAACTATGTTTATACCTATTTGTTTCTATAAAAAAATAAGTGTTTTTCCATTTGTGGATTACCCAAATATGTAGCTCCTTTGCCTATTGACAAAAATATTCATATTAAAAGCAAAAATGTTCTAATATAAAAGCATAATTCTCAGGTTCATACTAAAACTGAATTTTGTTCCTTCTGCAAGCTTGTCAGGAGTGTTTGCTGATATTAATTTTGTGATATTTGTACCTTCTGATGCTGACCTAATAAAATATTGTTCAATAGATGTGTTCTACCTTTTATAATTTAATGATAGGTACTTAAATTAAACAAACTCTGGGAAAAGGTCCATGAAGCTTGAACAATTAATATCCAAAACATAGATATGGGCTTGGATTCTAATTTATTTTTGATGCAATATTAAAACAAAATCTGTATAAAATATTAATGTTATATTAGTTTTGAATTTACTTTTTATTGTAGAATAAAGACTATCTACCTAGATCATTTTATTTTGAAGGGCATTTTTAAAGGGCAGGCATACTTCTTGATAATTTAAATAATAATTATAGTAATTAAGTAACTAATATTCTTATATTGGGAAAATATGTTTAATGAAGTTCTGAAAAAGATCATTATTTTAATACAAACAAACACAATATTAAAAATGTTGATACAACCTTTTACTTATAAATATTTCTATGTATGTATAATATACATTTTTTGTATAACAATCCTTATAAGGGAATTTTTATAATATATTCTCTGTTTTGACTCACATCACAAAATACAAAGTCTCTTATCAGAGCCTGAATGCAAAGAGCAAACAATAATAAAAAGCACCTAACATGTTTTTAATGCAACAAAAGACATTAACCAATTATTTTAATTGAACTGGATAGGGTGTTCAAGAGAAATTAAGGTTGTTTCCATGGTTTGGAAAAGAAAATATGGAATGGAGTCTAACCATGGTCAAAAAAATCTACCTACATATATAGAAAACCCTAAGTGACCATTTGACCATCTGACTGGCCAGTAGCTATGACATGCACTGACCACCAATGGGCAGACTCTCCAATATCTGATGGGTAGGTTAGCTTGCTACTGGGGTCAACCTATCGGGACTGGGCGAGATAGGCCGGATATGCCCTAGGGCCCTCCCTTGGTTCTTTCAGTGCCAATTGTGCATCAGTGAGGTCAGTTGGCCTAGCCTGGCCTGTGCCCTCTCATAATCCGGGACCCCTCTGAGGATATCAGACTGCTGGGTTTAGCCCGATCCCAACAGGCCAGGCCGAGAGACCCCACCTGCCAGAGGGATCTCGCTTACTCTGCAGATGCCCTTCGAGCCCCAGCGCTGCCCCAGGTGCAGCCGGCTGGGGAGGGACAGTGGGAGGTTGGCTCCAGGGTGTGTCCGGTGTGTCTCATTCAGTCCTGCCCCGCCGGCCACCTTCTAATTAATTTACCTCACAGGCTATAACAGTTATTCAGTTAACAAATAACTATTAACTAGATATTCTTCCTTACTTTTCCTACAACATTCTTAGGTTTATTAATAATAATGACTAGAAATATATTCTAGTCATAAACATTGATTGCATCCTATTCCACTTTGTCTTTTTAAATTTTTTTTCCTGTAAAAGTCCATGGTTAATTAGAAATATACCAGTTTTAATTTGGAAACAGGGAAAACTCCAGTTTCTGAATTTAGCATCCTATTCCAGCACTTGATATTTAATTGTTCTCTTTGACAGGCTTTGATTCAGAATTAATTAGATCAGACTCTATAAAAGTTAATGATTAAATTTAACCTAAATGGGAGCTATTTCAAGATTTGAGATTTTTTCCCTCTTCAAATGTAATGATGTAAACCTCAATAAGATATTATATTTTTCTTAAGAGAGCAAATTTACCTTTGAATGTGTAAATTTCTTCTTACATGAAACTTAGTCATAGGATTTTAAATGTCCCTAAGTTTTTGTGTTATCTGTCAATATTTCATAACCACATTATTTATTATAAAAATTTAACTATATAAAAGAGAGAATGGAAATTTACAATATAGACTTAAAATTAAAATGAAGAGGGCGCTATAGTTTACTACAAACCTAAAGCAAACTATATCTGAAAATAAGACAAAAGGAGAAAGACCACTGATGTGTCCAAAGAACACTGACTGCCAGACTGTTAGGTAGTTTGAACTGTGTAACTTCCTGCTTTAATTATGGATATACCAACACTTACAATAGCCTGGTTTGCCCAATTTTCCAGTAAATTTAAGATATATACCAATCACTCTTTGTTATACACGAGTGCTATTTTTCGGGAGGCTATGATGAGACATGGTAAATACTTTGCCCTTTTGAATCTGAGATATTGGTTACTAATGATCTAGAGATGAAAGGCTGTGGAACCCAATTATAGTTTCTTTTCCCATCCAAATCTTTTATACATAACTTTTAAAATAATAAACCATATTTTCACATATATTATAGAATAATGAAGGGAATATAAAATCAACAAGATACCTTTCCCAAACTGCATATATATTTTATGAGATTACTCATTGGTTTTGAGTGGATTTGTTACACATACAGTCTTTGGGCATTCTTAAATTCATAGCCTATGAGAGGAAATGACCTAAACATGAAAAGCGTATGAAAATAGTACTCTTTTAAAGGATCTGAGATTTGTGGCCAAGTTTTTACATCTTCCTCCTTTGATTCCATGAGACCAGAATTTCCAGTATTCTAAACAGGCGATATTATGTGATCAGAGTAGCTGCAGGAGTCCCATCTGAAACATATTAAAGGAAGTCTGGTCAAAGGAAGTGTTTTACTACTACTGACGCTCTCACCACTCTTTAAAACTTGATCTCTGTTGCTAATATAATTTTTAAAGCACATGAAAAATTTATAGTCAATAAAAATTTTTCAAAACAAAAACATGCTCAGCATTACTGTTAATGGTTTCTCCTTTCCCTCAGTTTATAGAATATTATTTTATTGCTTAAAATAGAGCATTAGTTCCATGTGTTCACTTACAGAATTTTTTTCTTTTGATAAAGGTTACTTTAAATATGGCCAACTATTTCTGGGTCTCAAATTATGGAAAATTGAATATTATCATCTGTGTAATATACTAAAGAGATATTTAAATTGAGAGTATATGTACTATGTTCTTAAAAGGCACATGTTCTGATAAAAGAGAGTACTTAAACAGGGTGGTGATTATGGGAGAGTATTTTAATATTTTAGCAGAAATCATTAAAATATCAGCATGTTTCTCATGCTATAAGAAGCAATAAACTTAATGGCTTTTGGTCTTAATTATTAGTTTGCAATCCTGAGTTTAGGTGAAAAGAATTGCATTCAAATTTAATTTTTCACTTCTATATTCCAAAAATAGACCATACATGGGGACAGTTAAACAGTTATTGAATTTTTAAACGACTTTCCATTTAGGGGCAAAATAGTATTACAACTTAATATTGGATTACAAAAAAAAGCCTATTTCTGAAGGAATTTTTAGTTTATGAGAGTGCAGTGTCTGGGAATTACATGAATGGGCTTCATTCTCCCTTTCAGCTCTGAGAGGATGAGAACAAGATGTGCATATATAGAAAAAACACTGCCCTCTGCTCATCTCCAACTCTGTTTCCTTGAGTTGAGAAGCATGGCTGATCTCCATGAAGACACGCATCTGTTCACTGGATAAATAAGCAGGTATTCATTTTTTTCTGCACTTTTTGGTAAGCATTTTATTATGAAAAATGTCAAGCATATATAGAAGTAGAATCATATAATGACTCTCACACACACACCTATCACTTAATTATCACTCAGCTTTAATAATTACGAACATGTGTCCCAAAAGATTTTATCTATAACCCTAACACTTCCCCAATCCAATTATTTTAAATGAAATTCTAGGCTACATAACTTTAAACCATAAATATATCGGTGTGTAGCATTTCTAACATAAGAAGGGTGTTTTGAAATGTGCTTTAACACATTATACACCTAAATATTTTAGTTCTTCAGTATCATTAAATCTCCAATCAGTTTGCATCATTGTCTCATAATATTTAAAGAGTTAGTGAAACCATATCCAAATTAACTGTGTATGTTGTAATGGGTTGATATGTTTCTTATATCTCATTTTATTTATAGGATCCCCTGTTCAATTTTTCCCCCTTGAGACTTATATCTGGAGATTGCTGATTGCCTCTTCTGGGTGTTATTTAACAAGTTTATCTCTCCATCGTATATCCTTTAAACTGGTGCTTAGAAAATATAAAATAACAAACTTGATAACCATTTCATAACTGAAGTAGTATAGTCACAAAAGAAAGAATATAATATTTGGTCAACTCCTTTATTGATGATTATCTAGATTCATTTATCAAATAAAGATAAAAAACCTGGTGATGTAAATTCTACCAATCTTTATTCATTGGTTAGCTTAATGTTTCATAATGAAAATGCTTGTCTCACCTACTAACTAATTATCCTACAGTAAAGTTTTATGTATAAAAGTCAGGATAAAATACTCCTATTTTTTATTTGCCAAGTTTCTATTTAATGTTTTGGTTCTCTGGCATTCATCAAAGATAAGTTGAATATATGATTTATTGTCCAAACGTAGATATTTATAAGTGAAAGGGGATACTATTAATAATTATACTTAGACAACAGAATCAGCTGTCTGCCTGTCCTTGGTAAACCAGGATGGAAAGTCACTCTGTTCAAAGGTGACAGATAGTGTTTTAGCTTTTACTTTTGTTTTATTTTTGAAAAGTTGAATGTATTGGGGTAACCTTGGTTAATAACATTATAGAAGTTTCATAATTGTGATTCTATAATACATCATCCATATAGTGCATTGTGTGTTCACCACCCCAAGTATGGTCTCATTCCATCACCTTATATTTGACCTCCTTTACCTTCTTCATTCTGCCCCCACAACTCCCTCCCCTCTGGTCACTATCATGCTGTTGGTTGTGTCTATGAGTTGTTTGTTTTGCTTGTTTATTTATTGCTTTCAGTTTTATATTCCACTTATGAGTAAAATAATATGCTTCTTGTCCTTTTTCATCTGACTTATTTCACTTAACATATTTGCAATATCCATCCATGATTTCTCAAATAGTAATGTTTCGTTTCTTTTTATGGCTAAACAATATTCCACTGTATATATGTACCGCATCTTCTTTATCCAATTGTCTATCCAATTTAGGTTGTTTCTATGTCATGACTATTGTAAATAATGCTATAGTGAACATAGGGATACATATATCTTTACAAATAAGTGTCTTCAAATTTCTTGGGTTGATGACCGAGAAGAGGGATTAGAGGGCCATATGGTATCTCTATTCTTAATTTTTGAAGAACCTGCATATTGCTTTCCACAGTGGCTGCAGCAATTTGGAAATTGTATTACTTTTATAGTACACAAGACTTAGAGTAGAACTGTGATTGCTGACCTTTAAAGAATTGTTAGGTTTCATGCTAATACATCTGGGCCTGGTGCTTTTTCACCCTTTATTTTATCCTTTCTTCCCCCCTATGGTGATTTAGAAATTCTGTCTATTTTAAGGTCAATTTTGGTTAGTTTTTCTCCTTTAGAAAATATATTTCACAGAGCTTTCAAAATAGTTGCAGTTAGGTCAGCCTGCAGTAAAGAAAGACCACAGAACAGGTAACTTATGAACAGCAGAAATTTCTTTCTCACAGTTCTGGAGGCTGGAAGTGAAGATCAGGGTGCCAGCATAGTTGTTTGTGGGGAAGCCTCCTGCAGGCTGTGGACTGCAGACCTGTGGCTGTGTGGGAGAGACCACACAGAAGGGGCAAATGAGCTCTCTTGGGCTTCTTTTAGCAGGAATTAATCTCATTAGTCATCTCATCACTTCCCAGAAGTCCTACTTCCTAAGACCAGGGCTTTTATCATTAGGATTTCAACATCTCAACTTTGGGAGGAATACCAACATTCAGACCATAGTAGGAGTCTCATAATTTTATATTTTAAGTTTTACTCATCTTTATAAAATATTATTTGCATAAAAGAAAATATACCATTCTAAGTGCAATTTGATGAGTTTTGATCTATGTACATGTTCTTTCCCTCCAGTGCTTTAAAAAGTGGCTTTGTTGTTTATGGGGAATGCTAGACCTGTGTCCTTTCTCCACTTTTGTATGATTACTTCTCTTTCCTTTGCATTGAATGTTCCTGACCTCATTTGGTTTGTACTCCCCATAGGCTCTCTCGGTACAGGCTCTCAATAAAATAGGGCCAATGTGATGGAATGTGTGTGATTACATGTACATGATTATGTGATCATTTTACATATGATCGTAGTACCAATATTTCTATATTTTCTCTTCCTTGGTGCCCATATACCCCATTCTTCATCTTCCCTATTGTTAATGTTTTGTATCATCATGGTACAACCTGTCACAAGTAATCAACCAACACTGATCTGTTACATTTAACTAAACTCCATATTTTATTCATGCTTCACTTTGCCTTAATATACTTTTTCTGATATAGAATATTACCCAGGATATAATATTATATTTATTCATCAAATTTTCTTAGCCTCCTCTGGTCTATGGAACTTCCTCATATTTTCCTTGGTTGGTGACCATGAGAGTATTAAAGAATATTCGTCAATTATTATGTCAAATATCATTCTATTGGGATATGTCAGTGTTTACCTGATGATTGGATTGAGATGATGGTTTTTGAGAGAAAGATCACAGAGGCGATATGATCTATAACGATCTATAATAATAAAAGCATAATATGCTAATTAGACCAGAAAGCCAAACGACCTTCTGGACATCATTCCATATGTCCTTCTGGACCAAGTCATAGTAGCAGGGGCTGAGGCTAAGGGAGTTAGGGGCGATCAGACAGGCAGGCACAGGCATTAGGAGTGATCAGTCAGGCAGGCAAGTGGTTATGGGTGATCAGGCAGGAAGGCAGGTGAGCAGTTACGGTTTATCAGGTAGGCAGGCATAGTGGTTAGGGGCGATCGGGTAAGCAGGCAAGTATTTACAGGCAATTGGGCAGGCTGGTGAGTGGTTAAGGGTGATCAGGCATCAGGAGAGCAGTTAGGGGTGATCAGGCAGGCAGGCGAGTGGTTAGGGGCAATGAGGAAAGCCTGCCAGTGGTAAGGAGCCAGTGGTCCCAGATTGTGTGAGGGAATGTCTGACTGACGGTTTAGTCCTGATATCACAGGGATCGGGCCTAAACCAGCAGTCAGACATCCCCTGAGGGGTCCTGAATTGTGAGAGCATGCAGGTGGGCTGAGGGGAATCCCCCAACCCCCATGCACAAATTTCATGCACCTGGCCTCTAATCATCTTACCTAATAATAGACAAACATGTAAATTCACCATACCTCTGCCACACCACCAGTCAATCAGTGATATGCAAATTAATCTAACAAAGATGGTGATTGATTTGCATACACAGGCGCTGAGTGATGGTGGCGGGATGCTTGTGTTGTCGCCATGGCCTCTGGGAAGCATGGGAAAGCGGGGTCAGAGTGGAAAGAAGCTGGCCAGAGTGGAAAGGCAGTGCTGGCAGCCAGGGAAAGGAAAGCCCATTCTAGCATGAATCTTTGTGCATTGGGCTTCTAGTATTATATTAAAGGTACATGCTATCAGATGAACTTATCACTGGTTATGGTAAGTTTGCTCACCTGGCCACAGTATTGTTTGTCAGATTTCTTTACCGTAACATGACTCTTTGCCCCCATTTCATTCTCCTATCTTTGGAAACTCATCCTTCACTAAGCACAACTCACACTCGAGATGTGGGAAGTGAAGTTCCACCTCCCTAAGGAGCAAGTATCTACATAGATGATTTGGGATTCTTCTGACAGGTGATTTCCCTCTTCCCCCTCATTTAAATCATTTATTCAATAATGTAAATATTTCAATACTTGTCTCATATGTATTTACTTTACCCTTTGAGACATAGCCCAATACCACATTTATTTATATTGTTGCCAGAATGTCCCAGCTTTGTCTATTGGGAGCTCTTTCCAGTTGTCTTCTGTGTCCTGTTGACATACTCAAACCTTCTGCTTTTTAGTACTTGCTTCCTTATTTTAAGGCATTAAAAAATATCCTCAGCTCATTTGTGTATTCCCTCACCCATCTCTAGAGATACCATTTTCCCAAGTTTTCCTGGTTCTTTTTATTGGCAAATTGTATTAGAAACCAAGGTCTGGATGCTGTGTTTGCTCATTTTTTTTGAGGTGGGTACAGAAGTGGCTCATTGCATCTGCCTCCTCTCAGTGGACAGAGTAGGAAATAGATGTATATACACTCACTCTGTAGTTTCTTCTGTATCTATATATCTGTGTTTATATTAAGCTAAACAAGAGTTCATACTGATCTTTGATTCCAATCCAACACTACATGGTTCATTCTAACCTTTTCCTTTTGTTTATCTGTACTTCCCCCTTCAATAGTGTGAAGCTGCCCCCACCATCTGCTAGGCATGGCCTTTGCTACTTGAGTCCTTACAGACATGAGGAATGAAGTTATAGATGGAGAAACTGGCAGAAAAAAAAATGCAGTTTGACTCTCAAAATTCTACCAAAGATGTCTCTTTGCTTTGGGTATCTCTGCACTATGTATTCCAAGGAGTCAGCTAAAAATAAATAATTATTACCCTGTGTAAACCATGTGAAGAAGTGTGGTGAAAGGCAGATTGTTAATTAAGAGTAAATAGTAATACTGTGAAATAATTTACCAAGAACTTTCAAAATCATTCACCAAATATATGTGTAGGTTTTGAAGTTCCATCTAGCAGCAGGGTTGTAGAGAACAGTCCTTACCCACTTCATGCCAAGGTCTGGCCCCAGTAGAGGCCTGCTACTCTTGGCCAATTGTAAAGAAGTTGCATAGATACATGCCATTATTAATCACTGTCTCTATTGTCAAAAGCTATTTGCGGACATTGTATCTCATTCCATCTAAAAATTATTCCTATGTATTTATGGTTCACTCTTCCTTTGTACCATGATTTGGCACACAAAAACGGTGCTCTGCAAATCAGGGAAAAGTGAAAGTAATAATTTGTCTGCACGAATCAGGCTCTGATGTACTACTGTTCTCTAATGTCTCTCATATCTGCCTTTGTATCGCCAACTGTCGTGTAGTTGTGGGGTTTTTTTAGATGTGCAAAGAAAATTGCAGCTATTTAAAATAACCTAGAGAGGGAGAATGATAGGCAATATCCTAACTACCTTAGCCCTTTACATTTCTGCAGCCTGTTGCCAAGGAAACCACCAGGGACTTTAGGGAAATTTGTAGATATTTAAAATGGATTGTGCCTGCACATAGACACTTGCACAATTTGCACTGCAGAATAAAAAGCTTCCAGTCCTGCAATATTAAGCCTGGAATTTCAAGGGCTGTAGATGAGAAATAACAAAATGCAAAGGCTTATTCCCTTATACGCCAAAGAATGTACAATATATAGTACTTCAGATTATTATTAGGATAGGCTATTTAGAAAAGAAGAGGGAAAAATCCAGCTGGAAGAGTAAATAGTGCAATACAAACCTATAAATCTTGCATTTTTATTTGTACATGTGATTTTCAATTTTTACCTTGCGTCATCATTTTCACAATTAATTCCCAAGGTATATTTCAGTTTTTAAAACCCCAAAAAGAAAATAAAATCCATTTCTTGCTGAGGCTCTGTTGGAAATTGACTGAATTCTATATAAATGCAGACATGAATCTTTATTCACAATACCATGAGTGAAGTGCAGGTATTAGAAGAGAATAGAGATGGGCTGACATATCAAAACCCTTGAGCTAGTTTTTCACCTTCTGTGTGTTTATGCCTGTCCTCTTATTTTTATCTCTTTACAAATTTTTGCTGAAGATGTGATATTTCTAGTGAGACAACTGACTGCAGAGTAGAAAGCAAATATACAGATTGATTTCCAAATACTATTTTCACATATCTTCATGGTTCATTTTTGAATCCGTACTCAGAGTCCCATTCCCCTCACCATTCAGTACAAGTTTTCCATACTCTCCACACACTCTTTGTCACATGGAGACTCAGCCTCACCCTGCATGTGTAAGACTACCACACTCCCATCTGTTCATCTCCATGGACTCTATGATATCTGTGCAAGAGGTCTGCAGAGCAGCAAGTCTCTGCCCAGACAATGCATTCTTTGTTCTAAAAAATATGTCTGCCTGGCTGGTGTTGCTTAGTGGTTGATCATTGACCTATGAACCAGGAGGTCACGCTTCAATTCCCAGTCAAGGCACATACCCGATTGTGGGTTGATCCCCATTAGGGGGCATGCAAGAGGCAGCCAATCAGTGATTCTCTATCACCATTGATGTTTCTGTCTCTCTCCCTCTCCCTTCCTCCCTGAAGTCAGTTACATATGTATTTAAAAAGATATCTCTGACAGATGATGACATGTACCTTCTACTTTTCATAGTTCTAGAGTGCAAATAGTAAAAACCCATGAAGTCAGAAGCAAATAATGAGATACAACAGCTCAAAAATAGAGCATTTCTATATCTCTTAATAATTTAACTTTATGAAGTTTTACAATTTCCATCACATTCATTCATGGAAATATGTTTTTAATGAAAAATAAACAATTGTATAAATATCATTTTTATATACTAAAAAATTCACCATGATCCCAGGTGACTTTGTTTCCTGTTCCAAACTCCTTCAAATCATTAAAACAATACAAAAATTGCAGGATTCATTTATTTTTACCAGAAAGGAATAAGAGGTATTATTATATTGAAAATAACACAAAGGAGTTTTAGTTAGATATTTTCTAGATAGAGTCCAATTAAAAAATAATTTCAATGAATAAAAGAAGCATGACAAGAGATAAGTATTTGGACTCAGCAGAAGCTAATAGATAAGGACACTGAGGTAGGGACAGGTTAACCTATGGAAAATGCAGGGAGCATTTGCCTTGGGATCTTTTTCTCTAGTGCTGACAAAGAGCATTAAAAAGCAACTATATGGGAAGCCTAGGGCATCTCCAAATTTAAAACACACACACCTTAGAGGGCTTCAATTAACTGTTCTTCCCCTAAAATACAGGGCTTTTCTCTATGTTCGTGGGCTCTCTCCTTACCAGTTACTGTGGGCACTGGCACCAATTGCACAGTAAGGAGAAAAAATTAGTAAACCCACTCATTTTTGGGAAAATGTTGGTTATGAATAAAATCTTATCAGTCAATTTAGGGAAGGAAGGAAACATCAGAGCATGTAGCCTATAAAAGGTGCTGTGTCATAAGATGGGGTGAGCACAGCACCCCTAAGTCAGAGGAAGAAGCTACTTTAAAAATAAAATAAATACAACAGAATAGAGAAGTCGATTTTAGAAAGTGTCTACTTTGTGTTGCAGTAAAAAGGAAAAGAAATGAACACCATGAAACAAGAGATGAAAGATGAGAGGATAAGAAAATAGACAGATATCAAAAAGAGCGAGCTGGGAGCCAGACAGCAGGGCGAAAGGAGCTGAATGAGATAAGGAAAAGGTGAAAGGAAACAAAAGGAACAATAACTAATTTTAAAACTGCTTTGAAAGCGATAGAGTCCCTACTACAAACACTGAATCAGTGATATGAAAGTTGAAATGTTGAGCTGCTGAAAATTTTTATTATTCAGCAACAATAAATTGCTTACAGTTGGAATAAGCTTTAAAAATCACAAATTTAAGAGTAACCGGGGGGGGAGGGGGAATGAATGAGGATTATAGAAGAAGTTAATATATTTTAAGATGATCTGGTAAATAAATGTAATAATACCCTTATTAAGAACAATAGAAAAGCATCAGATACTTGAGAAGCTCCTAAATATAATTAAGTATAAAAGTAAATACATAAAATGCATAAATAAAAAAGCTAAAAATGAGCTAGAACAAATAAACAGATACATAGGAACATAAGAAAGGAATGCCAAAGCTAATACTTTTGAAAAGCTTACTGAAATATGTAATGTTTTAGGGAAATATAAATTAACAAAAATCATTTTCCCAATGTTGAATGATTTAAAAGGACAATTTTCACAAAAGAAATATAATAACTAATATTCCATATTAAAAGGAGAGTTTTCAGATTCATTTGGCATTATAATTTCTTCCAAATTTACAAGAAACAAATAATTGTCTCATAGAAATAATTTCAGTGCATAGAAAAAGAAGGAAGCGATTTGTTTTTAATCATTTATTTTTAATAACATAACCCTTTAGCAAAAAACCTGACAGAGAAACTAAGATATAACTCATTTAAGAGTATACTTAATAAAATACTAGGAAAATAAGTCCAGGATGTTATTAATGAAATAATATAAACATATTCAACCAGGGTCTATTCCAGTAAAATTATGAAGACTCAGTATTAGAAAACCCTATTAATATGTAGTCATATATAAGAAACAAAGAAAAACGTTATATAATCATTGTAGGTACTAAGAAAACATTCGATTATATTCAACACTCATTCCTGGGATAAAGGGGTTTTAGTTGTGGACTTGTCCTTAATATTAAAAAATCTTTAATAGTGTAGCTAAATCAGTTCTCCCTCAAATTATCTACAGATTTAATTCAATCCCAGCCAAAGCTTCACTGTGTGTGTGTGTGTGTGTGTGTGTGTGTGTGTGTGTGTGTGCGCGCGCGCATAGACAAGCTGATTCAAAGGTATATGTGAACAGGTCAAGAAGAGAGCTAAGCCAAGAGGGAAGAACAAAGTTTGTGGATTTTCTAATAATGAAATCCAAATCTAAATAAACCTATGTTTTTTGTTTTGTTTTAAAGACTGTGGTTTTTGCAAAAAGATTGACAATTAAGAGTAGAGAGTATGAGGGCTAGATGGTAGAATAGTTGAAGTAAAGGAGATAGGACCCAAATCTTCAAGGGTGTTATAGGCCACTGCAAGGACTTGGCTTCACTCTGGCTGAGATCAGAAGCAAGTGGAATTGTGTGCACTTTATGACAAAATCTTATTTGTATTTTAAAATTGTCACTCTGGCTATTGTGCTAAGAACAAAGAATAGGGAGGGCATGGATGCAAGTTGCCTGACCTTTTGCTCCTTAATACATCAACATTATCACCTGAGATCAAAGACTAGAGAACATTGCCATTTTATCTTTATTGCACCCACAAAAATTAAATTCATGCGTTATAATCTAATAACAAAATCTGTATTCAAACTTACATTTTTCTGTAAATTCACTCCAGGCAGTTCTTTGCTCCCATCACTAAAGCAACTTAACTTTCACCAGAGTTAGCAGTAATCTCCAGATTGTCAAAACCAATGGACAATTGTGGCAATTGTAAGTCTTCATTCTCCTTGAGGCAGAATTGGTTTTTATCTAAGTAGGTTACTATCTCTAAGTATAAATGACCAAGGGCTAAGTCCACTTTTTACCCTCTAGGTCAAAAACTATGCCATGGGTCTAAACACAAGTATACACTAAATGACTTCCAATTCATACCTCTCTCTGATACTCCAAATTCAGGTATCCAATTGCTTCTTTGGCATCTTCATTTGATTATCTAATAGACATTTCAAGGTTACTTTGACCAAAAAGCAGTTCTTGATTCCCAGTCAATTAACCCCCCCCCCACCCCCCAAATATTTCTCAGTTTAGTTATGTACAACTTGTTTACTCCTCTATCTCAGGATCCAAAAATTGGGAGTTGTCCTTGACTTCTCTCTCTTACATTGCATAGCCAATCCACCAGTAAATCCTTTCAAATAAATTCAGTATCTGACTACCTTTACCAGCTCCAGTGCAATAAAGATAAAATGGCATTGTTCTCTAGTCTTTGATCTCAGGTGATAATGTTGATGTATTAAGGAGCAAAAGGTCAGGCAACTTGCATTTAAAATATTCAGTTAAAAAACACATCTAAAGAAACAGGTAAAGAATATGTGGCAAGATATAGGAGAAAGAATTGGAGATAAAAACAAAGGCTTTGCTTATAAGGAATTTGATGCAAAGGAATGGAGATGAAGAGATAATGGAAAGGGAAGGTTGAGAGAAATCTTTAAATATGATTGATATGACATCATATTTGAAAACTGGTAAGAATAATCCAGGGGAGTGTATAAAACGTGATGATGCAGAGAAAAGAGGAAGAGATAGAGTTGCTAAAGCATCACTAATGAGTGAGCTAGATGTAATGGGATCTCAAGTACAAGTGGGGGCATCAGCCTAACTTTTCTTTTCTTCTTGAATTTCTCCATATTTTCCAGATTATCTATGATAAATATATATATAAGTACCACACTGAGGCACCTGACAAAATCCTATTTTATATCATACTAGAGGGCCGGTGCATGAAAATGTGTGCACTCAGGGAGGACCCTCAGCCTAGCCTGCACCCTCTCGCAGTCTGGGAGCCCTCTGGGGATATTCCACTGACAGTTTAGAAGCTGGCCTAATCTGAAGCCTGGCCTCACTCTGCAAGAGGCAACTGGGTGGGCTGATCAGGGGATGGAACCACTGCCGCCACCACCAGCGGCCTCCCCCTGTGGGAGGTGACTGAGTGGGCCTATCAGGGGCTGGTGCTGTCCCCTGATCACCCCTCTGCCACCACTGGTATCATTGCCCCCAATTACTGTCCCCTCCCTCTGCCTGCTGGCACATGCCATGAATGGCCTGGTGCCACCTGTTTGCCAGCTCTGCTCCCCTGCTGACCAATCATTCCACCCTTTGGTTGATTTGCATATTACACTTTTATTATATAGGAAGATTCTGTCAAGTTTCTGTAAATATATTCTGTTAAGTATCTTGGTAATACATTAAAAAGCAGAAGGGCACAGAGGTCATTTTTTTTAAAAAGTGGAAATAAACATAAAAAAACACACACCTAATAACAAAACATGAATGCCAAATCATGGAGTGTGAAATATTTTCATGCAAGTTGAAAGGATATAGAGCAAGGGCTAGATGATCTGATTGATGGATGAAGAAAGGATATAGACGCGAGTGGTGCAGGGGTCTGCAAACTCCTAGCCCTTTAAAGGAATCCAGCCCTCCACCTATTTATGGTTTTCCTGGGATATGCCACCCTCACCTACATATAGTCTATTTCTGCTTTCACCTTAAATGGCAGAGTTGAGTAGGTATGGCCCACAGAGCCTAAAATATTCACTCTGGTACTTTCAAAAAACAAAACAAAAAATTGGCAAGCAATATAACCTTGTTATTTAAAGTATAGTTTCTACACCAGCAGCATCTGGTTATGTATTAAAAATGTAGGACCTCTGGCTCCACCACAACCCTTCAGAGTCATAATCGTTATGTTAACACATTTCCAAGGTGACTCAATGCACATTAAAATTAGAGGAGCCCTTCCTGAGATAGAAAGTATATTTCTTCTTGTGCTCTGGTAGACTGACTTGAGTGTCAGCCTTCCACCAATCTTGTAGTATTGGACACACTTCTTTAAAACCTTCATTTATTACCTATTGATATCAGATAAAATTTTTCAAACCTTATTTTTTATTATTAGCTACTTAGAGCCTCAGCAGAAAGAGGGACCACAGAGATCATCATCCTAGGGTTGTTGGTTACAGAGAGATTTTATAACATTTATGACCCAGATTCAGATAGTAAATGTTGTTCACCCTTAATTGATCCCACTCATGTGCTTGGAAATTCATCTTGCTGAGTTCTAGAATCAAAGTTTAACTGTTGCCGAGACCGGTTTGGCTCAGTGGATAGAGCGTCGGACTGCTGACTGAAGGGTCCCGGGTTCGATTCCGGCAAGGGCATGTACCTTGGCTGCGGGCACATTCCCAGTAGGGGGCGTGCAAGAGGCAGCTGATCGATGTCTCTCTCTCATCGATGTCTCTGACTTTCTATCCCTCTCCCTTCCGCTCTGTAAAAAATCAATAAAATATATTTTAAAAAAAAAGTTTAACTGTTATTAGGACCACCTATTCCTGAACTTTCACACACACAGAGTGTGTAGCTTTCCAGCCAGTACACCATAGTTGGAAAGTCAAAACTAAAGTTTACATAGGTCCATCCTAGTCAGCTCTTAATTAGCCAGTGGAAAGTCAGGCCCACCCTACTGGATTTGGGAATGTGATGGAAAATATAAGAGCAAATTTACCATCCTTGCTACATTCTGACTTCATTATAGACTACATGCTAATAGGAAGGCTAGGGAAGATACAGAAAAACAGAATATTTCAATGGATAATAAGTAACTAAATGTAAAACAAGTACTTGTTGAGCTCTGAAAGGACAAAGTCATGTGCGTAAGTTAAACAATTTGAAAAAGAATAATTAAAAGTTGATAAGTTTAATCTACAAATGATAAAACCATATGTATTTGAATTGTTTTTAAACCTGGCTTAACTGCAGGAATATAACAAGTTTTAAACTCTATTTAATATATTTCAATATTTTAGAGTTTATTTTTTAAATATATTTTTTATTGATTTCAGAGAGAAAGGGAGAGGGAGAGAGAAACATCAGTAATGAGAGAGAATCATTGACTGCCTCTGGCACACCCCACTGAGGATCGAGCATGCAACGGGGGCATGTGCCCTGACTGAGAATCCAACCATTACCTCCTGCTTCGTGGAGTCAACATTCAACCATTGAGCTATACTGGCTGGGCAAGATGACCATTTTAAAAAAATAAATGTAGTATCTTGGGTATTTTGAAGTCAGAATAATTTAGAGTAGTGCCAATTTTCATATATCTTGCAAAAGAAATTTGAAATTATTTTCTTCCCTTTGGTAGGGGGAGAGTGACATAACCATATCATGGCTATATTTCAAAATATGCATAGCACAACAACATGAATAAAATTGTAGTACCTAAAAGAAAAAATATTGTTTAAAATAAAATTTTGCCATATGTTTTAATTTTAATTATAGGTGATTTAACTTAGCTTTATTTTTTATTTCAAAGTTTAATGACAAGCTTCCAGAAATATAGTTAAGCTCTATTAAGTGAAACGGAAACATGTTTCACATTGTCTAAAGTTCTCTGAGGTTTCTTGTGTTTTAATTAGCTATTTAAATTTTAAGTTCCACTTCATTTCCTTTTTCCATTGATTCCCATGAGGACTTTGTATTTTTAGATATAGTTTAAATATAAAAAAATACTGAATAAAGCTAAAGAGTAAAATTGTGGCATATTTAAACTTGATTTAGGCCCAGGAGGAAAGTATAAAAGTGAAGCATGAACCTGGCAACTCCTGTTCTTCTGAGTCAAATAGAATGCAGGACTCTTTAGTTATTTATCCTATATAATAAAAGCCTGTTATGCAAATTGTCTCCTCCACCAGGAATTCAACTGCTTGCTATTATGTGCACTGACCACCAGGGGGGTGGTACAGAACATGGCGGGCATCAGCATCATGATGCTGGCAGTGGGTGGCACTGGAGGTGTTGTTGGCCCTGATGGGCCCTGGCAAGAGCAGAACTGTGGCAGAATGGTGAAGCAGGTGAGCAGGTGGTGCCAGGCCAAGGTGGGTGTGAATGGAGCCTGATCACCCCACAGAAGGTGACTAGTGGCAGGGGAGCGGGGCCACCGCTCAGCTCCCAGGTGCTGAGGGATCTGGGTGGGAGTCCAATGACTCAGACAGAGGGGGCACATGGGGTTTCAGGGACCCAGGTGCTGCTCAGGCTCAAAGGTCAGCTGGCACCTGCCCTTTCACGCCAGATGCTCATACTTTGATCAGTGACCAGGCCTATGCACAAATTTTATGCACTGGGCCTCTAATTTATTTATGAAAAGAATAGCACTTTTTAAAATCCTTATCTGAGGAATTTTTTTTATTGATTTGAGAGAAAGAGGAAGGGAGGGTGATATTGAGAGAGAGAAATATTGATGGGAGAAACATCTAAGAGTTGCCTCCCACATATGCCCTGAGCAGAGTTTGAACCCACAACCTAGGGATGTGCTATGACTTGAAATCAAATCTGAAACCCTTTGGTGTACAGGATGACCCTCTAAACAACTGAGTCATCTGGCTAGGAGGAAATATAGGATTCTTTAAATGCTAAACCATAAAAGAATGGGAGAACTATAACCTGATGTTATGATGTGTGCATGTAAGTGTCCACAAGGGTTGTTATGGCAACCCTTAACTCGGGAATTTTTGAAATGGAAAAATTTAATTCATATTTATTAATTTATTCATTTGTATTTCTTAATGACCTATGTCCTAGGACTAGGACAAATGTTTCATTTTCTTAGAACTTGTATTCCAATAAAATACTCAATACCAACATGTGATTACATACATTGTACTAGATCCCACATAAGAGGACTGGGTGAAATTGTACATGTGTTACTCTAGCTACTTTGTAAAGAATCCATAGCAGGTGGAACAATCTAAGCTGGGAAGACAATAGGAGAGCCATACAGTTGTTCTGAAGTGGTTGAACTCTCGGGCTCCTGTGAAAAGAGAGCCTGAGGACTGCTGATGATCAGACACAGGTGTGAGCAGAATTAAGGATTTGCTCTCAGTTTTTGGTCTGACAGTTAGAAAGCTAGGAGTCCCATTTTGTAAGATTGGGGGAAATTAGTATGACCAAGAATGAGGAAGAGAATTACAATTTGGAATTTAGACCTGTTGTGCCGAGTTCTCATTACTTTTCAAGTGGAAGTCTGTAATTCTGGAACTTCAGGTGAGGGAAATCATCAAGAGTGTAAAATGAGAAGGGAAACAATCTGATGGCTGAACCCTAGAAAAGGGAACACATTCAGCAAGTGACAGCAAACATGTGACACAGGAAGTGAACTATATAGTTCACTTGAAAATATTGTGAATAGAAGCAAAGTAAAACTAAATAAATAATATTTCTTGATAAGAAGAAAGAGACCAAACTGTCAAATACTGCTGAGATGGAACAATCTGAGCCCAGCAAGATGAATATTAGATTCGGCAAGTGGATGTCATGGGTGACCTTCAAAAGAGACGTTTCTGCAGAGCCATCGGGACAAATTCCTGATGGAAATGTGTAAAAGAGAGAATGAAGGATTTCCATTTCTAGTCATATGGCTTACTGTTTCGCAGAGACACATTTTCTGGAGCAGAACTGAAAAAGCTGCCCAAAATATAATAAACATCTCTTTCACAGCATGGCTGAGCTGTCAGTAGAGACACAACCAAAAAACGAACAAACAAAAAACCGTAAAAGAAATTGTGTTTGTAAAGTAGCATACCCTGGGGGCACTGCTCCTCCTGGCCACCTAAGAGCATAGGTTTAATGACCCACAAGCATTAGGAGACAAAAGACACATGTTGGGGCCTACACAAACTGAAAGTCAGGCCAGAGACCATGTATAAAGCCAGGATACTCTGTTATGTCAGGTGGAAGAATGAACTTATTGTCTTTGTTTGGAGATTAAGTATGGATTAAGAAGATGCACATCGATTCCAAGATGACAAATGGTGGTTAGTTTTATATGTCAGTTTGGTTGGATTACCTTGCCCAGAAAGTAGTTCAAATATTAATTCTGCATAGTAGATGTTTTATTGCATGGGATTAACTTTTACATAAGTGGGTTTTGAGTAGAGCAGACTGCCCTCTAGTGTGTGCGGGTCTTGTCCAGTCAGTTGAAGGCCTTAATAGGAAAATACTGACCTCTCCAGAGCAAGAAGGAATTCTGTCTTCAGACTGCCTGCTGACTCAGGCTGGAACAAAAACTCTTCCCCAGGTGTTCTCCAGCCTGCTTGTTATCTGCCTTGCAAATTCAGATGTGCCAGCTCCCACAACTGTGTGAGCCAATTCCTTAAAAGTCAACCTTTCTTTCCTATCTATCTATCTATCTATCTATCTATCTATCACCTATCATCGATCTATTGTCTATCATTTATCTATATTTGATTCCAGCACTCTAGAAAATACTAATACAATAAAAGCCAAACATTTCAAAGTAAAATGATAGCCAGATTTTCTTGAATTTGTAAATCCCCAAAGATAATATATATATATTTTTTCTCAACATGGTTAAAAAATTCCCTCCAAATAAGCAGTAACTAGAGTGATAATTGACTTCTTAAAGTCAATAAGGAAGCAAAATGAAAACAAATAAAATTTTTAAATAAATAAATATGACATAGAAATCAAGAAATGCCTAGAAAGTTCTGGAAGCACACACACACACACACACACACACACACACACACACACGAGAGAAAAAAGACTATCAGTGAATGAGAAAGCAGTTTAGATCTCTTACTTTCTCTACTTTACTTTGGTTTGGTTCTTTTTTGAAAACTTTTATTCAGAAAGTTGTCTATTCTTTTTTTCTGAAATAAGATGATAAAAGTAGCAGACAGGCATTTAAGGAATACCGAATATTTTTGTCATAACATCTATACTAATTATAAATGTATAGCATCTTTAATATTTTTATTCTTAAACTCAAAACACTTAAAATATTCTTTAAAAACTATTTACTTATTTTTATGTAATAGAAAGGAATACTGTGTCCACCTCCAATTAATACTCATAAAACAATTATTCAGCATTTTATAGAAATATCCTAAGTAAATGTAATTCATAGCACAGTTCTTATCTTACTAAAAATAGCCTACTTGAGTGACAGTGGCTGAGTCACCCACATTCTCTTTCAGCCTCAATTTCCTCAATGAGAGGAGCTGGCTTTACTAATTTGTCATTCATTTTAGCTTCAAGGTTTTATGTTATTTTGTATTTTCCTCATTTAGACCATTTCTCATTATTGCCATTAAATAGTCTTGATCTGGTCCATCCAAACAACTATGTTTGTGTATATACTAGAGGCCCAGTGCTCAAAATTCATGCACTGGTAGGATCCCTAGGCCTGGCCAGCAATCAGGGCCAATCTGTGGGGTGACCCATTGGGCAATCGGGGGGCGGGCTGCTGGCACCTGCCTTGGCCAGCCTGGCACCACTTGCTGGCCCTGCCCCCGCCACCGCTACTGGTTGTCTCCCTCTGCAGAGTGACAGGTGGGGCAATTGGGGGCCCCTGGCTGGCACCTGCCTTGGCTGGCCTGGGGCCTATGGGTTGGAGGCAGCTCCTGCATTGAGTGTCTGCCCTTTGGTGGTCAGTATGCATCATAGCAACCAGTCGTTCCACCAATCATTCTGCAGTTTGGTTGATTTGCATGTTAGACTTGTATTATATAGGATGTGGATCTGGCCAGGTGGGGAAGGACACCAACGACTGCTGGCAATATAGAACCCTTATGCAGATTTTTGCTTTTCATGCAGCAAGAGGACCAGCAGAGAAGGTGTATTTTCTATTTGTTCAGTCCAGAGCACTGCTATGTTTTATGCTTTCATTGCTCTACTTAAAATTCTCTTATGTTTTTGTCAAAAAAGTGACCTGTTCTATTTCATGTAAGAAAGCTTCACATTAAAAGAATATGAGGTAGCAAATACCTTTATGGAAGCACTGTTGGCAGCTGAAATCACTGACAACTTCCTGGCTGTGATTCATAATCTATATTGGTGCCTCTGAGACAGCAGGCTATTGATTTTTCCCTGTCTATAATCCAAGACCATATCCAGAGCTTGTTAGACATCTGTGGGAATATAAACTGAGTTTCGATACAAGTTAGGAAGGTTCTTTTAGCAGGGCACTTCATTCTTGTCTTAGAGAAAATCTTTACACAACTCTAATCTTGGTAAACTCTGAAAAAACAAACAACTCAATATAAGTAAGGTTGCACGCTTTGGGGTAAAGACATTGTGAGGGTTATTTTTTGTTTTGTTATGTTTTGTCCAGAGTTTAAATAAAACAGTTTTCTCCAGTGGTTAGTACATTACCTGTTAAATGATTGGGATTTCTTTCTTTATTACACCTGAGGATAGTTTTTATTTGATGAGATTAACGAGATAGATTTCGAGTGCTTTTGAAAGATAAATACAAGCCATAGCCCTAAATAAAATTGTTAAAACAGCCACATTGTATCAACTATAAGAAATTTACGGGGAAAAAATTGGACGGACCAACACATGTCAAAAGTCTTCTTAGCTCTGAAAAAGGTGTAACTATTTCTAAATCCTTGTATGTGTGTCTGACTAAAAAATACAAATGGTTTTTTTTAAAGCTGAGATCTCAGGGGAAAAAAGAGAAAAGTATAGGATTTTCCCTGAGGTACTTTCTTAAGTAATAGAGTGAATAATGTTTATCTAATCCTACCACTTAATTCAAGTGCATGCACATTTCAGGATAAAAATTGAAGGAAAAATAGTGTTTTTTGGAAAAATAGTATTTTATGTAAAAAATCAGACACTATCATTGGGATTCATCTTTATAATGAAATAAGGACAAAAACTCTAATAGTAAAATATATTTCCTATAAATACAATAGTAAAATACTAGGTATTTTAAACCTATTTATAATTTAAAAATTATTGATTTATGAACTTTAATACCTATATCTGATTTTGAAATATTATAGCATATGAAGAATGCAAGGGATGAAGATAAAGTCTTCAAGGCCATTCCACCAAAACCTACAGCCAATATTATACTTAATGAAGGGACTTTAGTTACTTTCCCTTTGAGATAAGGATGAAGAAGTGGAGAAACCTCTTTTATTATATATAGCACCAGAGAAATAATGACAGACACACAGAGAGAGGTTAGCAGAGTGGAATTATAAATGAGACTCAGTTATTTTGGATTTCTGCCAAGATGGTGAAATAGCTTAGCTGTTGGTTCCTTCTCTGAATTCCTGAGAAACTATTAAGGAAAATATGGAACCAGGGGAACAACAGGAACTAGAAATCTCAGAGGTGATTCTAGATGGCTCCTCTGAACTAGTATTTGTGGACTTGAGAGAGAATGATTAGAATTTTTAGATATAGCCAGGAAGGTGGTACAGTGCACACTACAGAGGAATCTATCCACACAAACTATAGTGTGAAGATGCCTCCTATTTTATGTGACACAGAGGCCAGGAGAGGGTGGATGACAACCTTCTGAGAGTATGAACTGGAAAGAAGCAGTTTGATTTTTTCTCTCTGTTCTTCCACCCACCATTGTCTTATGCTAATAATTTCCTACCTCATTTCTGCAGCAATAGCTCCCACTTCTTGGACAGGTATCAGGAGATACAAAGTCGTGGATACACAAAAATGCACCAGGGTGAGAAGTTGGGCAAAATAAATGTATTTCTTAGGCTTTTACTTCACCCTTTCTCTCCAACCAGGTTGATGGAAAGAGAAACCTCACTTTGGTGCTGGTTCTCCCTGGGGGATCTGACAGGAGCTGGTGGGTGGTAAGAGTGAATAACTGCAGTTCCATTCCCTTTGGCCATCTCCACCCTGAGAACAACTTTTTCCTTCTATACTCACCAGAGACTAGGGCCGTGTTGGCGAACCTATGACACGCCTGTCAGCACTGACACATGTAGCCATTTTTGATGACACACGGCTGCATGCGGTCGCATACAGAGAAGTATGGGGCCACATGCCGAGAAGGACATTTCATCCTATGCTACTGCACGGCCAGGATGGAACATTTGCTATAGTGTAATGTAGACACTCTGTACCGGAGGCCAAAACAACAGCACTCCAGCACAGAGCATCTAGTTCTGGGACTTCCGGTTAGGCTATTAGGAGATCTTTGACCTCACATCTGGCCAGCAGAGCAGGGAGCAACAGAATGCTGCTGGGGGCACATCTTGGGAAGACCTGTGATCGCCATTACCAGCAACCACATAACCACAGCAACCATAATCCAATCTATTGTTCTGGGGTGTTGTGGATTTCTAATTGACCATCATTACTGAAATAAGTAAGGGGAAGGCTGGGAGAGGCGAGGGCCTGTGCTATGGGTGCCATTTCCCACCATTAGAAATAGTGGTAGCCCTCTTAATTTATATAAGGAACACCATTTTGCAGCATAGTGCAGACTCCATTTCACCACTATTATTGTTGTGAATTCTTATTAACCCCTATTTCTACTTATTAACCCTGCCCTTTCCTAAAAAACAGTTATATGTGCCATCTTGTGGTCAGTTAGGCTAGTTAACCCCTAATTGCCTGCAGGGCTAACAGGCTATCTATAATTCTATCTTCTGTCAAAAATGAAAAACCAAGGTTAAGTAAAGGAAGAGATAGTAGCAGTAGCCGACCCTTTCGAGATGTATGGCATTATAGAAAAAAATCACAGATCATTTTTCGTTTTATGTACTGAAACGATAATAAGCAGAACATGTAATATAAATAGATATTTTGAAACTAATCATTCCCAGCTCTTGAGAAAAAAGTGAGGATGAAAGGGAGGAATATATTTCCAGGCAGGTACACCTTTATAAGAGCCAACCTAATTCCTTAAATTTATAAAAGGCTCTACAAATTTAATATCTGCAAGTTTGAGCATTGCTCACTCCATAGCTCAGAATGGAAAAGCACTCACTGATGGAGAATTTATTTTAAAAAAACTCTCCTAAGATGTGCACCTGTTCTATTTCATGATATGCAGAATAAAGGTGCAATTATTAAGAGAATATCTTAGTTACCACTCAGTAGAAATATCATAAAAGAATGAATAACGAGACTGATCACAAATGTACAACATCAATTAAAGAGAGAAATAAGTAATTGTCAATATTTTTTTATCTCTCTTGATGAAACTATTGATGTCACATCACATGCTCAGTTGGCCGTTATTGGTCATATTCTGATGGTTGCACAATGAGAGAAGAGTTGATAAAGTTAGCATCAGTTCCAACAAGTACATCAGGAAGCAAAATATGTAAGGTTATTATACAAACATTCTGTGACCTAAGCATTGATATCTCTAAAATTGTGTCAGTGATGACAGATGGGGCACCAAACATGGTGGGGAAAAAAGTCAGATTTGTCAAATTGCTTAGGGAAGCTATTGGACCCCTGATTGTGTCTTTTCGAGGTTTTATGTGCCAAAGCAGGATTCACTGACTTAAACGATTTAGTGTCAGTTGTTACAAAAATATTTACTTTAATAGCTGCTCACCCCCTTCACAAGCAAGAATTTTCTGCACTTTTACTGGAGGTTGATTCCACCTACAGTGGACTGCTGATGTATAATAATGTAAGATGGCTGAGCTGAGGCAAAGTTCTTGAGCGCTTTGTGGAGTGCTTTGAAGAAATTAAGGTATTTCTTGAGTATAATGATCTGGGAAACTTTTCTCAGTTCAATGATGAAAAGTGGGTCAACACCCTGATATTTTTTATAGATCTCTCTGTTCATTTTAATGAACTGAACTTAAAGTTACAAGATTTTGGCAAAAGTATTGACGTTATGTTTGGATACATAAAAGCTTTTGAAAGTAAACTTAAAATTTTCAGGTGAGATGTAAAAACTAAAACTTATAATTGTTTTCCTCAAGTAACAAAGTATTTTGAGAAGGCCAGTGCAGCTGTACAAAATGAAATGGAACCCTTGCATATAAAGTACCAGCATCTTTTAGACTCATTACTTGACCATTCAGTGATAGATTTAATCAATTTAGAAGCCTAGAACAGACCATAAAAATAATTAAGTATCCTGATGTAGTAGTCTACAGTAGTTTGGAATTAAATGGTTTCCAATAGATGCAAATTGATGATTTGGAGATGCAACTTGCAGAATTTCAAGACAGCATCTGGGCTCAGGTGTTTGTTGACTTGAGGTCAAAGCTTGAGAATCTGGAAAGATATTGCTTGGAGAATCAAGAGGAGTGCCACTACGAACAGGAAATTTGGAGTGCCTGGAACCGATTACCAGACACTTTTAGCACCCTGGAAAATATAGTGATGGCTTTACTCACAATTTTTCCCTCTATGTACTTTTGTGAGACCTTATTCTCAGTGTTAAATAATATCAAAACTAACAAAAGAAACAGATTGACAGATGAAGTTAGTAGCGCTTGCTTGGGCTTGAAGTGTACGAAATACCAACCTTCAATTGAAGGTTTAGCCAAAGAAATTCAGCAAAAAAAGTCACTAAAAGGCAAGTTAGTTAAAGAATCCTCCCTTCCCCTCACTTATCTTAGTTCACGGCACCCCACACAAGTTAAATAATATCAAGACCAACAACAACAACAAAAAACTGATTGACAGATGAACAAAGAAATCACTAAGTAGGTAAGTTAAATAATTAGTTTTTGGTTTATTTAATACAGTTATATATTACAATTATACATTTTTATTATTTAAACTATAAATATCACGAAATGATTTTTTTTTTTCTTGAAGTGACACACCACCAGAGTTTTGCTCAGTTTTTTGGCGAATTTTGACACACCAAGCTCAAAAGGTTGCCCATCACTGGACTAGGGTGTGGCCTCTAACTTCCCCCAGGCATTTTCTAGGATTGAGAGACTTTTAGCCCAACAAGGATCTATTTCCACAATAATAATGAGACACAACAAACCAATATATATATATATATATATATAATCTAAAGTAGGAAATATTGCAAAGATGGACTGAGAATGTGAAATAAGTTTAATAATTTACTAAAGTAGATATGAAAAATACCGGTATTAGCAAAATAGATGATAAACCAAATTAGAACTGGTAGTTAGGAAAATTATATATGAAATATTAGGCAGTTGATATAAATATTTCAAATTGTTTTTGTTTGCAGGTGATATAGATTGTCTATTTAGAACATCCCAGGGAATTAATGAACTAATTAAACAAACATGAGATTTCAGTAAGATTGTCAGATATAAGATCAACCTCCAGCATCCCGGGCCTGCCCGGATTCACCCAGGTTCAACCGCTTACATGCCTGCATGGGCCCCTAAAATCGAAGGCACAGTGCACAGCCCACAGAGCACCACGAGGCAGGGTTTAGTATTTGCAAGGGAGAGAAAAGCCCGACAGAAACCCTGTGCTTGCATGTCATGGTGTTAGGGCACTCTTGTCCACCCTTGTGTCTGCAGTGATGTAACATGCCATCGTGACATCATCCCTTCCCTTGTGATGTAACCCAGAGGCAAGACGACCAGGAGTGTTAGTTTGTGACATCTCCAGCAGCCAAGCGCAGAGCAGCTGCAGCCAAGCCCGGAGCAACAGCGAGCCCCGGAGCAGCAGCGAGCCCCGGAGCAGCAGCAGCCAGGCTGAGAGCCTCAGGCCTGGGAGACCACCCCTCATGGGATTTCAGCCCTCCCAGAGCCAAGAAAGGAAGAAGAGCCAGATCTTCCTCAGCACTCCAGAGGATACTTCGCTGCTGAGTTGTGTGGTGTCTGTTCAAAACACTTGTCCTGGGAAATTAGAGCATCCCTTGGGTGCCTGTTAGACCCTCAAGTCATCCCAAGTCACGAAAGGAAAGAAGATCTGATCACACTGCATTTTGAAGCCATCTTGGATGATAAACAGAGAGACCAGCCCACCAGGATCTCTCAGAGTCTACCAGAGCCTCCAGGACTGCTCGCTCTTTGTCTGCCATGCCTTCTGGGCATGCCCCCAGGCTGCTTCTCAGACATGGGCAGCCCTGACCAGACAGTGTCTAGATGAGCAAAGTCCTTGGGGAAACAACTCCAGTTAAAGGTGAATATTCCAATCTACTCTCTAACTCTAACCCTCTCCCTGTTGGAGCCAGCCTCTCCAAGAAGAACCGTAATTGATAGGGGAAATGAGACATTTTCAGGGAGCTAGCAGTCTGAATAAGTCCCAGTAACCTGCTTTCTACTGTACTCTCTTGCTAGTCGATAGTTAACTCTATTTGTGAAAGAAAGTGGGAGACGGGCCTGGTTCGTCCTTGGTTTCTCCCATGCCAGGCGTATCCTGGTTACCTGAGCTATGCTGTGCTCAAGGCTGCAATGATCTCTGCTAAGCACAGTGGCCTCATCTGGACTGATCTCCTGAGAAATGCCAGTCCCTCATTGACCCCCTCCAATGAAGTGTTCCCAACTCCATTGACTTGCTTGTCCTGGCAGTGGGGGATGTGGGTCCCAAAGTCCAGATGTGGATAGCAGAGGGGCCCACAGCGGTGACTGCAGCTTGGCCTCACCTCCTGCTCCGAGGCCCTGGCCCTCGGTGGCAGAAAGAGCTCCTTCTCAGGTGAAACCCATTTGTCCAGGTGGATGCAGTGGATGCGGGGCCACCAGCACTCCATGGTGCCACAGGGACAGAGTGGGCTGGCGCACTGCCCACTGCCAGTGGCATTGAAGGTTCCTACCACCTGGGAAGATTTCAGGAAGACTTTGGAAAGGCAGCTGGCCTCGCGGGAAGTCGGTGCAGATGCACATGGGAGCCTGTGGCTGGCGAGTTGCTGACTCCGAGGACTGGACCTGCTGCTCATCATTGAGGCAGGCGGTCTCCGCTGTCACCTCTCAGATACTGTGGACCTTGCAATGGGAGGCTGTTAAAATCTAGAAACTCAGACATTGAGTTCTAGCTTATCATTTTATTTAGACCATTTTAAACGCTCATCTCTTTTTAAAATGATTATAAAGTAGTGCATGCCTATTCTAAAATATTTGGAAACACAGAAAACAAGACAAAAATATATAACCCCTGTAAGGTCAACAAAGATAACTGCTGCTATATTTCCACTTCAACTTTTTTCCTGTGGGCGTGTATGTTGTTATTATTATAAAAACATATATGATTTGTATCTGTTTTATTCACTTTAAATATAAGCATTTTCAACATAAAAATGTTCTATATAAACACTTCTGATGAGTGCATAAGAGTATTTTGAGTAGACACATCATGAATACTTACTGTTACCTAAATATTGAGCATTTTATATTTTCAGTTCTTTGAGAGCATAAAAACATGTTGAAGTAAACATCTTTAAATAAAAAAAATATCAACCTCCAAAATTTAACCATCTAGAAATTATAACAGATAATAGAATTCTCTAGAAACTAACCTAACCAGGAATTCACATGTCTGTTTTGATGAATATTTTAAGACTGTTAAAGAACATTAGAGAAGAACTCAATAAATTAAAAGAGACATGATATTCATGGATGAAAAAACATAATATAAATGTCAATTTGCCCCAATAAATCTATAAATGTAACTAAATTGGAATAAAACTCCAGCAGGATTCTTGGCATTACTTAACAAACTGATTCTAAATTTTACATGAAAGAACACAGTTTTATCAATAGATGAGGCAATTAAAAAAATAAAGATAATTTGCCCTTTTGGATACTAAGACATATTAAAGACTTAGAATAATGAAAAATGAGTAATTTCTGTTGGGAAAGACAAATATATATCTGAAAGAAGAATGGATAGATTTTAAGTGACCAATTAAGAGGAAATATATGAATTACTTAGTAGAGGGTACTGGGAAAACTGGTACACTGTAGAAAAATAAAGATGATCTATATTTACCCAATGCAAAAAATTATTTCAAGTGAATTAAAAACTTCTATATACAAGATAACATCTAAGCTCTTTCCAGATTAATAAATAGATGTACCATGGAAAGACTGTCTGCCTCTAATGCTGTTGTGTCTGCAGTCTCATGACATCCTGGCTTTCAGAGGCCACAGGCCTCCTTTCAGTCAGTCATTAAAGCTAAGGAAAATGGGGACACTGACTAATCTGGGGTGACTGGGATAACACTCCACCCTTAAGCCAGGAGTAGAGTGAGCAACATGAACTGGGTGGGGAGGATGCGCCCCAAACAAAATTAAGGGATGTTACTGGAATTCTTGGAAATAAATACTAAGTGGTTTAAACAAGTCCACCATCACATGGTTTATCAACCTGCATAAGATAATCTTCTTTATACCTCTCTCTGCATCCTCCTGTGCTCCCCTTGCCCATCCTTCTTCACTAGGCTTTCTGTAACCAATCTTTTAGTTATCCCAAATCTCTATGCTCTCCCCACAGAAGGAATTTTGTATATATTTGTCCTTCTACTTGGAATGAGTGCCCCACCTCCATCTCTTCATTCCTTACCCCTTATCCTCCATGTCTTTCTCTCTAGAGAACTCTCATTTTTTTAACCTCAGATTACTAGTAAAGTACAGTATCTTAGAATTTGTTTACTTATTTTAACCTCCTGAGGCCTACATTGGTCCCATATTCTTTCATAACACCATATTCTTTCATCCCTACAGTGTACTCATCACTATCTGATTTAATAAAATAGTAATATGCAAATTGACCATACCTTCACTACACACACAAAGCCATGTCCACCAGCCGATCAGGAGTGAATATGCGAATATTCAGATGGCTGCAGCCACTGAGAGCAGGAGGGAGGCTTGGGTTTCCCCGGCAATGGAGGAAGCCAAGCTTTCTGCCTGCCCTTGCTGGTATAGGCCTCCACTCAATGCTACAAAGATTCAGTTATAAAAGATAAATTCCAACAAAAACGATGGCAGCCATGGAACTAGAGCGAGCAGGAGAATAGGGTTGTCCCTGGCGATGGAGGAAGCCAAGCTTCTGCAGCCCTGGCTGGCCCAGGACTCCACTTAAAGCTACAAAATTTCAATTACAGAAGGTAAATAAATACCAACAGAAATGGCTGCCACCACTGAGAGAGCAAAAGGCTTGGCTCTGCTCCAGGCTACAAAGTTTCGATTGTAGAACATAAATTAATCCCAGATACCAGGGCCTCCACTTGAGTTGCTGGGAGGTGTGGCTGGCCTGAAAACCACCACAGGCCCCTCACCCAGGCTTCCCCATGTCCCAAGGGAGCCCCCACCCTGATCCGGAACAACCTTCAAGGCAAGCCAGCTGGCCCCCACCTGTGCACCAGCCCTCTATCCTATCTAATAAATGAGATATATGGAAATTGACATCACTCTAACACATATGATAGCCACTCCCATGTAATCAAATACCCTGCCCCCATGTGGATAGAAGATGGCCACCACAAGATGGCCAGCAGAGGAAGGCAGTTGGGAGGAACCAGGCCTGCAAGGGAGAGCAGTTGGGGGTGATCAAGCCTGAAGAGGAGGGCAGTTAGGGGTGACCAGGCTGGCAGAGGAGGGAAGTGACTGAGTGACTAAGCCTGCAGGGAAGGGCAGTTGTGGGGGACCCAGGCCTGCAGGGGAGAGCAGTTGGGAGGGACCAGGTCAGCAGAGGAGGGAAGTTGAAGGTGATCAAGCTTGCAGGGATGGGTAATTAGGTCAGTAGAGGAGGAAAGTTGGGGGCAAACGGGATGGCAGGGGAGTGGTTAGTGGGTGATCAGGCTGGCAGGCAGGCGAGCCATTGGGAGCCAGCATTCCTGGATTGTGAGAGGAATGTCTAACTGCCCAGTAGGATCAGATATAAATGGGCAGTTGGATATCCCTTGAGGGGTTCCAGATTGGAGAGAGTGCAGGCTGGGCTGAGGTACACACCCCCGTGCACAAATTTCATGCACCAGGCCTCTATTTGGTTAATAAGATTATATACACTTAAAGTATACAATATTATATCATCTGTATATTGTCAATGCTATTATTTTTTACTGTTTTTTTAAAATTATAGTTTACATTTAATATTATTTGGTTTAGCTTTAGATGTACAGAATAGTAGTTAGACAATCATATACTTTACTGGCACAATAATATTGACTATAATATTACAATAGAATTGACTATATTCCTTATGCTGTACTTATCTCCTCATTACTATTTTGTAGCTACTAATTGGTACTTCTTAATCCCTTCACTTTTCACCCACACCGCCATCCCCTCTGGCATCTACTAGTCTGTTCTCTGTATCTATTTTAATGGTCGTTTCCTCTACATGTTATAAACTTCATGAAGGCAAGAACTTTCTCTCTTTTATTCACTGTTGTATCTAGAATAATATTTGCATCATAGAGAGTGTGCTCAATACATATTGTTGAGTGTGTGTATGAATGAATAATAGTGATAATATTAATGAGATAATTCATACAAATGTTTTGCAATTTATAACTTTTGATTAATGTGAGACTTTATTATCATCGTGATTATTATTAACTAGGTAACAATAAAGCTAACTCCAGGGCAAACAACAAATATTTAGCCTTAGTGATTCAAGACTAAAAAGGTAAAGCTTGTAATTGTGATTTTTGTAACACATATACATTGCTGAGAAAAAAAAAACTGACTGTGAAAACTTAAAACTATAAGGCATTTGTTGCATTTTTTAAAAATGGCATGCATATAAGCCTAACCAATGGACTCAGGCCAGGGCCTGAGGACATGAGTGGGGGAAGGGTAATGGAGGGATAAGAACATGTATGTAATACCTTAATCAATAAAGCAAAAAATTTTGTTTAATTAAATAGCTCCAGGTAAAGGTAGATTGAGGAAGAATCCTAAAAAATAGTTCATAATGTAATATAGATGCAGAATCAGAGAAATAGTCACCAAAACATGGTAGCATGGTGTCAGTGACAGGGGACACTTAATAGCATGCTGGGCTCCTGAGAAGGAACCTCAAGCCAGACTTCTGCCCCTCTGCCCAGTATCTGCTTTCTACAGTCCTGCTAACTTTTCTCTCAGTTGTATTCTCATTGCCTAATTTTTGAATGATATTCCAGTCATGACCCTACTGCCTCCCTAGTTAAAGCTAGTCATGCTGCCCTGGAGGGGTGGCTCAGTTGGTTGGAGCATCATCCCATATACCAAATGGTTGCAGGTTCAATTCCCTGCCGGGGCACATACCCAGCTTTCTGTTTTGATTCCCCAGTTAAGGGCATGTATGGGAAGCAACCAATCAATGTTTCTCTCCCTCTCTATCTAAAAATCAACGAAAACATCCTCAGGTGAGGATTTAAATTAAACACACACACACACACACACACACACACACACACACAAAACAAAACAAAAAAAACAAAAACCTAGTCATGCTTACATTACCATCTTGGTGTTAATGACTTTGCCTGACTTAGACTGGACCCTGTAATATTTTCCTGGTCCTCAAACCCCATCACTACCTTCCTGGTTTACTGTTGTTTTGTCCAATGTGGCACTTCGTTCATGCTTATGTCAGTGACAGTAGTATAAGCCTTATATTATCATTATGGGTGTGTTCAAAATACAATCACTTGTGCATCTATGTCCTCATGTTGGGATCTCACTACAGAAATTACTTGCCATCTTTCCATCTAATTATTTATTGCAGTTACTTTATTGTTTTAACAAGAATGTGTATTTCAAAACCATGTCTTACATTTTGGATAGTGATTGGCGTGAAAAGCGCCTTTTTTGAAGTTCTGTTTCTATGCATGATCACTTTCAATGCAAAAGTAGGCCTTAGAGTGGAAAGTCGCTGTGGTGGGCACCAGGAGTGCTAAGGTCTTAGTCGCTGTGGTTGGAACCAAAAGTGCTGAGTCACAGTCCCTACCCCTGCAGGATAGTGAGGAGTCACGCCCCTCCTGGATCTCTGGTTCTCTCCTGTGAACCAGAGACTCATCTAAGTGACCAGAGGTCTCCCCACTCTAATCTTGCGTTCAGTGGTCCCCCGGGAGGCTTCTGTGCAAGATAGAACACTTCAGCCAATCTCATTGGACATTTCCATCTTATTCTCTCTGCCTTCACATAGAAGACACTCTGCAGGCTCTCTTTGCAGAAATGTGGTTAATTGGACCCTACTTTCCTAAACTGGGGTAACCAGAGCTTTCGGCACAAGAGATCACTTAGGCAGATGAATTTGTGTTTTACATTTTTTTCCATCTTAGATTTGTGCATAAATACCATGTATTACATGAAAAACAATGATAGACTCCTGGTTTTATACATGCTCTATATTTACATTGAGGCTAAATTTAAGGGGAAAAGTAAGCAAATGCCATGTAAATTACCAAATCAATATATTTTATTTATTTAATCCCAGCGGCACTTGCATATGGCAAAACCTATGAAGGTACTTGGCAAAAACCTGTGAGCTTGGAACCTTGGCTCTCTGGGTCACGAAAGGACTAAGAGTACCTTAATCTATTAGCTTTTTGCAGCTTTGCACTCTTTCCTATATCCCTCTAATGCTGTGTTCCAAAGTTCCAGAGACTATATTTGCTCTTTTGTAGAGTCCAATCTTTCACCGAGACCCACAAGAGTTTGTTGATGATGTTTGTTTTACCTGTTTGTGTGTTTGAATTTATCATTATTAAAATCCCTGCTCTTTTTGCTCCACTGGAGATTATAACATGCATGTCCCTTCAACATTAATGGGTTTCCTACACTCCTGAATTTTACTGTGGCTCTGCTCTCTTTCTAAAAATGAATCTGCCGACACAGGCCACACCACACAGGAGCTGACAGTTAGTGACAGTCACTGGGAGGCAGAAGAGCAATGGGATGTAGAAATCTTTTTCAGAAATGCATGTGTAAAGCTACAAAAGGCTTCCCCGTTTTAGGAAACATCGCTTCATTAATAGACTGGGGGTTTAAAGCTGAATTCAGCAATATTTTTGAAAATTTCAAGTTCTCTTCATTAAATTATTTGTATCTGCATCTTAGGGTTTTTTAGAGGGTCATTTCACAGCAACTTTTGTAAATTGGGTAACTGAAATTCATTATCTTCTCAGCCCTACTCCCAGACGAGCTTTAATCAAAGGGAGTTTTATACTGAAGACATACAATTTCTATGTAATTAGATGGTCTAGGGCATATAAATGAGCTAATATTTCTAGAGGCATCTCTCAGGCTTTTTATAAGGCCCATTGTGTTTTACAGTGTCACAGAGAAAAGGGAACATTAAATCATGACTTTTACCAGAGCTGTAGGGAAAAAGGAAAAGCAATCTCCTTGCATTGTAAACAGGATTATTCAAACTCCTTCTGCCTTAAGCAAAAAGTCTAAGGGCAGCTTTTAATCAGGTTATTACATAAAGGTTCAGTGTGTCCTCCATTTCTAGAGGATGCAAATCTAATGCACTTGGCATATATGCATAGGAATAATATCTAGATGCTCAAGGAGCATCATGAAGCAAAAGAACCAACCTGACTTCAGGTGGCTAAAGACATTGAAGGTGTGCAGTTGACTTTGTTAGTTTTTATATGTGTGTGTTAACTATTTGTGGTTCTCTATTGAAGGTGATCTTAATAGTGAAAGATACAGATGATACTAAATCAATATTGAATGGAGTTTGATGAATGAGGCTCTCTGCTTTCCCTTTGGTCTCTACAATATCCGTCAGTAGCTTCCTGGACTTTCTTAAAATGTCCTGTGTAGTTACTGGAAGGTGAGGGATGCTCACAAAACCAGTAAGATACATTAGTGTTTTGTGTGGACACTTGTTGTTATTTCAGTCTAGCTATTGCACTGGTTATAATCATTTTGGAATTCTGACTTTAAAAGTTTTTTTACAGTACATGTGAAGCAATGTTTATAAATGTGAGGCCAATTGAAGCTTTTTTTAAAGATTTCATTTCAATTGGCCCTTAAGCATATTCCCTCCCACTCTTTATTTGTCTTTCTTTATAATGTGACCTATGGATGCAATTTTATTTCTGTTTGATGGGAAAGTAGACACAGTGTCTTATAGCGGTTGTAGGCTCTGATATATTGGTGAGCTCAACTTTTGTCTTAATTTTACTGCAGACAAACCTTTTCTGTTTTAGCCTAATAGTCATCTTATTTTGTCTTTCAAAAAATGGTGGGATTTTAGCTTTATTTTTTAAAAAAGGCTTTTTTTCTTACTACTAATATAAAATGCAAAGGAAAATTGAATCTGCCGTATTAGCCAATAAAAATTTATTGAGCACTTAGTGTGTGTCAATAACCATGGTACAGGAATCTATACAATACTTCCAGCTATCAACTAGCTACTTTTTTGGCTTGAGATATAACAGTGAAGTATAATAAAGTAAATGGTGACTATTCTATAACAACTTATTATTGAGAAATAGAAGATCTAAAGAAAAGTGATATAAACTTGGATAAGGATAGGTGAAGACAAATTCCACAGGGGCAGGGAAGATGCAAAAAATACAGAAGGAAGAAGGACAGGGAGACTTTTCCATAGTGAAAGGACTGGAGCCAGTGTGGGGAGCATCTCAAATGCTGACCTGAAAATCACACCATTGAAAATATGTGTAAAAACTTCAGCCAGGAGCCAGAACTGTGTAGCTACTATGAGGCATATGAATTTGGGTTTGCTTCCACTTGATGGTGCTATTTTGTTACGAAGGCCCGTTGTGTAAAATTCATTGATTACACTGAGAAATAAATGTCCCAAAGTTAAATTGTGTTGTTTCACAAATAAAATAAATATTAATACTAACATACCAATAAGCCATTAGCATACTTCAAACTCTGAAAGTAATGTAAAAATGGAGATACCAATTTAAATACAACAGATAAGTTATAAAATATAGATTTAATAAGATCTATTTGTTATATCTAGATTCAGGTGTGTTTGAGATGAACCTATGACATGTTTGATACTTTGTTATAAGAATTCAGAAGCATCAACATTGCATTCTTTCTGGAAAAGCAGAGTTTCAGTAACTGCTTTGGCTACTGGCAGGTTTGGCTACAGATTCATTCAACTTATCACCTTAAGTGACAAATAATCTTTATTGTAATCTTGCTTATATTTTTATATCAGTTTGTCTTGTATTTAACATAAGCATGCTCATGTTTGAAAATTTGGAAAATGCAAAAGAGCAGAACAATCAAAACCCATTGTTCATTGATTTGCTTCTCCAATATTTACCTAACGCTCTACCCAGCACTGGCGACTCAGCAGCCTTTCAGAGGCCATGGCTGACCTGAAGGCACCCACAGTCTCACAGAGGGACAAGCATGCTGATGGGCATTTCAAAGCGGGATAGCAGGAAATGGCAGGGGCACAGAGGGCCAGGTATGGTGGCAGGAGAAAGGTTTCCACAGAAGACAACATACAAACTGAGTCTTCACAGTTGTTTTTTGTTGTTGTTGTTGTTGTTGTTGTTGTCTGTCCTTTGTGGTTTATAGGAAGGAGGTTGTCAAATTGATGTTTTGACTAAAAGCTGCTAAGAAGAAATACTTAGGAGATGGTGGCCCAGCATTTGGGTGTGAAAAGAAGCACCAGTTAAGGGATTTGGGGTTGGGCTTGAATAGGCAGAGAGCTAGGTCCCTCATTTTCTGAGTGGAATAGCCATTGGTTTTTATATGGTAAGAGGCAAGTCCAGGATGATGGAGATACATTTTGAATTGTGACTCCTTGGGAAAAGTCATGAACAACTGAAATCATCATGGAAAGAAATAGGGGAGTGAGTTGAGCAAGGATTATTAAAAGGATTCCCTGGGAATTGATGATCTAAGATTTAAAAAGATGAGTTTGCAGGGATGCTGATCGTCATTGTTTTAAAAAAGAATAAAGGTACCGAATTGGCATGTAAAATCTAGCAACAATTGCCTGTGTCATAGTAGTATGAATCCATTGTCTGCTCAACTAAGTTATACACAAGTAGAAAGAATCAGGAGAGTGGGGACTATATTTTCCTGAATTATAAAATGGAATGAGAGTAGAAATGTTGACTTCCTTATCTTAACAAACTCTGGAATGATATGAGTTATGATATACACTCTCTCGGCACATGTTCTCTTTAATTCAGCATTTCCTCATCACACAATCTCCTCAGCATGTTATCAATGAAAGTGCCTTTCACCCTCAACTTTGTATCTTCAAAAACCATCCATATATCAAGTCTAAACTTAAATCTGAACTTCTGTATGAAACATCCTTTATGTCTTCACTTATTCCTTGAAATCCCATTTCAGACAAAAACAACTTCCCTTCTGGTAAAAATTCAGTATTTAATTATTTGTGTCAATATAAAGACAGAAGATGGTATGAAGTTAGTCCTGAATAGACCTCATTTCCTTAACTATCTACGCAAGTGCAAGCCTTGTACACAGTAAGGGCTGCAAAATCAACCAATAACTAAAAAGTATTGTGAACTGACCCAGTTGTGTAATCAATTGTTTTCATTCCTAAAAATTCTGATACCGATGACAAGGGCCAAATAGAAATAGAGGTTTTAAGGGGAAAGTTCACAGTTTAGAGAAAGTTACTGTGAAATGCTGTATAAATTTCCAACCATTGGCACAGTGAAAATTTTAATTGTTAATTTAGTATATGTTAAATTTTGAGAGGATCTAGTGTATGGCAAGCACATACTACAAAAATGTTTAGCAGTTCACTGGATTAAAAATGTAGAATATTGGTGCCTTCAGAGGACAAGTTAAAATATAACCTTTTTCTTGGCACTGAATCTGTTTATGTAATATAACATTGAGCTGAAGTTTTTATCCATGTCCACAGCTCTAGGAATAATCTGCAGTTGCATACAGAAACTGGTCAGTCAATTCTGATCTATCCATTTCAAAATGATTGACTTTTTCCTGGATAGTGTCATTGAAATGAGGGCAAGGCTATTCTTTATATCAAATCTGAACATTTGTGTGCAACAAATGCACTTTAATTTCCCAAATTATCCAGGGCTATAAGGAAATTTCAAATAGCTTTGTCAGGAAAAAAATTAAGTGGATTTCATAGCTTATCCAAAAAACTGAATTTAAACATGATTCATATGTAACATTAGAAAAGATTTTTAAAATTTTTATCTTTTCAATGTTATTACTGGATTGTGATTTTGCCACCAGTGCCATAGAATCTCTTATCTTTGCATTTCTGCTTTTTTTCCCCAAATGGAACCTCTACTTCCAACTTGTCAGTCACATATGTGAGATTGGAATAGCAAACTGTGGAAAGCGACAGGGATATTTCAAATAATCACCATGGCGTATCGGGAGAATTGTTTGGGTAAATTGGCACAGCATTCACCAGTTCTGTTTATATTACCTGCCTGCTGGTTTTGTTACTGTCTTTCTTATTGTTTAATATATAGCAACGAACTCAGGCACCTGCAGAGATGCTTGAAATCACGCGGGCCTCCAACTACAAAAAGCAATTTGTTTGCATTTTCTTAATTCAAATAAAAATTTATTTTCTCCGGTTTTTGAAAGGCTATGGCACAGCATGCTCAATTTCTAAAATATTTTACCCAAATAGTGTTGCAGTAGCAATGTTGGTTTTTCAACCAAGACGGCTTGGAGAAGAGGAAAAAAAGCATTTTTTTCATTGAGCTGGGCCCTAAAAACAAAAGCACCTCCTAGGCCACCCAGGTGGGCCTGGCTTCAGTCTCCCAGGAACAGCAGCCTGGCCCAGTGGAAACACCCCAGACACTGCCCGAAGATGCAAGTTCTCCAGTCTCATCTGATACTGCCCATCACTCATCACTCTGTCTCTCAGCACAAGGGGGTACAGCTAGGTGGAAGGATCACCTCATAGAGAGAAAATGTAACAAGTTGGTTATTTGCCATTAGAGTTCTTGTACAGCTAATAGAGCCTTTACAACAACAATAATAATTTGTTCAGCCTAACTCAATGAAATCAGACATGGAATCGTATTCCAAATACGTATTCCAAATACGTATTTCCAAATCTCAGGAAAATTGTAAATGTTATTCATATCTATAAATGAGACTTAAAATTCTAGATAAAACCTACACAGAGATTTCAATAAATTTATTTGTTGTACTAGTTCATGGAATATATGATTCCTTAATGCATATGATTTCTTTGATATTTTACTTTTTAAAGTATATTTATTTTCAAACCTCATACATTTATGTGTATGTGTATCTGTGAGTGTGTAAAATATATAATCATAAGGCTATTTTAAGTGACACAGTAATTTTTTTTTATTTTAAACCTGCTAATTTTATTTCGGATGATATTACTTAGGAGTATATTTTTTAATTTTCCCTTCTAGTCTTTAGAATTCTTAGTAAATAATTTAATTTTATGCAATCTAGAGCTTTTTTATGTGAATTTTGAAAAATGTTCATCTGTGTCAAGTAGTCCAGAAAATATTTGAAAAAAATATGAGAGAAAAATACATTTTTTAAAATCTTTTTTATTTTTACAAAGAAATACACTTAGAAAGTGTATTTTTTCACTTGTATGCTATTAACATTATTTATAAATTCATGCTTAAAATATAAAAGCTTTGAGAATGATAATTAAATTTGTGTTTCAATGCTAAAGCTTAAATCCTATCCGTACATTGAGGGAAAAAGACAGCAACATGAACAATCATAAATATTCTAAATGTAATTCTGTGAATCCAGTTGAGATATATTAGATATCTCATTTCTGGATGAAGAATATGGGAGCAAAATATGCTACAGTGTCAGCTAACACATACAGCAGGAGCAGGAAAGGGACCTTCGAAATCACAGCAATCACCCTTGTCATTTCCATTCCTTTCTGGCTGGATCTTTAGTCAGTGGTCCATAATTTCACTGGGATTAATTTGCCAGCATTCTGAAGACACTTATCTTATTTTCTGGAATTCAGAAAGGGATCAGCCTGCACACAATCTATTTCACTTATCTTCAGAACAGCAGCACATGATGAAAGGAGATTCATGCTGAATGAATATATTTGTCATTGTCCATGGGGTCTAGATTATATGAATATGACCCAGAGGATTTTTTTCTGAAGACAATGGGACAAACTTATGCATAAATAAATCCTATGCAGTTTAACAACTATCCTCCTTACTAATTCTCATTTTTAGTCATAATTAGTGTCTTCACCTTGATCATAAGGTTTTTGTCCTATAAATATGTTTTCTTGATTATGAAAGTAAAAGTGGGGATTCCTATAATCATTTGTATAAGTCATCCAGTTATCTATTTGGGTTCACTGATTTTTGAAGCCAGGTAATAACTTTGTAATTGGGAACTGCCTTGCTAACTCAGAATCTATTTAGATGTCAAAATAGACATTAGTGTTAATATATATAATTTAAATGGTAGGGGACTCTCTAGTTCTCTTACCAGGTAAGACAAATATTTCTAAATGTTTCTGTCCTTCCCTTTACATAAGTGAACCTGGTTTCATTGGGTTTTCTTCATTT
Source organism: Antrozous pallidus (assembly GCA_027563665.1). Taxonomy (NCBI): domain Eukaryota; kingdom Metazoa; phylum Chordata; class Mammalia; order Chiroptera; family Vespertilionidae; genus Antrozous; species Antrozous pallidus. Next base: position 45,567,895 of record CM050510.1, read on the forward strand.
TCTAGATGAAAAGGAAGAGAGAAATAAGAGACAAGTAGACTCAATAAACATAAATCAAAGTATTGGACTTGGGGAAATCTTGATAGATGCAACTTCCCCAACAGTGAAAATGGAGGGGACACATTTCACTTTTAAACTTTTTCCATTAGTTTTTTGACAGGAGCACACTGGTTCAGCTTTAATGAGATTCTAGTGTAAAAACTTCAGGGCTAAATAAAAGAAAGAAATCAAAAGGACTGAATGATTGCCATTTAGTGTGAAAGAATGAAAGTGCGGACAATCATTGCATGACATCTGGCTGTGCTAGTCACTGCAGAATGACAGGTAGAACAATTCAGAGCTACTGATCTAAAGACAGAATAACAGCTTATATCTTTGAAGTGCTCAGAAGATGAAGAAATAAAACAGACTCAGAGATAAAACATGGTTAAACCTTTTAAATTCCACGCCCAATTGTCAGTATCATTTGAATGGTATGTACACATTTTTTCCCTGAAACCATGTGATTGAGGGAATTAATCTTAGAGCTTATTTTATGGTTTTATGCCTTAAGTGTCAGAGTTTTTCTAAGCTAAATTAGAATATCACATATAATGCAGTTGCATAATCAAAAATATATGTTCCTGGTTTGCTAGTCTTAATTCTAAGAACTCACATCTGAGGTTATTTTTGTAGGAAAACTTAAGCCCTACGAGTTCAGCTTTGGTTTCGAAGAAGACACACTTAAAAATAATTTTTAATTTTATATTTACCTTTTATTTATTTATTTTTAAAAGTAAAGAAAATTATCAATTCTTTTTTCCACCCAATAAGCCCTTTTATCAGTGAAAGAACCCATTCTAGTTACTGCTGGAAACAGTAATCTGTAATTGTTGCTTTCAGTCCTAATTTGGCCTGTCCTTACTTTTTCATCTCAATCTAATCTAAACCTATTTGAGCAAATAAAATGATATTTACCTCATCCTCTGTTACAAGCTTTCAAGATTACAGGCTTCAGGAAAAAAATCAATACAAAATACCATCTTAGCAGCAGGTTTGTGCTCAGTAAGAATGCTAACTTTTCTTCCCAGTATTCTTGAATTTCAGCTATCCTGGAGTGAAAGCAGAACTCATAACAGCAAAAAGAGAGAGAAAAGGGGGGAAAGAAAAAAAGAGCCCACTTCAGCAATGCACTTGATGCTGGGTTAGGGACCACCCTGAGTTCACAACGCAAAGTGGAGTGTGTGGTCAAGCTCCCAACCTTTAGCTCTTGTTTCTGCAACGGCGGATCGTACAGAGTTCACAAAAAGGAGGTTCCTGACCTCGCAGATGATTTTTTCAGTCTCAAATACCATCTTCATTTATTATTTATGTGCTTCAAGCAGTTGGGACTTGAGGTATCATCATACCTGACTGGTTGATTTAAGGAAGTGGCCACATCGCTGTAGGGGAATCTCAAGAGAATAAAATCCTATTACTTTCCAAAAAGATTACTTCACTTACTTCCCAGAATAAGCTTTGGATGAAAACATTAGAATGTTGAGTTTGTAAACAACCAAGAATTCTCAAAAGTATTGCCCCCGCCCTTTTTGATATTTCCAATGAAAGCTCATTTTGCTTTGTGTGTGTGTGTGTGTGTGTGTGTGTGTGTGTGTGTGTGCGTGCGCGCGCGCGCGCGTGTGTGTGTATCCTTTTTAAACTTAGGACTTGGTAAGCACAAATAGGTTAGTTCTTGTAATCAGAGTTCTTGCTGGAATATTTAACTGTAGCATGTCTAGGTTGTTAAGTGGTTGGTTGGCAAGGTAAAAGTCCTACCTTTACAAACTTCTGGTAGAAATTTGCTTTTCCTCTTCTTATTCCCTTCTATTAACTTCCCAATATTTTTTAGTAGATTCCATTCTGAAGAGTCTATGGAAGTTGATTAGTTTGTCTCTATAGGGCATGAAGATATATGATTGGAATACTTTTGTTAAATGAAGTTGTAGGCAAAAGTCATTGAAAAAAATGTTACCTTTCCCCCCAACCCCTTACTCCAATAATAAAAATGGAGAGAAAGACCTGTTTTCCGCCCTAAGTACTAAAACAAGATGGTGAACACTACAGAAATCTCAGTAAGTTTTTGAATAAGAAACAAACGCTATTTCTTCCAATTAACATTGCTTTTAAGAATATCATATTGTACAAAAAAAATGAACTACTACCTAACGAAAGCTAACAATTAGAATATTAACTGTTTTTATAATACAAATTCCACTATAACAAATACCATTATATAAATGCTCTTGATTCAACAATATATGACATTAGAAAGCATATTTTTCAAGATATTGTTTGGGAGTTGTTATCTTATTATAAAGATTCTTTTAAAGCTTTCCAGTGGGATAAAGAATGCCATTATCAGGAGGAACCAAGATGGCAGCATAGGTAAACACCTATTTTGCTGCTCCACACAACAATTCCAAAACCACAACTTAACAACAAAACAAACATCATCCAGAATCACCAGAAAGCTGACTGAGTGAAAATTCCACAAATAAAAGTAAAGATAGGACACTGTGACTCAGAGAAGCGGTGGAGCGCAGCCTTGAAGATATGTGTGGAGAGAGGTTCAGAGCCGTGCACACACTAGTGGAAAAGGGTGGGCAGCAGCAAACCTGGCTAGTTTTCTCCAACGGGGGAGACAAAAACGTCCCACTGCACTGATTCCTCCGTTCCAGGTGAGGTCCGAGGTCTGGGGTAGGCACACTAAAATCCGGGCGTGGGTGAGGCAGAGGTCTGCGAGCTTGAGGATAGTGCCCATAAACTTGGAACAGGAGTTTGCGTGCAGAAAGGACTCGTTACTTGCTCCCTTGTTCGGGAGACAACCAGACTGCTTTGTTTTACAATCCTGGGCAAGACTTTGGGTGTGCAGACTCATTTGGAGAGAGGCAGAGTTGTCTGGCAATGGGTGGAGACCAGCGGCGGCTTTCTCTTGGAGGTGCCTACAGCCCTTACCACCCAGCACAGAGACCCACGCGCAAAGTAGGGTGGAGCTGACACTGCCTGCTCGGCCTGGAGACTCCGCCCATCCAACCTGAACACTGCTCACCCTCTCAGCCAATTTGCCTGGAGATCAAACCCTCCTAGTGCTAACAACAAATAGCTGGGCTTAACTCCAACAATACTGTACTACCCATAAAGGATTGCAGTAAGAGTATCCACCTCAGGTAACTGGGGAGGCTGAACCACTGTCCCTTAGAGGACATCTACCACACAAAGCTAATGGACCAACTCAGGAAAGCAGCCACAATGCAGAGAAATGGAAAGAAATAAAGTTTGAAAGAAATGGAGGAAAAAAGATGACTAGACATAGAGTTCAAAACCATGTTTATAAGGTTTGTCAAGAGGCTCCCAGAAAAGGCTGAGACCTACAAGGAAATGAATAAGACCTATGAGGAAATGAACATGACATACAAGGAAATGAACAAGACCTACGAGGATATGAAAAAGGACCAACTAGAAATTAAGCATACACTGACTGAAATAAAAAATATTATACAAAGACCTAGAAGCAGTCCAGACCAATGCAAGAACCAAGTCCAATAATTGAAATACAAAGAAGCAAAATCCACTCAGTCAGAAAAGCAAGAACCAAAAAGAATCCCAAAAATTGAGAATAGTGTAAGGGGCCTCTGGGATAACCTCAAGCATACCAACATCCGAATTATAGGGGTGCCAGGAAGAGAGAGAGAGCAAGGTAATGAAAACCTACTTGAAGAAATAGTGACTGAAAACTTTCCCCATCTGGTGAAAGAAATTGACTTAAAAGCCCAAGAAGTGCACAGAACCCCAAAATATAGGAATCTAAAGAGGACCACACCAAGACAAATCATAATTAAAATGCCAAGAGCAAAAGATAAAGAAAGAATATTAAAAGCAGCAAGAGAAAAACAGTTAGTTACCTATAAGGGAGCACCCATACGATTGTCAGCGGATTTCTCAACAGAAACAATGCAGGCCAGACGGGAGTGGCAAGAAATATTCAAAGTGATGAGTAGCAAGAATCTACAACCAAGATTACTCTATCCAGCAAAGCTATCATTCAGAATTGAAGGTCAGATAAAGTGCTTCGCAGATAAGAAAAAGCTAAAGGAGTTCATTACCGCCTAACCAATATTATATGAATTGCTGAAAGATATTCTATAAGAAGAGGAAGAATAAAAAGGTAAAAATATAAATTATGAACAACAAATACAGATCTATCAACAAAGGAACCTAAAAATCAAGTGAATTAATAATCTTATGAACAGGATAAACTGGTGAATATAACAGAAACATGGACATAGAGAGGGAATGGACTGACAATTCTTGGGGAGAAAAGGGAAGTGGGAGGTACAGCAAGAGAATGGACAAAAATCATGCACCTATGGGAGAGGACAGTGTGGGGGAGGTGAGGGCAGAGGGTGGGATGGGTGCTGTGTGAAGGGGAACTATAGGGGGAAAAAGGGAAACAATGTAATTAATAAACTGAACAGTAAAGATTAATTTAAAAAAAGAGTTACATTGTCATTCAATAAAAATTCTTTTATTCAACTGGTATTTATTAGATTTTCAGAAAAAGATTAAACAACATTTTCTGGTAATACATTCTTTTATATTAAGAAAAATACATGTTCAGGGATAACCTCAAGTTAAATAATTTCTAGACTTAATTTTTTGAGTAATTAGTTTAAGAAATATTCAGTACAACAAAGTAATACAGTAAAGCACAGTATTTTTTATTATCCTTTGATTCTTGGCATAATACAATTTTACATCTACTTTTATGACCTAGTTACTGGATAAATACTTTAATTTTTTTCAAAATCTCTCAATATCAATTCCTATATCACCACTAAATAATAATATCTAAAATTTCTCATAATGTAAAATCATACCTCAAAATCTTTGATAAATATATAATATGTCAAAGTTTAAAAACTATAACTAAAACATGGATATTTTAAAAAATTAAATAAGAGAGTAAATGCAGGGTTTATAATTCATTGTCCATAATTATATTTATCATTACAACAATCTTAAACAATATCAAGTAGAATAGAAAATATTCTATTGTGTGCATACACACATAATTGTTTATCTAAATATATTAAATGATCTTATATTAATATAAATCTCCAGCAGGATAATAATTTCTGTGATTCTTTTTTTGAAACCTTGATCATACATGATAAACTTTATCTATTTTATATTAAGTGGTTTATAAAAATGGTTAAATCACAGGAAATGTTCTTTTGGTAAAATATTTACCTTGTTGCAGAAAATACAAAAGGATTTTTCTTATCACACAGTATAGTTTAATGGGAAAAGCACTAAGTCAAGCATTATTTTGAAAGCCATTATTTCGAAAGTTAGTTGATCTGCAATCATCTAGATAATAAAAGGTGGCTTTACGGATTAAAAAAAATAATGAGCATTTGAAGATTTTGGTTCTTCCACATTTATTCTTGCCAATGTTGTTCTTGGTGGTACAGATCTTATTTAACAACTGTGGAAAGCAGATGAGAATATATTTCCTACTTAACATACCTTAAAGGCAGTGTCCTCATATAAAAAAACAAAAACAAAAAAACAAAAATGATGAGCTGTAATTAATGTCAGGATTATTCTATGATCTCTGAAATTATGGAGCAAATTCGAAGGTTTGACTTCATTCTCATTAGACTAGTAAAAAGAGTAATTCAAGAAATTAATAAAGGAACTTCTTTCAGTTTTTAAATCATTGGTAAGAACATGCCATAGTAGTGCTAGGAATTATATGTGAGTGTGTTTACCAACATGAATTTAATACAGTTGAGGTTTTATTTTTTTATAAAAGGAAATTATTATTTCATCTTCATTTGTGTGTGCTGATGGAAAACTACAGAAATAATATATGCATATAGGTACATATACATGTACACATATGTATACAGACACATTGTTCTTCATCAGAATTCAGTGGAATATTTTCCATGCTTGGCTATAGCGTTGTGAATTCTCCAGCATTTGTTGGTTACTTAACAGATTTGATGCTTTAAATTAAGTAGTGGCTTTTTATATAATACTAGGGGCCCAGTGCACAAATTCTTGCACCATTGGCGCCCCTCAGACTAGCCTGTGGCATCTGGCAGAAACAGGCTCTCCGACATTACCTGAGGGGTCCTGGATTGTGAGAGGGCACAGGCCAGTCCAAGGGACCCCACTGGTACACAATAGGAGCTGGGGAAGGATGCAGGAGGTTGGCCTACCGTGGAGGGACTGTGGGAGGGCTCCAGGGCATGTCCGGATTGCTCAGTCCTAATTGGTGAGACTCCAACAGCAAGCTTACCTAACAGTCAGAGCATCTGCCCCTGGTGGTCAGTGCACATCATAGCAAGTGGTTGAGTGGCTTTAGTGTATCATTAGCATATTATGCTTTGATTGGTTGAACAGATGACTGGATAATCAGACACTTAGCATATTAAGTTTTTATTATATAGAACTAGAGGCCCAGTTCACAAAATTCATGCATGGGCAGGGGGAAGGGTGTCTCCTCAGCCCAGCCTTCACCCTCTCCAATCCAGGACCCCTTGGGGGATGTCCAACTGCTGATTTAGGCCCGATTCCCAGAATCGGGCAGTCAGACATCCCCCTCACAGTCCAGGATGCCTAGCTCATAACTGCTCACCTCTCTGCCTGCCTGGTTGCCCTTTCCCTGACACCTGGTCATCCCCAACTGCCTCCTCCCCCCACTGGCCCGATTGCCTCACCAAATGCTTTCGGTCATTTGGTCAATTCTCATTGCCCCTCCTGCTGGCCTGGTCACCCCATGCAGCCCACTGCTCAGTCATTTGGTCAGCCTTCACTAACCCCCCTGCCAGCCTGGTCACCCCATGCAGCCTGTTTGGCCGTCCATTCAGTTGTTTCAGTTGCTATGGTCACTTAGGCCTATATATATATATTATTAATTTTTTGACTATTATAAGTTTAAGCCTAGAATTCCTCTGTTGGATTTTAAACTCCTGATATCTGTTTTGAATTTATTTTTTGTCAATAGCAAGATTTCTAAAAAATAAACCTATTTCCAAATATTTGTTTTTTTAGTAAGAGAAAATGTATTGTTTTATTTTATTGAGTTAACCACAATAACAGTTTTAGGACTTTTTTTTACATAATTACCAAGACTTTGAATATTTTACTAAATTAAGAATAATTCCTTAAAATCAGTCCATATTCACATTACATTGATGGTCTCAAACATTTTTTTCTAATAATTAATTGGTTCAAATAAGTACCCAAGATCCACTTTACTAACATATTTTCCCCCGTTTTATCAAGACAATATAGGTGGGCCCTAGTCCATTCGTTTAAGGTATTCTAGCTTTTTTATTTCTAAAATATATTTTTCATAACTCTCTTTTCATTATTCTCTTTTTATTTCTCCTTCACTTGACTAACAGAATGTTCAATTGTTTCTTTGTGATATTGCTTAATCTGTTCTTTTATTCTCAATACTTGAATGGATTAGATTAAGGTTCAATTATTTTAGGCAAGAATGATCCATAGGTTGTGTGACATCTCTCCTGTTGCATCCCATGAGGCATACAATATTAGTTCATCTCATTTTTTTGTGTGTCAGTGATCTCTTAGCACAGTAATACTAGTGGACAAAAGGAAGCCACAAAACCTGGCATATAAGAAGTATTTATTCTCATGGATCTTTGAGTTAACTGTGCTTTAGCTAATCTACACACCAGGAAAGTGGTCTGGGGGCACTCTGCTTAAAATGTCTCTCATTCACCTTGGAACATCAGGCTTAATTCTCAACAGAGTGGAAGAGACACAGAGGGATAAGGGAAAACCCATTAAGTTTCTTAAAGCTTATGCTTGAACCTGGCATAGTATTTCTACAAATGTGCAATTGGCCAAAGCAAATCAAATTGCCAAGCCAAGTTAAACTTGGCAATAAAAGTGGATATAAAAAGGGCTGAAGAATCGGGACCATTCATTCAATCCACCACACACTTTGAGTGATGCTAAGATGAATCATTTGGTTCATGTAGTGTTAGGCTTATTCCTCTAATAAAAATTTGCCCATAAGTTTTTTACAATGTGGTTTTAGCACCTGGGGATAATTGTTATCTAGGTTCATATTTTTTTATTTTTCAGAGGTTTTGAAATGCTTAGTTTCCATTTTACCATTCCTTCTGCATTTGGCAATTAGAATTCTTATTTAAAAGTATTTTTCTTCATTTTTATGGATTTAAAGTTTTATCCCTCCCAAATTCATATACTGAAGCCCTAATCCCCAATGTGATAGTATTTGGAGATAGGCCTTTGAGAGGTAATTAGGGTTAGATGAGGTCATGAGAGTGGGTCCCCATGATGGGATTAGTGCCCTTTAATGTAGAGACCAGAGCTTGCTCTCTTTCTCTGTTCAGACTGAGGAAAGGCTACATATGGACACAGAGAAAAGGCCACCTTGTTAGCCAGGAAGGGAGTTCTCACCAGGAACTACATAGCCAACAATTTGATCTTGAACTTCCTAACCACGAGAAGTAAGAGAGAGATTTCTGCTGTTTAAGCTACCCAGTCTAGAATATTAGCAGACAAAGATATTCATAAACTATTTTATTACCCTAAAATATATTACATGCAAGAAAAACAAGATAAATGTTTTGTACTATCCTTTTATTTATTAATTTTACTAATAACTAGTTTATAATCTAGTAACATTTATTGTGAGCAATATTTTAAACTATATTATGTATATGGTATTTCAATTTAATGTAATTTTATTTAAAAAATAAACACACACACAACTGATTCCAGCCAGCATGGCTTAGTGGTTGAGCCTCGACCTATGAACCAGGAGGTCAAGGTTCGGTTCAATTCCTGGTCAAGCACATGCCCTCGCTTTGGGCTCGATCCCCAGGAAGCAGCCCATCAATGTTTGAGAAGCAGCCCATCTCATCATGTTTCTATCTTTATCTCCCTCTCCCTCCTCTGAAATCAATAAAAACATATTTTTTTTAAATGTTGTAGGGAGGTCAGAATAACTCAGTAAACTATCCATTTCTTTTGCCACAAACCCATCAGTATTTGGTAGCTTTTCTCTTTTTTGGAAAAGCAAGGTATCCCAATCTTATCTTTTTATATTTTTGACCCAGTATTTGGAATTAGATATTTGCCAAGGATCTCTGGTTACTTTCCGAGGAGAATGGTGTTTAGAGACTACATCTGAGTGTTGGAGATAGGAAATAGCTTTCTAAGATGAAATAAAATCACAAGTTACAACCAATTAGAAATTTAATATTAGAAAGATTTTCTTTGATTTGTAAGCAAATAACTTTTTCATTTGCATATAAAGATGATGCTACTACTATCATTAATATGACAAAATCACATTTATGCTAGTATTTCAAGTGATTTGTTGAGACTTTCTCGCTGTTGTGTGTGTGTGTGTGTGTGTGTGTGTGTGTGTGTGTGTGTGTGTATTAGTGTATTATTACTAATTTTGATTACTGATCTGGATCATGGTTGAGGTCTCTGGCTAGGAAATCCAAAAAATCCATACAGTGACAAAATTCATTACATAAACATCACTAAATTAAAGTAATTTTGATTTGCAAATCACCTAAGAAAAGGGTTCAAATCATCAAATTGAAATATTCAAAAAAATGAGTAAGTGATATGTAGGGAGAAGGAACAGAAAGTACATGAATCAAAATTAAATGAAGACTGAGGATGAGAGAAGGATTGACTTCAAAGGGCCATGAGGGAAGTTTTTAGAGTAACACAAATGTTCCATATATTTATTTTGATGGTGTTTACAGGGGTCTACCCTTTTATAACCACACTGAGTACATTTAAAATGGGTTAGTGCTATTACATGCAAATTATATCTCTACTAGATGCATTCATGCACTGGGGAGTGCATGCATGCACTCAGTCCAGCCTATGCCCTCTCTCTTGCAGTCTTGGACCCCTCGGGGGATGTCTGCCTGCTCGCTTAGGACTGCCCCCTGAGGGATTCTCAGTGCTGCCATGGAGGTGGGAGAGGTTCCTGCCACCAACATTGTGCTCACCAGCCATGAGCCCAGCTTCTGGCTGAGTGGTGCTCCCCCTATGGGAGCGGACTGACCACCAGGGGGTAGCTTTTGCATTGAGCGTCTGCCCCCTTGTGGCCAGTCTGTGACTTAGCGACCAGTCATTCTGCCATTCAGTCAATTTGCATATTAGCCCTTTATTATATAGGAAAGGACTAGAGGTCTGATGCACAAAAATCATGCAAGAGTAGGCCTTCCTTCCCCTGGCTGCCAGCACCACTTCCCTCTGGCACCCAGGACATGGGCTACCCTGCAGTCACTGGCAGGCACCTGGAACCCAGGCTTCCCTGATAACCCGAGCTTCATCTGGAAGGTTGTCCAGAAAGACATCTAATTAGGATATTAAACTTTTATTATATAGGATAGGATAGAGATATCAAAAAATCCTTTGGAGATTGAAGTCAAAATTCTAATACCAAACATTGCCCTGTCAGACATTGTTGATTCTGGGCAGGGATTCCAAAGTTAAGCTGTTAAGAACTAGTTACCTCATTTTGCAGATGAAATAGGAAAAAGGGGGAAATTGTGTGACTATAATCATAAGGTCAAAAGTTAACCAAGAAAGGATGAGTCTCTGGACTCCAATTTAGAGTTTTTCCTCCAGTAACAACAAATTCAACTCACTGCACTCTATGTCTATAATTGGAGTCATTTATTAGCTTTACTAGAGGCCCAGTGCATGAATTCAGGTCCGTTGTTCTGTCCCCAGTGGGGGCCAGGCCTGTGGGAGGAAGGGAACGTAGGAGGCTGGCTGGCTGGCCCTTCCCTCAATCAACGTGGTGGGTACTGATCAGGGGCCGAGCCAGCCATGGGTAGGGGCCATGGGAAGTTTGGGGGACCAATCAGGGCAGTTGGCCACCACAGTGTGTCATAGAAACCAATCGTTCCAGCTTTCCTGTTATTTGGCTTTTATATAAATAGATAATAATAAAATTGTTCAAAAACTAGTGATGAAAAACAAGCCAATCTGAAGCTATTGTCAAAGTTTTTCTTTTTAAATCTATTGTTTATATATTTGTTAAACCTATCTTTATAGGAATCCATGGCTAATATATATATTTACATAAAAATATATTTAAAAAAGTAAATTTGTATTGAATTCAGAGAGGAAGGGAGAGGGAGAGAGAGAGATAGAAACATCAATGATGAGAGAGAATCACTGATCCACACTGGGGATTGAGCTTGCAACTCAGGCATATGCCCTAATGGTGACCTCTGGGTTCATAGGTCAAACTTCAATCACTGAGCCATGCTGGCCAGGCTGGCTAATATATATTTTCAAACAGATTCTCATTTCTATGTAGATATAGAACAAAACATTATAAATATCTTAAAAATTAATACTTTTTGGAAATATGCTGGCTTTTTCAGGACAGTATATATTTTCAAAGACTGTTTTAGAAAGCTTCCTCTGAAATAAATGGATTTAGATAAGATTGTTCAATAGAGAGAAGATGTGATATGTGATACAATATCTGAGCAATGTCAATCAGTTTGAGAGAAACACAAAATACTGAATGTATAAATAGCATCACTGTGTTTGATATTTATACAAATGTGATTTTAAAGTAAGGGTATTGAAACCTCCAAGAAAATATGAATTCCATGACAGTGAAACTAATCAGATGGTGGAATATTTTAAATTAACTGTTATTGCTATTTAACTTTATTAAATTATGAACAAGTGAATTGTATCAACAATGTCAAAGGCTTGTTCAAATGTTGGTCCCTATTGTTAAATTCTTTACATTGTGAGGATCACTTGGGCTACCACAAGGTGGCACTCTGGCACCCATGGGATCATAAACCAGCCAACTGCTTTTCTTGGTTTGGGGAATTTTGAAATATCAATCACCCTCCTAAAAAAATTACTATTTTTACCCCTTTGGTAAAATATATCCATGGAAATAGCTAATGATTTCAAGTTCTTTTAAATCCACTCTCCAAAGTTATTTTCAATTTTCCCTTGTGGTACTTACTGAACACACTTTCATGCTGGTACTTAATTTTATTTTGGTATAAATTCTGGCCCCCTTGTTAAATAGTAAGTAGTTTCTACTCTGCTAATGTCTATCAAGAGGACCATGGCATCTGCCAAATTTTTTCCACAAAGTAAGTCTCAATAATATCAACAACAGAAAGAATAGTCATAGCAAATTTCTAGAGACAATTCTAACTCTATACAAGCCCAAATCTAAGAGTAGCACTGATTTTCTTGCCCACACCTCTAAATCTTTCTGTAAGTTCTATCATTAAGATATTCCTGATGGCGAATAATCTATTTCTCTTTGTTTTATTAATATGAGGATTAATCTCTCTAAATTTTATTATTCTAAACTCTGTTGAAACAAAAATACTGTGTCTTAATGGTCTATTACATCAGGATAACTACATTTTTTTCAATTAATTAAATAGCAATTTAAAAGTTACCATTTGCACTTGTTAAAGGTATAATGTTAAAATAATCTAGTCTCCTTGGCCCTTCTCCAAATCTTTTACAAATTCAATTATGTAAGTCAAAATACAGAAACTTAAGTCCTGGCCAGATAGCTTGGTTAGTTACAGCTTCATCCCAATGCACCAAGGTTGCAGTTTCTATTCCCAGTAGGGCACATATAGGAATCAACCAATGAATGCATACATAAGTAGAACAACAAATATCTCCACCTCCCTCCAATAAAGTAAAATAAAATAGAGGAACTTCTATTATCTTCAAAAACCCATGACACCTCTGTCCACCTTACAGAGTAAGTGGAACATGGATTAGCTTGGTATGTGTAACCTGTGCTTTGTACCACCTTTTATATTATACTAAAGGCCTGGTACATGAAAATTTGTGCACTCGGGGATGAAGGTGGGGGAGGTGTCCCTCAGCCCAGCATGCACCCTCTCACAGTTTGGGACTCCTTGGGGGATCAGGCCTAAGCTGGCAGTCAGACATCCCTCTGGCAACCTAGGAGCCCGTGGGGGAGCGGGCCTAATCTGCTGTTGGGCATGCTTAGTGGTACGAAGGAGGCGGGAGAGGCTCCTGCCACTGCTACTGCACTCGCAGCTGTCAGCCCAGCTTCTGGCTGGTGGAGCTCCTCCTGTGGGAGCACACTGACCACCAGGGGGCAGCTCCTGCATTGAGTGTCTGTCCCCTGGTAGTCAGTACGTACCATAGCAACGGGTTGTTCCTGGTCATTCCACCATGAGGGTCAATTTGCATATTACCCTTTTATTATATAGGACATGAACTCACCTTTTAAATCTATAATAATAATAAAAGCATATTATGCTAATTAGACAAAAGTGTTCTTCTGGACTACCTTCTGGGGCTACAAGAGAAGTCCGGATCCTGGGTGCTAGAGGGAAGCTGGTGCCTGCAGCTGGGGGAGGGAAGGCCTACTCTTGCACAAAGTTTGTGCATTGGGCATCTAGTATAGAAAGAAAAATCTATCTAACAGAATATGGTTTAAGGTTAAAAAAAAAAACAACCTCTCATAGCTAAGATACAGTGTTTTGTACTGAATAAAAAAATAATTTGATAATAAGAACTTCTACTCTAGTTCTCAAAAACAAAACGTAGGCAATGACAGAAAATACTATTTATTCCATGGTGTCTCTCATGGATGGGTTAATTTCCAGAAGTTATTGAAAATTGTTTCAATGTGCATGCTAAAGAGGACTAAGGTTTTAATATTCCATAAATACACTTTTGGAATTCTACACAAAACAGCACAAAAAGTACTCCCAGTAAACATTACTTGGGAAAAAATATAAATTCACAACTTTGTTACTTAGAAAACTATTCAAATCAAACTTCTACTTCAGTATATAGGGATTATGTCAGCAGTATTTTAATAATGTTGTGATTGCAGTGTAATTGAAAAGAAATCAGCAATATGGATTCCTTCTTGATTCTTTGGATTGGGATTTTATAGATCTCAATATATTTCCTCTAAATGCACTGCATTGGAGAAAACTCTTTACACTAATGGTGACTTTAGATGTGTTTTTCTCTCTATCTTACTTAATGATAATCTATCTGTTCTTCAGTTTTCTTTAGGGAAAGTATTCAGTGAATTCAGAATTTTGCTGTGATTTTGTTTTATTACTTTCAATAAAAAAGATTCTGAAAGTGACTATCTAAAAATGTGATAGCTGAAGCAGATCTGAATGAAAGAATCGCTAAGACCTTCCTGGGGTGTTTCCTAAGAAGGTAGACAAGGTAGAACTAAAGGTGGCATGCTTTAGCCAGGACAGCAGGAAGATGTTGGGCACATTCACAGACTGGTAAGTGAGCAAGTGGGAGCCATATTTTCCTCTTTCCAATAATTGTTATTCCTCCCCTATTTAAAAATAAATCTTTTTCAACCAACAGTGTGAATAAGAGAAAGACAGAAATAGAAAAAGAAAGAAAACAACACAACTAATTTACTCTCTCTCGCTCATGGTTTTCTATAGTTGTGTAATAAGTGAATTATTGTCTGTGGACCTAGACTGGAGAAAACATACTTTGGAATCATTTAAGACTATTCTATGTTTCTCAGTAGTGGTATATAAAAACCTTAGTCAGTGAATATATGAATGTACATAAATAAATAATTTTATAAGGCAAAACTGGCTATCTTATCATATGTTCAACTGATGTAAAGCAATAGAATTTTAAAAACAGCTTCAAAATAGAATATTTTACTTCATGTTCTCTAGAAAATTTGTACTTATACATTTTTATATTATCTACTGTGGAATTCAAAAAACACACACACATAACAGGATTTTAGATTTCTCATTCTGTTCTTTGACCATAAAGTCATTTTTTTAACAATATAATTTTAAGGAGATTACTGAATAGATTTTATATGCAACCCTTGATTTTTTAAATAGCTATGCTTCTTGCTTCAAAAAAAAAGAACCATACACTGCAATATTGTGTATTGTGTGCACTAAAAATACACTTATTTAAATAGAGTCAATATCAGATTCTGAAATAGAATTTTGTTTTTATTATGGGAGGAAATTAAGTTTTTCCTTTAACAGACTATGTATGCCAAGATGATTTCAAAGTATTTGCACTTAGGAGAGCTAGCTGCTATTACACATAAATTTTCAAAGCTTGCCAATGCTTTGGAAGAAATGATGAAAATTGCTATTGCACGACCTTCAGGTTTTCTTTGTTTCACAAAGGGCTAAGATAGCATTTTTGTCATTTTTCTTTCAGCTCTGGTCTTTCATCATAAATATCAAAGCATGCAATTATGCCTTCTCATATCCTACCATATTCTGCCTGTTTTTCTATTTATGGTGATGGTGTTTTCTCTCATTTTCACAATAATTTATTTTCTTTATTGAAACTTCAGTTTCTTAGCTATAAGACACAATAATAACGGCAACCTCAGAAGACATTGGGAGGATTAAGTGAGAAAATGCATGCAAGGAATTTGGCCCAGTGCATGACAAGTAATGATTCAATTCATTATTAATATTAGCTACTATTATTTTGTTGATTTTATGAGTTAATCGTGCTCAGTTTATGCATATGAGAAAATGTTGATGTATGATGATGTAAAACAGGTGCATTTCATGAAGAAGAAGACCATTCCTACCTCAGTCAGGTTAGCTGGCTTTGGAAAGCTGAGCTGAGACCAGAGAGCAGGCTGCTGCTTTGATCTGAGGTAGGGAGGTCCTGCAGACAAGGCTGGGAAAAACAAAAGCACAGAGAGATCAAGTACCATGTACCACAAAAACAAAATATCGAGGGGTTGAAAAAAGCAATGGGAAAGCATGGTTGGTAAAAATAGGACAACACATTCAGCACATGAAACAAGGGGAACGTCACATGTATGTTGGATTTGAGAATAGCTGGACAAAAAACATCAGTGAGATTTTTGAACAGTGGCTGTGAACAATCTGTTAGTGCTGAGTAGAACCTTTAACGGCTAATTTATAGTGCATAAGGTGACCAAAGACATGATTTGTGTGGGAAGAGCACCAGGTTTGGGATCTGGGCCTACATTCTAGGTCACCCTCCCTCCTTTACCAACAGCCTCCATTTCAACAATTCAATAATCTCTCTGATCTGTTTTGTGGTGTTTTTTTTTTTTTAACTGATGGGATCCAGGGCTGTGCTGAGGAGAGAGTGAGGCACATCAAGACAAAGGCACAACGTGGATGGCAGGCAGAGAGCTGTGCATTGCAGCATTTAGCAAAACTGAAGAACCTGAGATACCCAGCATACCCATCACTGAAGGAATATTAAAGTAGAGAATCTGATAGCCATACTATTAAATATTAGGCAGACATTGAAAGCATCTAGTCACATCTTCATTTCCCAAATTAAATGTTCCTATTGGAAGAAAAAAAAGCAAGATGTAAGAGAATGGGTTTACAAAAATTCCATTTTTATTTTAAAAAAATGTTCTGGAATGCTAAATAGCAAAACATTTATAGTATCTAAGTTTAGAGATTGGAAAAGGAAGAAAATGTAGAGGCAGGAGAAAATTTTCATACACACACTTTTTCAAAACATTTATATATTTTTTCCATAATATTATTTTTTTTTATTTTTTAACAATAGGAATGAAGATCTGTATAACTTAGCAAATTATTTGTAAGTACTTTGACATTATCTATATCTACATCTGTAGCTCTATAACAAGTTTTGGAAAAGCTGGCATTTCATTTAAAAGTCAGAACTCAAAAAACTGCTAAATATCATTAATTAAATCAAATCACAATTAACTGTCATAAGTTACCAAGTATATGGACAAAGATCAACATGATTGGTAATGGCCAGCACTGAGAATATAAACCTATTTAGAGGCCAGCCAACATTATGTATCAAATTTTTAAAAGGGCACATTATTTTATTTAGCTGTTTAGCTCATGAAATTTTATCCCATGGAAATAAATCCTACAGAGAACTGTACATATAATAATTCACTGCATCACTTTTTCTAAGAGAAAATCTACATTTTTTTCAGTAGGGGATTATGTAGGAATTGTGTATATTGCATACAACTGAATAGATTGTAGTGATTAAAAATAATATGGCAATTCTCTATACATTAATACAAAAACATTTCCATGATCATTTTTGTGTGAAATAATTCCATTATAAAATGAAATTTTAAGTATAATAACATTTGGATACAAAATTTACATGAATGGTCAGTCTCAGTGATTAGTTCTGACATGTGAAAATAAAAGGGGTGGGGAGTAAAGAGGTAACATTTTATTGTTTAGGTATGTTTGTTTTTTATTTTCATTTTTTAAAATATATTTTATTGATTTTTTTTATAGAGAGGAATAAAGAGTTAGAAACATTGGTTAGAGAGAAACATCAATTAGCTGCCTCCTGCACACCCCATACAGGGGGTATGCCCACAACCAAGGTACATGCCATTGACCGGAATCGAACCTGAGACCCTGGGACCCTGAACCCTGGAGTCCACAGGCTGATGCTCTGTCCACTGAGCCAAACCGGTTAGGGCTGTGTGTGTTTTTCAAATAACACTTATATTATTGTACAATTTCAAAGCAATAAAATAAGTTAATTTAGGAAAAAAGAAAAATGAAGTAATATGTTTTTTTCTTTGGAAATTTATAAGACAGTAGAGAAAGAACAGTAGTTCCCCCTTATCTTCAGTTTCATGCTCATCTGAGTAGAGTCATAAAATCTCCAGAGTTCTGCTTCCTCGTGCCAGGTAGAAGCCATAAAGTGCTTCTTTAGAGTGAAAAGATTAAAGTTTTTGCCTTTATGAAGAAAGAAAAGCATCCTATGCTGAGGTTGCTAAGATCTACAATAGAAATGAATCTTCCCTTCTGAAATTGTGAACAAGACATTTATGATAGTTTGATCTGTCAAAAGGTCAATAGTAGCTGAATGCTAGCTACTCCATGATGCCTTCATCCCACCTAATTTCATCTCATCACATAGGCATTTCATCATCTCACCTCATCATAGGAAGAGTAAGGGTGAGTACAGTATGATAGGATATTTTGACACACACAGAGAAAGACTACATTCACATAACTTTTATTAGAGAACTAGATGCTCAATGCAAGAAGATTTGTGCAGAATGGGCCATTCTTATCCTGGTTGCTGGCACAGCCTTTGCTCTGGCCCAAAGCCGCCTTTCTGCTTTCCCACACTGCCCAGATGCCTGGAGCAGCTAGGGTGATGCAAAATTCCTGCATCCCACCCCCAGCCACTGGGTGCCTATGTATGCAGATTAAACTGCCATTTTTTGGTTAATTTGCATACTCACTCCTGATTGGTTGATGGGCATTGCAAAGATATGGTCAGTTTTCATCTTTCTCTTTTATTAGTGTAGATACTAGAGGCCCGGTGCATAAGATTCTTGCAAAGGGGGTGGGTGGTGTCCCTCAGCCCAGCCTGCACCCTCTCCAATCTGGGACCCCTCTCACAATCCAGGACTGCTAGCTCCCAACCACTCTTGCCTGGCTGCCTGCCTGATTAACCCTAACCACTTCTGCCTGCCAGCCTAATAAGCCCCTAACCATTTCCCTGCCAGACTGATCAATGCTTAACTGCTCCCCTGCTTGCCCAATTGTCCCTAATTGCTCTCCCCTGCAGGCCTGGTCACCCCAAATTCCCTCACCTGCTGGCCTTGTTGCCCCTAAATGCCCTCCCCTGCTGGCCTGATGGCCAACAACTGCCCTCCTTGACAGTTATCGTGGTGGTCATCTTGTATCTATATGAGACCAGCCATCTTTGACCACATGGGGGTGGCCATATTGTGTTGGAGAGACAGTCAATTTGCATATCCCTCTTTTGTTAGATAGGATTGTTATAATTGTTTTATTATTACTGTGTTTAATTTATAAATTGAGCTTTATTATTTCTGTGTATGTATAGAGAAAAATACATTATATATAGGATTCAGTATGATCCGAGGTTTCAGGCATTCAGTGGGGATCTTGAGATGATCCCTGCAGATAAGGGGGGCTACTGTAGTAGCTGAGGTAAATATCTATGGTCCACCTGCAGAGTAGGTGGCAGTGTGACAGATGGAATGAGAAAGAAAAAAAAACAGGCAGAAAACCCAAGGAATCCCTAGGGCAAAGGAAAGCCAGTCTTAAAACAGAATAAAATAAGAGTTTAATGATATAAGGATTAAGCCACAGATATATGAGTATAAAAGTAATTTTCAAAATCAGGATCCAGTCAACAAGGGAAATGGCAGGTAGGTCATAAGGCCATCAGACAAAAGTAAAAACTAGGTTTCTGATAAGTGGGGTTCCTTTCCATTCAGGCTAAGAGAGGTTTCTGGAGGGGGACAAATATTCAAATATGAAATGGCCTGGCTGGTATGGCTCAATAGTTTAGCAGCACCTTTGAACCAGACAGCGATCACTAACTGATGGTGTACAGATCACTGGTGGTCCATGAGGTCCAAAAGGCTGGCAACCACTGGTTTAAGGAAACCTTTGGAGCAGTGGTCACCAATCCATGGTCTGTGGACCACTGGTGGTCCATGAGGTCCAAAAGATCATGCTTTCATTTCCAGTCAGGGCACATGCCCAGGTTACAGGCTCAGTCTCCATTGTGGGGTGTACAGGAGGCAGCCAATCTGTAGTTCTCTGCCATCATTGATGTTTCTATCTTTCTCTCCCTCTCTTTGAACCAATAAAAATATATATTTAAAAAAAGGTTAATTGGTCATGAACAAAGCATCTAGTTGTCAACAACAGAGAAACTGATAAGCTTTACTCTCTCCAAAGCAAGGAGATATTTATTATTCTGGGACAAGAAATCTAGAGGCTGAAGAAACAAGAAAGACAGAAAACAATAATAAATTTACTTGAATGAAAATTGTTTCCAAGAGCCAAAATTGGATGACTGTATAATAAATGTCTTTTTAATATATATATATATATATATATATATATATATATATGTATTGGTTTTTTACAGAGAGGAAGGGAGAGGGATAGAGTTAGAAACATCAATCAGCTGCCTCCTGCACACCCCCAACTGCGAATGTGCCCGCAACCAAAGTATATGCCCTTGACTAGAATCGAACCTGGGACCCTTCAGTCCGAAGGCTAATGCTCTATCCAGTCAGCCAAACCAGACAGGGCAATTTTTATTGGTAATTTAATAGCAATTATAATATCACATAATTAAAGCCTCTCAAATGTATTTATTTTTAAAATCCTCATCCTAGAGGATAACTAGACATCATGACTAAAACACAGAAAATAAATATTTCTAAATGCATGTTGTAGGGCATAGAAACAAAAGGAAATCCCTCAGTTCAGAAAAGTATGTAATGGTGAAAAGCAAATTGCGAGTCAATGTTGAAGCAACTGTTCTGCTGTGGGAGTTTTCCAAACCCAGGAATGCGAAGTCTTCATTTTCTAGAGCTGAATGAATAGGCTGCAAGGCTTAGGACTCACACATGATAGAAAGTTAGAACTATGCTTTTGTTCCTACATCAGAAGATCTTTTAGTTAGAGTGAGCTAGAAAAAAATATCTATGTACTGGCAAGTGAAGCCAATAGGAAAACACAGTTCTTTTAACCTCAGTTTTGGATAGGAGAAAAAGAAGTATGCTTCCCCTCTCTGCCTCCAACTCTTCCCTGAGAATTTGTAAAATTCCTTTCTGCACACAGGTTTGGGATTTCAATGGCACTGCCCTCATGCACTGAAAAATTAGTTAGCTTCCTTTCACCAAGGAGGCAAGCTCTCTAAAGGAACCTCCCTTTGACTCAGACTTCCCAGAATTTCCAGATTTAGATCAGTCAAAAATGAGTTCAGAAACATAATCCTCCTATCTAATAAAAGATTAATATGCAAATTTATCATCACTCCAACATACAACATGGCCATCCCCATGTGGGCACAAGATGGCTGCCACAAGATGGCCAGCCCGGGAGGGCAGTTTTGGGCTATCAAGCTGGAAGGGGAGAACAGTTAGGGTGATCAGGCTGACAAGGGAGGGAAATTAGGGGTGACTGGACCAGCAGGGGTAACTGGCCAGCAGGGGATGGCAATTAGGAGTGACCAGGCCAGCAGAGGAGGGCAGTTAGGACTGACCTCACTGGCAAGGGAGGGCAGTTAGAGGCAATTGGGCCAACAGGGGAGCAGTTAGGCATCCATTAAGCTGGCAAGGGTGGTTAGGAGGTGATCAGGCTGGCAGGGGAATGGTTAGGGGGTGGTCAGGCTGGCAGGCAGAAGTGGTTAGGGTCAATCAGCCAGGCAGGCAGGCAAGCGGTTGGGAGCCAGCAGTCCTGGATTGTGAGAGGGGTACCAGATTGGAGAAGGTGCAACCTGAGCTGAGGGACAAACCCCCTCCCCCATGCATGAATTTCATGCACTGGGCCTCTAGTTAGAAATTAAAGTCACTGTGATACACATTGAATTTAATTATTAGTTAGGGGAATATTTTTTTTAGTTTCCAACATAATGCTATGGCTTTGTTTGTTTCCATAGATATTGTTTATTTATAGTTTTGATTACTTTTCATGATTTATGTGCAACTATTTCTAATTTGGATTATGTACTAGAGTTATTATTTAATGCAATATAAATTCCTGAAAAGAAATACATTATCTATTTTTTTAGGACAGAGAGTACAATACACATTTATTATTGTTAACTATAGGCCTGTGCAAGAAATTTGTGCACTCAGTGGCGGAGGGGTCCCTCAGCCTTACCTGCATCCTCTCGCAGTCTGGGAGCCCTTGGGAGATGTCTGATAGCCATGGAGGTGGGAGAGGCTTCCCCCCATTGCTGCACTTGCTAGCCATGAGCTCCTGCATTGAGCATCTTTACCCCTGGTGGTCAATGCACATCATAATAACTGGTCATTCCGCTGTTCAGTCAGTATGCATATTAGCCTTTTATTATATAGGATTATGTCACCCAAATTTTATTTTTTGTTTGGTCTGTGATATGCCAAGATAGTTTATATAGTCTAATGTAGATTTCTCATTGTATTTATTGCAATTTTTGCTTCTTGTATCTTTATGCTACATTATTTGAAACCACGCTTCCTGAGAATTCCAAGCCTTGGATTTCATTGGCTATTTTGATGAATAGTACCATGAACTCCAATGAACATGGAAATGCAGATATCTTTCCAAGATAGTGATTTTGTTTCTTTTGGACACATGCCCAGAAGTGGGATTGCCAGACAATATGGTAGTTCTATTTTTAATTTCTTTTTTGGGAGGCAGAATTTTATGATTTTATTAACACAAATACAATGTGTACACAATCTGTCTATTCATTTTCTTCACTGCATAGCCTGGCATTGGGACTGGCAACTCTGATGGCCAGTTGGGCTCCTATTTCCACAGTGGCTTTGTGGTTCTTTGAGGAGACGTGAGCAATCTCAGCACAGTATTTCAGCAGCACCTCAAGTTCTTTGATGTATGGACCAGAAACTTCCCAAAGCTACTGGGCAGTATATGCTTTGTTTTCTTGTTTCCCCTATAACTAATGTTGGGCATCAAGATCTGGCCTTTGAATCTTCTATGCACCCTATTGTCAATCCTTCTGAGTTTCCTCCATTTCCACTTAATTTTGACATATCAGTCTGACCAGTGCAGGATAAACTTCTTGATCCTCTTTTTGACAATCTGGGAGTTCATGAAAGTCTGAGGACAGCCATTGGGCCTTTAAAAGAGACAGGTATCGAGTAGGAGATGACTGTCACCTCTTGTAGGCAGCACCAAGAGCAAGAGGGTCTATTTTTAATTTCTTAAAGGACCTCCATAATGTTTTTATAGTAGCTAGACCAGTTTACATTTGCACCAATAAGAGTTCCCTTTTCACCACAATTTTACCAACATTTGTTGTCTCCTTTCTTCTTCATAATAGACATCCTAACAGGTGTGAGTTAATATCTCATTGTGATTTTGATTTGCATTATGATGTTGAGCACCCTGTCATGTATCTGTTGGCCATTTGTATGTCTTTTTTGGAAATATGTCTGTGTACATAGGTGTTTTGCTCATTTTTTAATTGGGTTATTTGGCTTTTTACTATTGTGATGTATGTGTACCTCGTACATTTTGGGTATTAATTTTTTGTTGGATATGTGGCGTACAAACATTTTTTCCTATTTCATAGATGGCTTTTCATTTTGTTGATGGTTTTCTTTGTGGTGCAAATGCTTTTTAGTTTGAAGTAGGCCCCCGTCTTTATTTTTTGCTTTTGTTGCCTTTTCTTTGATGTTAAATCCAAGAAGTCATTGCCAAGTCTATTGTCAAAGAGAATTTCCCCTATATTTTCTTCTAGGAGATTTATGGCTTGGGGTCTTATATTAAAATCCTGCTGCTTTTTTTTCATTTTAGATTTTATTTTTGTGTATGATGTAAGATAGTGCTTTAATTTTGGGGTTTGAGTTTGTTTTTTGTGTATTATTCAAGACAGGACTCTAGTTTCATTCTTTTGCATGTAGATATACTATTTCCTCTACACCATTTTTGAAGAGACTATTCTTTTTTCTTTAGATCCTTTGTCAAAAGTTAATGAATCATATACTGTATATGTCTTGATTTCTGGGCTGTCTGTTATGTTCCATTCATCTATGTCTTTTTATGCCAATATAATACATTTTTAATTGCTGTAGCTTTAAAATATAGTTTGAATCAGAAAGTATCATGCCTTTTGTTCTTCTTTCCCGAGATTGCTTTGGCTATTTGGAGTCCTTTGTGGCTTTATATGAGTTTTAAAACTTTGTTTCTGTGAATAATTTCATTGGAATTTTGATAGGTATTGCATTGAATCTATAGTTCTCTTTGAGAAGTATATACATTTTAGCAATATTCATTTTCCAATTCATGAAGACACAATATTTTTTCATTTATTTTTCTTCATCAATTACTTTTATCAGTGTTATAATTTTCAGTGTACAGATCTTTTACATCTATTGTTGAATTTATTTCTAAATATTAGCATTATTTTTGTTATTATAAAAGGGATTGTTTTCTTACTTTCTCTTTTTGGTAGTTTATTTTAGTGTATAAAAACACAGCTGGTTTTGAATATTGATTTTGTTTTCTACAACTTCTCTATGTTCATTTATTTGTTTTAACAGATGTTGCTAATGGATTCCTTTGAATTTTCTATATAAGATCATACCATCTGCAAATAGAGACAGTTTTACTTCTTCCCCTCCAGTCTGAAGTATTTTTTTTCTTTTCTCGCCTAATTGCTCTAGTTAGCTCTCACAATACTATAATAAATAGAAGTAGAAATAATGGGCATCCTTGTCTTGTTCCTGATCTTAGAGAAAGAATTTTAGTTTTTCAATATTGAGAATGATGTTAGTGGTGAGTTTGTCATATATAACCTTTATTATGTTGAAGTAGGCTCCTTTTATAACCAATTTCCGAAGAGTTTGTATCATGAAAAGATGTTGAATTTTGTCAGATGCTTTTTCTGCATTGATTGTGATGATCATGTGATTTTTTGTGGGTTTTTTTGTTTGTTTGTTTGTTTGTTTGTTTTGCTAACATGGTATGTCATATGTATTGATTTGTATATAAACAACTATTCTTGTATCCTAGGAATAAATCCTACTTGATTATGGTATACGCTTCTGTTAAATGTACTGTTGAATTTATTTTGCTAATATTTTGTTGAGGATTCAATTCTTACACTTTAATATTGTATATTAATTTACTTTAATAAAGCTGTTTGAAGGAAAAAAGGATCTACCCTATTAATAGCTTCAGTTTTTTCTGAATTTAAAATAGGCACAATTATATTGCCTTACTTCATAATTTTGCATAATCTATAATAATAAAAGCATAATATGCTAATTAGACCAGACGTCCTTCTAGATGTATTTCCAGATGACCTTCCAGGTGAAGCCAAGGTGGCGGGAGCCAAGGCAGAGGCTCCCAGCTGCTCTGGCAGGCAGAGGACAAGCCCCTTGCACGAATTTCATGCATTGGGCCTCTAGTCCTATCTAACAAAAGAGTAACATGCAAATTGACCATACCTCCGCTATGCTACCAGCCAATCAGGGGTAGGGGGCAGGGCCAGCAAATATGGCCAGCAGGTGTGGCCAGCAATCAGGGGGCATGGCCACAGTGCCAAGTAAGCAAGCTCCATGCTATAAGCTCTGCCCACATGGTACTTAAGGGCCGGCGAGATCCCTCTCTACTTACACTTACTGTTGTCTGAGTCATGACCTTTTGCGGTGACCTTGGGATGGTTAGGGGAATTTGATGCCATGATATCCCCTCATGAGGCTCGCATGTAGGTTGCTCTGTTAGGCTGTGACTGAGGTGTGGGGTTTACCTGTTGCGTGGGACATGCAAATGAGTGCCAGGGGCACCTTGGTTAATGAGCGCTAGGCGCAAGGTGCTCTGGCCCCAAGCGGCGGAGCACCAGGAATGCTGGGAAATGTAGTTCTGGTGGCATACTCATTACCGGATCTCCTAGACACTATATCAAAGTGAGTGTAGAAAAAGTTACTCTTGCAGGTGATGGATGGAGAGAAAGCAAAGGTCGGGGTCTCAGACAATTCGCTCATGTGATTGCAAAGACAGACAGAAACTCCCAGATTGGAGGGGGTCCCCTGGGGATTCCCAGATTACGGAGGGTGCAGGTCAGGCTGAGGGACCCATGGTGGCAGCCGCCATCTTGGCTCCACCCCAGGGAGCTGTGCACTCGCTCCCAGGCACCTCAGCTCCCGTCCAGACCTTAGCCCCATCTGCACAGCTCCCAGGGGTGGAGCCAAGGTGGCGACAGTGAACAAGTGGCCCCCAAAGGCAGAGCCAAGGTGGTGGTGGCGACTGCGCAGCCTCTGAGGCCGGGCAGTTGCAGGCAGCCAGGACTAAGGCCTGTACTGGAGATGAGGCACCCAGTGGTGACCACATGGCCCCCGGGGGTCGGGGCTAATGCTGGAGCTGAGTAGAGCAGGTCGACGGCTGGGTGCCCAAGGCCTAAAGCCTGGGCCAGAGGCAGAGGCTTTAGGCCTTGGGCAGGCTGGAGGTGAGCAGTCAGTAGGACATCCCCTGAGGGTTCCCAGCATGTGTGAGGGGGCAGGTTGGGCTGAGGGATCACCCAACCCCAGTGCACGAATTTCGTGCACTGGGCCTCTAGTTTTACTGTAATGTGAAAGGAAAAAGACACAAGAAGTATCTAGCATTTTTTAAGTGATCAGTGGCTGTTTTATTTTAAAGTATTTTGAAGTTTCTATTGCATTGGTTTCACTGCTTATTTATGTACAATTACTTCAAAAATTTTAAATGCATTATAGTTTTATAAATTCAAATTATTTCTTAGGTCTCTATCTATTAGTGTTGATTTCAAAAATGCATTTTCAATTCTTGTATGGTGATATTTTCTTCACCATCACAGAAAGGGCAGATTTTCCCTTTCCATTAGTGGCTATTTTTATTGAAATTGCATTACTCTTTAAATTATTTTAAAGAATAAATGTTATCATTATAAATGTATTTTTGTAACTATCATTCTAGTTATTTTTTAATTTTTCTTTTTTTCTTTTCATTGTAGTTATTTTTAACCAAAACAATCTTTAGTGAAGTTATAGAACAGTTATTTGTTGATATGATGCCAAACAGATGGTTTAACTTAATTTTTAACTTTTAAATCTGTTATTCAAAACCCTATATAATAAGAGGCTAATATGCAAATCGACAAAACAGTGGAATGATGGTCTCTATGATGTGCACTGATCGCCAGTAGGCACACACTCAACGCAGGAGCTGCCCCCTGGTGGTCAGTGCACTCCCATGGGGGAGCGCCACTCAGCCAGAAGCTGGGCTCATGGCTGGTGAGCGCAGTGGTGGTAGCGGAAGCCTCTCCCACCTCTGCATCAGTGCTATGGATGTCCTACTGCCGAGTGAACCTACGCCATCAGTTGGATATTCCCTAAGGGCTCCCGGACTGTGAGAGGGTCCAGGCCAAGCTGAGGGACCCAAGTGCACAAATTTGGTATACTGGGCCTCTACTTACTATATGAGGTGAGATTTAATATATGGATTAAATATGTACAATAGAACCACTTTTTAAAAAAATAAAATTGCTTCTTTTATTGTTTATAATTTGATGGGTTCTGCCACTTTCTCTTACTTTGGAAACATTCTGTGGTGGATGAAAAACACCACTGCATTTAGTTATTAGAAAATCATTTCTTTCCCATATTCACACTGAAGTCAATGCTTGATCTTAATAAATAATGGGGAGTCTCTCCTCCAAAATTTCACATATTCTGCTAATCTTTGTATCATAGTCCATAGCTAGGCCTTAAAACATCAAAAAGAGTTCTTAATGAAGACCAGCTGGTATTTCACTATAAAATTACAACAAAACTGAGATTTAAATTTGTTCCTGTAACCAAATGATCAGACTGTGTGGACTGATCTTTATTATGGTACCTGCTTTGGCTCTGACTAAAGTGAAGTGGCTGATAGATGAGCTTTGCCTTGAAGTCACTTAGATGGATGACTGCTTAACAAGAGCAACATAACATTTTTGTACAGGACAAGAAATCTAGCTTGGCACCAACACACTGTGATGCTTGCCTAAACTCAATATTCACATCATGACTATTTAATTTATCTGTCAATGACTTGCTTCTGATTTACATTTCACCTATTTGGCATCTCTATACAAACTCTACAGCACAGCAGTTTTGTATTTAAGATAATGTAGAGGGAGTGTTGGGAGTGTTTAAAAACATTATTGTTTTCTAATCTTTTTAATTTTATTTTATTGAGACATTTATATTTAATTAATTATATGTGACCTATGAAAACAAAACCCATAAATACTCATTTCAATAACCTGGCAGTCTCAAAGTGGTTAAATTAGGTTACGGGATTCAAGTGTTAAACCAGCATATGAAACAAACAAACAAAAAAAGTAAGAAAATAAGATTATTGTAAATAGGTCTGATATTTTACAGAGAAATAAATTTAAAAATTTTAGCCCTAGCCAGGTACCGGGTAGCACAGTTGTCCTGATATGCCAAAATTGTGAGTTCAATCCCCAGTCAGGACACATACAAGAATGGAACAGTAAATCAATGTTTCTCTCTCAAATTAATTTTTTAAAATAATATTTAAACATGTATTTAAAAAATAAATCCCATTTGTAATTAAACATAATATAAGGCCCTTATTCCTATAAACTTTTTGGAATAGTATGCTTCTTCTAAGTTGTAGAACTATATTAACTTATGCATTTATTGTATCAAATAATACTTGTCAATGGCTTGGATATATAAGAGCATGTTTGATTTCTTTCATTTTAATAACCCATGTTTAAGATAAATTATTGTTAATTTGCTTCCTACATGCGAGTGTCCCCTCCATGTCCTGTGTGGTTCAGGGTTTAGGTTCAGGGTTCGGGCTCTGGACAAGGCCACACACAAATGAAAGAGACTAGAAAATATTAATTTGGAAATATTGGGGGCCAGGCGGGAGCCCAGCTCAAGAGGAAGGACACCACTCTGCTCTCGCCTTGCTATACATTTTATTCCGATTGTGGGATACACCCATAGTTCTTAGGCAGGGAATTCCAATAATAGCAAACCAGCAAGAATTTACATAAAACTAAAAGGTGGAAGTTGCTTTAGCTACCATTGTCTCAACTGAACAGTCAGTGGTTGGCTCTGACCTTTCAGAGCTTCAAGGTTGACCAGCCTTCCAGGTTCCTTGTCCACACCTCCCTGCTAGTGAAGACAATGGGTGGCTTCCAACACCTAATGATACATATGTGTAAACTTTTGAGAAATCTGAGAACTGGCATGCACAATGATGGATAGGATAGTGAATTGTGATAAATGTCATTTACTAATCTGCTCAGAATACCATAACAAAATACTATAGACTCATAGACTAGGTGGCTCAAAACAGAAACTTTATTTTTGGTCACAGTTCTGAGAGTCTAAGATTAAAATGCTGATAAGTTAGATTTCCTTCTAAGGCCTCTTCTCTTGATTTTTAACCTGCCACCATTTGTCTATGTGCTCAAATGACCTCTCCTCTGTGTACAAAGAGAGAGACCTTTGGTGTTTTTTCTTTTGTTGTTGTCTAATCCTCACCTGAGGATACATTGATCAGTCGCCTCCCAAACACTCCCCGACTGGGGATAGACCAAAGACTGAACCCAAAATCTCAGTATGTGCCCTGACCAGAAATGTAATCTGCCACCCTTTGGTGCATGGGTAGGTGCTCCACCAACTGACCCACCTGGCCAGGGCTGGTGTCTCTTCTTATAAGGACACTAATACCATCAGAATAGGGATGCACCCTCATAATCTCATCTAATCCTAGTTACCTCCCAGAATCCCGGTCTCTTAAAGCATAACCTTGGAGGTTAGGACTTCAACATATTGATATATTAGTTGATATAACAGTTGGAGGGACACAAACATTCAGTCTATAACATGTCAGAAGGGAGTGACTAAACCATTCCAAACACACGAGTTTGTAGTAAAAAATATGCCTTTATATCAATTATTTCTTATAGGAGGTTTCTGTAAATATTATAAAGATGAACTTGATATTTTTCTTGATCTATGGT
This sequence comes from Antrozous pallidus, assembly GCA_027563665.1. Lineage (NCBI taxonomy): Eukaryota > Metazoa > Chordata > Mammalia > Chiroptera > Vespertilionidae > Antrozous > Antrozous pallidus. The sequence goes on from CM050510.1 coordinate 45,597,508, forward strand.
CATTTATAGTCTAGTGGAAAAGGCAAATACATATGGATCCAAATTTCATATGAGGTGCATTAAAAGAAATACAAAGTAAATGTTTACATTGCTCAGAAGGAGGAAAGATTGGGTTTGCCTAAGATGGTCAAGTATTGATGTCACCTCTGCTTGCTCCTAAAGCTTGAGTGGCAATGTGATAGTACCCTTACATGAGAGGACAAACTTATGCTGTGATAGTAAATAAGCACTAAGTACTTATCAATTCATTTTCAGTATGACTTACTATTTTGTCATCAGTATAGGTTGTAATCAATGAAAAAAATAGGATTTTATTATTATTTGTGCTTTTATTCTCCTTTTAATACATTTTGATGGAATTCTTTTATTTTTCTTACTAAAACATGTTAATATATTAATAAATAAGATAAGGTTGTATAGAGTTATGAAATAAGTAGCCATGTACCTATCCTACACAAAATTGCCCATTAAGCCTATTATTCTATAATGTTAAATCCCTAAATTTGGATCTGTAAAAATTAGTGCTGTCCTGATTTGAGAAAACAATCTGTTCTTAAAAGTCCCACTTGCCTCCTCAGTTTATAAGTTGTTAAAGATGAGAATTTAGGCACAAATAGAGTTCTCTCTCTCTTAACTAACCAATCCAGGATATATGCTGTGAATTTGAACTTTTCCCTTTTTGCAAAGTAAATGCATCCTTATTGCAAAACTTTTTTATTTTTTTAGAAAATAAAGCCAAGCAATAAGTAAAATTCAAATGCTTCTAATTTCTCTCGGAATTATCACTGTGTATTCTCCCAGTCACTTTCTGTGAATATATATTACTAGAGGCCCGGTCCATGAAATTCATGCAGGGGCGTGAGGGGAAAGGGGGTGTCCCTCAGCCCAGTCTGCACCCTCTCCAATCTGGGACACCTCGAGGGATATCTAACTGCCCATTTAGGCCTGATTCTTGTAGAATCAGGCCTAAATGGGCAGTCGGACATCCTTCTCACAATCCAGGACTGCTAGCTCTAAACTGCGCGTCTATGTGCCTCCCTGATTGCCCTCAACCTCTTCTGCCTGTCAGCCTGATCACCCCCTAACCACTACCCTGCCAGCCTAATTGATGTCTAACTGCTCCCCTGCCAGCCTGTTTGCCCCCAACTTCCCTCCTTTGCCGGCCTGGTCACCCCTAATTGCCCTCCCCTGCAGGCTTGATCACCCCCAACTGCCCTCCCTTGCAGGTCTGGAACCTCCCACTGTCCTCCCTTGCTGGCCATCTTGTGGTGGCCATCTTGTGTCCACATGAGGGCAGAATCTTTGACCACATGGGGGCAGCCCTCTTGTGTGTTGGAGTGATGCTCAATCTGCAAATTACTCTTTTATTAGATAAGATAGAGGCCTGGTGCATGGGTGGGGACTGGCTGGTTTGCCCTGAAGGATGTCCTGGCTCAGGGTGGGGGTTCCGTTGGTGTGTGGGGCGGCCTGGGTGAAGGGCCTATGGTGGTTTACAGGCCAGCCATGTGCCCCAGCAACCCAAGTGGAGGCCCTGGGATCTGGGATTAATTTATGTTCTACAATTGAAACTTTGTAGCCTGGAGCAGAGCCAAGCCTTCTGCTCGCTCCATGGCAACAGACATTTATTTTTTTTTAATATATTTTATTGATTTTTTACAGAGCAAAAGGAAGAGGGATAGAAAGTCAGAAACATCGATGAGAGAGAGACATCGATCAGCTGCCTCTTGGACACCCTCTACTGGGGATGTGCCCGCAGCCAAGGTACATGCCCTTGCCAGAATCGAACCCGGGACCCTTCAGTCTGCAGTCCGACGCTCTATCCACTGAGCCAAACCGGTCTCGGCAGCAACAGACATTTCTGTTTGAAACATTGTAGCCTAGAGTGGAGGCCTAGGCTAGGGCTGCAGAAGTTTGGCTTCCTCCATAACCCTGGCAACCCTAGCCTCTTCTCTCTCCAGCTCCATGGCTGCTGCCATTTCTGTTGGGATTATGTATCTTCTATAATTGAAACTTTGTAGCATTGAGTGGAGGCCTAGGCCTGCAATGGCAGGCGGAAAGCTTGGCTTCCTCCATTGCCAGGGAAACCCAAGTATCCCTCCTACTCTCTGTGGCAGCAGCCATTTTGGTTGGGGTTTATTTGCATAACTTGCTCCTCATTGGCTGGTGGCATGGTTGTGGGTGAGGGTTGATCGGAGGTATGGTCAATTTTCATATTACTCTTTTATTAGATCAGATGTTTAACACATCAAATATATGGTTTTCTTTATCTGTAGGGTGTCCCAAAAATGTATATACATACTTTGAGTAATTATAAGGGTGGTGTTTATTAGAATACATTTCATTTTCAAAATTGAGCTCTTAGCTGTTACAGTCTGTGTACAATTTTAGGGGGACACCCTATATATTAACACATATTATTGTCAATATTCTTTTACTGCCTACTCACACAATTTCATTGTGTCAATGTACTTTAACTTGATTAGTTGTATAACATTTGTATATTTAAACTATTTTTGTTTTTTCCTTTATTATAAACAACACTGTGATGAAAATACTTATAATTCATTCTTTCACTCATTCTTCCTTAACTCTCTAAAATAATTTCTGCAGATAAAGAACTAAGATGGCGGCAAAGGTAAAACACCTATCTTGCCGTCATAATCAGCAATTTTAATACTACAACTTAACGAAAGAACAAAAACCTTCCAGAATCACCAGAAAGCTCGCCGAGTGAAAACTCCACAAATAAAAGCCAAGATAAGACACTGTGACTCGGAGGAGCGGCGGCGAACAGCGTTGAAAGATTCGCACTGAGAGAGGTTTGGAGCGCGCTCCGCGGAGAGGGCGGGCGGCTGAAAACCAGCCAGTTTTCTCGAACGGGGAGACAAAGGCGTCCCACTGGACTGATTCTCCAGCTCTGGGCGAAGTCCAGGGAACCCACTATCATATGGGGTGAAAACAGGACAGTGGGAGGGCACGCCAGGGCTCGGGTGCTGCCGGGTCTGCCGGCTTGTGGAGAAGGCAGCTCGCGAGAACAGCTCGGCTGCGTGACGGCGCAGAGAGCAATCTGCGACTTGTCTCTCTTTTGGGAAACCATCAATCTGCTTTGTTTTACGACCCTGGGTGAGACATTGCGCATGCAGACTCATTTTGGGAGAGTCTGAATTCCCCGGCAGCCGGCAGCCGGCAGCCGGTGGAGCTCCGCAGCGGCTCTCTCTCAGAGGTGCTGGCGGCCATTGCCCCCGGCACAGAGTCCCCAGGGTCGCATAGGGCGGAGCTAACGCTGTCTGCTTGGCCCGGAGACTCCGCCCACCCAACCTGAGCACAGCTGAGCTTCACAGACAATTGGCCTGGTGGTCAACCCTCCAAGTGCTAACAACGATTAACTGAGCTTAACTTCAGCAAGACTGTGCAGCCCATATCCACCTCAGGTAACCGGGGAGGCTGAGCCACTATCCCTAGTAGGAAGTCTACCACACAAAGCTAATTGACCAACTCAGGGAAGCAGCCACCATGCAGCAACATGGAAAGAAATCAGATGTGAAAGAAATGGAGGAAAAAAAACGACTGGACATGGAATTCAAAACCACGGTTATAGGGTTTTTTAAGAGGCTCCAACAAAAGATCGAGGCCTATAAGGAAATAAGCAAGACCACAAAAGAAATAAATGAGTCCTACAAGAAAATGAACAACACCCTCAAGGATATAAACGAGAGCTGCAAAGAAATTATCAAGACCAACGTGGAAATGAATGAGTCCTACAAGGAAATGAAAGAAACCCTCAAGGATATAAAGGAGACTCTCAAGGATATGAAAAAGGACCAACCAGAAATTAAGGATACACTGACTGAAACAAAAAATATTATACAAAGACCTAAAAGTGCTCTGGAGCACCCCAAGAACCAAGTTAAAGATTTGAAATACAAAGAGGTAAAATCCACTCAGCTGGAAAAGCAAGAAACCAAAAGAATCCAAAAAACTGAAGATAGTGTAAGGGGCATCTGGGACAACCTCAAGCATACCAACATCCGAATTATAGGGGTGCCAGAAAAAGCGAGAGGCCAAGACAATGAAAACCTATTTGAAGAAATAGTGACTGAAAACTTCCCACACCTGGTGAAAGAAATTGACTTACGAGTCCAAGAAGTGCACTGAACCCCAATATATAGGAACCCTAAGAGGACCACACCGAGACACATCATAATTAAAATGCCAAGAGCAAAAGACAAGGAGAGAATATTAAAAGCAGCAAGAGAGAAACAGTTGGTTACCTATAAGGGAGCACCCATACGATTGTCAGCGGATTTCTCAACAGAAACGATGCAGGCCAGACAGGAGTGGCAAGAAATATTCAAAGTGATGAACAGCAAGAATCTACAACCAAGATTACTCTATCCAGCAAAGCTATCATTCAGAATTGAAGGTCAGATGAAGTGCTTCGCAGATAAGAAAAAGCTAAAGGAGTTCATCACCACCAAACCAACATTATATGAAATGCTGAAAGATATTCTTTAAGAAGAGGAAGAAGAAAAAGGTAAAGATGAAAATTATGAACAACAAATACACATCTATCAACAAATGAACATAAAAATCAAGTGAATTGATAGGCTGTTGAACAGGATAGACTGGTGAATATAACAGAGACATGGACATAGAGAGGGAATGGACTGACAATTCTTGGGGAGAAAAGTGGTGTGGGAAGTGCAGCAAGAGACTGGACAAAAATCTTGCAACAATGGGAGAGGACAGTGGGGAGGGGGAGGTGAGGGTGGAGGGTGGGATGAGTACAGGGTGGAGGGGAGCTATAGGGGGATAAAAAGGGGAAACAATGTAATTAATAAACTGAACAATAAAGATTTAAAAAATGTAAATAAAAATATATATATAATAAAATAAAATAAATAAATTTAAAAAAATAATAATAATTTCTGCAAGTGAAACTGATGACCATATCAAGCACATTTAGAAACTGTCCTACAGTTCATAATTGGACTCCAAAAAGATTGTGTTTGAGTATACTGTAAACAAAGCAGATGAGTCCCTAATTATCTGAATCCTCACTGGTTCATAGTGTACTTCAGGTGATATTGCTCTGTTCAAAGACTCAGGTGCCAGTCTTAAAATAAATCAGACCAGTCAAGTGTTTGTTGAACTCATTTTGTTTGGGTTTGCTTTCCCTGAATCTATTTCTGCCTTTCTAACACTTAAACATTAAGTCAGCTTATAAAATTCAATAAACATCAAATTTATTCTTTATTTACTATATGGAAATAGGTGTCATTGACATAATTATGAAGACATATTTTGCAAAATCACAAGTTTCAAACATGAATTCTTATACACAAAGGCAAATGATTTGCCATTTTATTCTTAAGTATCACTTTTTTCCTCATAAAAAGGGTTCAGCTTTTACTATCATCATCTGTGATGGCAAACAAACATCCAATGGTGGTATTAAGCTCTATTCTGAGTCAGTTGGAATTACTTTGTCTGTAGAAATTGATAAAAGAATAATGATAGACATAAATTGAAAAGTGTCCAGCTGGCTACTATAAAAGTTAGGGCTCAAACATCTACTAATTTAATCAGCCTTTAAATTCACTTTTTTAGAATTTGAAATAAATGTTTGATATCATATAGAATGTAAGATAGAATCTGCAATCTTTGAATCTTGTGATGTTTCTTTCAGGATTGGTTTAATATGCTTTGAAGTGGTCAATTAAATAAGCCCTTCTATTGTTCTGGCTGAATAATGATTTGATTTTCCAAGCCTACTAATACATTATTTTAATTAGCATGAAACTCGTAAAAAAATAATTTGGACTGAGTAAATCAATAAATGTCTTCCTTGTCACCTACATTTCCAAGTATCTTCCTAAAGGTGGTGGCAATCCAGGTGGTATTCAAACACTCTGAAATACACCTAAAGTGTAGATTTATTGCTCTAATTAATTTATATGAAAGCAGTCTACTTTATTACACAAATGAGAGGTATTGCCTTTCCTTCTGACAATTGCTATTGTGGTATTTATTTCAGGTGTTTTAACATCATTTAATCCTATTTAGGTTTCTTGTCAAAAAGAAGCTGAGCTGAAGACCTGCAATAACACCTGTGGAGTGAGACAAAGGGGATGGGCAGGAAGACCAGGTGAACATCATGCAGCTTATCCCACAGGCAGCTCTGAAGTTAGTACAGCCATTCATTCAGTGTTGCCCTAACTGAGGTAAAATAGCTGACAGGCTTGGTGTTTCTGCCTTGACCAGTATGAGAATGGGACAAACCTTCAGCAGGCAGTTCCTTTTTTAAATTAAATTTATTGATGTTACATCTATATATAGAAAAGGCTAATATGCTAAGTGTCCCTGTGCCCGTCCAGCTGGTCACTATGATACGCACTGACCCCCAGGGGGAAGACTTTAACGTAGGATTTGCCAAGCTGCAGTGACTTGGCAGCGGTGGTTTTGGATGATGCACCCTGAAACCAGAGAGGAGGGAGCCCTACTCCTCGTGGGGCCGCAGGATCCCACCTTTGGCCATGGTTATGTTGTTGCTAGGGCACTATCAGCCTCGAATCTGGTTTACTGCACTCTTGTTTTTGTATTCCACACCCTGTAGCACAGCAACTTTGCAGAGTGCCCTCTCTCATTCCGAGACTCCTCAGAGATGTCAGAAAGCCTGATCTCTGCAGGCCAGGCCAGGCCCAGGGACCCCACCTTGCAGAAGGACCCTGCTCACTCAGCAGACGCTGGGGAGGGACTTCAGGAGGTTGGCTCCAGGGCATGTCTAACCAGTGTAGCCCAGTTCCACCCCACCAGCCACCTTGTACTTAATTTCCTTTCAATGACCATGAGTTCATGCACTTGGTCACTAGTTGATTAATAATATTATATGGGTTTCAAGTGTTCATTTATATGATACATGATCTGTATATTGCATTCTGTGCCCACCACCCAAACTCAAATCATCTTCTGTCACCATATATTTGACCTCCTTTACCCTTTTCTACCCCTCCAACCCTTTACCTCTGGTAACCACCATACTGTTGTCTATGTTTATGAGTTTCAGTTTTATATCCCACATATGAGTGAAATCATAGAGTTCTTAGCTTTTTCTGACTGACTTATTTCACTTAGCATAATATTCTCATGGCTCATCCTGTTGTTGCAATGGCAATATTTCATCTTTACTGTGGTATTCCATAGTATATATGTATGATATCTTCATTATCCAATCATCTATCAGAGGACACTTAAGTTGTTTCCAGGTTTGGGCCACCATGAATAATGCTGCAAAGAGCATAGGGGTGGATAAATCTTAGTGAATAAATGTTTACAAATGTTTGGGGTAGATATCCAGAAGAAGGATTGGTGTTTCATATGGTAATTTTATTCTTAATTGTTTGAGGAATTTCCATACTGTTTTCCATAGTGGTTGTACCAGTTTACATTTTCACCAGTAATTAATGAAGTTTTCTTTTTCTCCACAACCTCTTCAATACTTGTTATTATTTGTCTTATAGATAATAGTAATTCTAACTGGTATGAGATGATATCTCATTGCAGTTTTGATTAACATTTCCCTAATAGCTAGTGAAGTTGAGCCTCTTTTCAAATATCTGTTGCCCATTTGTATGTAATCTTAAGAGAAGTGTCTTTGGGTTCTCTGCCCATTTTATTAATTGAATTTTTCATTTGTTTGTTTGGTATTGAGTTGTATGTTGTATTTTGAATATTAACCCCTTGTTGAAGCTGTTGTTTGCAATTGTCCTCCTCTATTCAGTTGATTGCCTTTTAGTGTTTTTATTTTTGTTGTTTTTGTTGCTTGTTTTCTCTGTGTGTGTGTGTGTGTGTGTGTGTTTGTTTATTGTATTGTTTGTTGTTTTTTTAGAGAGAAGAAGAGAGAGAGAGGTAGAAACATCAGCAATGAAAGAGATTCATTGATTAACTGCCTCCTGCATGCCCTCTGCTGAGGATGGAGACTACAACCTTGGCATGTTCCCTGACCAGGAATTGAAACCTAACCTTCTGGTTCATGGATCGATGCTCAACCACTGAGCAACAGTGGCTGGGCAATTGCCTTTTAGTTTTGATGGAGGTTTCTTTTGTTGTGCAGATGCTTTTTAGCTTAATAAAGTCCCATCCTTTACTTTTACATTTACTTCCCTTGCCTTTGGGGGTCAACTTCATAAAGTTTTCTCTGAGACTCAGGCCCATAAGTTTAGTATCTATGTTTACTTCTATGTAATTTATTGTTCAAATCTTATATTTAGGTTTTTGATCCACTTTAAATTAATTTTTTTTTAACATGGGGACAAACTATACTCTAGTTTCATTCTTCTTCATGTGGCTTTCCCACTTCCCCAGCACCACTTTTTAAAGAGGATTTCTTTTTCCATTATATGTTTTAGACTTTATCTCAAAAAATTATTTATCCATATATGTGGTTTTATTTCTGTGCTCTCAGTTCTGTTCAGTTGGTCTGTGTGTCTGTTTTTCTGCCAATACCAAGCTGTTTGATTATCATTGCTCTGTAGTATAATTTGAAGTCAGGTAGTGTGATTCCTCTGGCTTCATTCTTTTTCGTGAGGATTGCTTTTGCTATTCAGGGTCTTTTGAGGTTTTATACAAATCTGATAACTTTTTGTTCTATTTTTTTAATGTCTTTGTGGGATTTTGTTGGGAATTGTATTAAATCTATATATTGCTTTGGATGAGATGGTCATTTTAACGATGTTGATTTTTACAATCCGTGAACATGGAATAACTTTCCATTTCATTGTGTCTTTTTCACTCTCTTTTAATAATGCTTTGTAGCTTTCAGTATATTGGTGCTTCACATGTTTATTAAGATTATTACTAAGTGTTTTATTTTTTTGTTGTTGCATTTCCAAAAAAGAATGGTTTATTTTTCTTTTCTGAAAATTTATTTGTACTAGAAAAAGACATTTTTATTGTACTGGACAGTATACAAATCTACCATTTTCTCTGGAGAGATACATATTTCTGCCTTTCAACATTGTTAGCTACAAATTCTTGAAAAGATAGTTCAGAACAAAAGCAATCAGTACCTGCTGCAAGATATGCAAAATGCAAGAGGCCTGTGGAGCATTGTCACCCAACACCCAAAACCAATAATTGGCATGTAGTGTGAGGTAGAGTTAAACACTGATTGTTGTGAGTCCCTGAGAGTTTGGGGTTATTTGTAGCCATAGCATAATCTAGACTATCTGGAATAGTATACCTAGATACGTTGATTTAGGAATCCCATAAACCTTCAGAAACCTCCAGGAAAATTATTTATTTACTATGGACCCAGTGCACGAATTCACACACCTTGAAAGGAAGTGTGGGCCGGGAGGCTGTGGTGGGCACAGAGGCGGATCTTGGCTCATCCTCTGCATCCCTGCCCGGCCCCTCCCACTGAAGCCCAGTCCCCTGTCTGCCAGCAGCCTGCTCTTGTCGCCACCACTCCCACATGATAATGCACCAGTTCTGCTAACACCCGCTGCCAGTGCCAAGTGATTGGGGCCAGCGTCGGGCACTGGCAGTGGGTGCAAGCAGGGCTGATGCTGTCAGCAGGTGCGAGAGGCACAGGGGGAAGTGGTAAAGCCCCCTGGTGGTCACTGCACGTCATAGTGACCAGTTCATTTGTTCCACTGATCAGTCTATTTGCACATTAGCCTTTTATTATATAGGATTTATTTTATTAATTTACTTTAGAGATAGAGGAAGGGAGAGAGAAACATCTATATGTTGTTTCCACTTATTTATGCATTCATTAGTTAATTCTTGTACCCTGACTGGGCATCAAACCTGCAATCTTGGCTAATCGGGACAACACTCTAACCAGCTAAGCTACCTAACCAGGGCCAGTAATATTTTTATATAACTATATACAAATACTTATTTTTCCTTAGGTAGAAAGCTTATACCATTTTTCAGAATTTGAAGACTTATGATTCCCCCCCCCAAAAAAATCTAAAATAAGCCAAAATATATTTGACTTTTCATTTATATCTAATCAGAGTGTGAGTTTAAAAAAATCAAAAGGAAATATTCATGAGTACCCTAAAGATGGAAAGTCCTATTGGAAACTGGTAATTTTCCTATTAATAAACTTGGTTTCGGATTAATTCATATGGATACTTTATTATACTCAAAAGGCAATAAAATATTTAATTGTTATGCTTGGGATATGAATGTTTTTCAATGTTTGTTTGGGTTGCATTTTTCTCTTTCTAAAATATTTGAGATCACACACATTGGTTTTAAAATAAAATGACTTAAACAGCAAAATATAAGCCAAACATTTTTATATGCATACAAGACTACCGATTCTCTCCTAACTTTCTTTGAATTATAGTCAGATTACTTTGTGAAATGGTGCTTAGTAGAAGGATTTTTTTTTCAATCTGGAAGTATTTTAATCAAATTGAAAAGTCAAATAATATGAGTGTGGGGTGGAGAGGAATGGAGAGGGGGAGAGGGGAATGAGAATATAAGAATGAATTCAACTCATGTGCAAGAAAGGGAAATGTGTGTATTATTATACTAACTAGAGGCCCGATGAATGAATTCATGCACCAGTGGGGTCCCTTGGCCTGGCCTGTGGGATAGGACCAAAACTGGTTCTCCAATGTCCCCCAAGGAGTCCCAGGGTAGAGGTAAAGCCGAGGGACCCCATTGGTACATAATTGGGTCTGGGGAGGGACTTGGGAGGTTGGCCAGCCAGGGAGGGATTCTGGGAGGGCTCCAGGGCATGTCTGGCCTATCTTGCTCAGTCCCGATTGGCTGGACCCTGGCAGCAAGCTAACCTACTGGATGGAGCATCTTCCTCCTGGTGGTCAGTGCATGTCATAAGCACCTAGTCGACCGGTCAACTGTCTTTCCTCTGATAGTCAGTGCATATCATAGCAAGGGTTGAGTTACCTGAGCATATCATTAGCATAGTACACTTTGATTGGTTGAACAGCTGACTGGTCAACCAGACACTTAGCATATTAGGCTTTTATTATATAGGATAGTATATTAATTCCTCTGGCTCTGGCAGCAGCCACATAATCCAAATCAGATATTAAGTTCAGAGGATTAGGAAAGAGGCAGGGAGCAGAGTGAATCTGGAGTGAGAGGGTCAAGCCAAGTCAATGTCCATGAGAAAATGTGAAGGTTAAAATTCCAGAGAAGCATGCATCAAGTGAGTGCAATGGGCCCAGGGAAGGCTGCCATCAGGGCAGTGATGCCTTAGGCTCTCAGATAGGCAGTTAGGAACTAAGGCAATCAGTGCCTCTGTGAGGAGACACAGCCGTGTTCTAGAACAGCCCTGGGATCTCTAACTCTTACCGCACCTTGTGAGTGGGTCTGGCCTGGTGTTGAAGCACCAAAAACATGGGAAACAGTGTAGATAAGGGGATCTTAAGATGGAGTTCTAGAAATTGGGAAACATATCTTTATTTTTAGGAACTTCTAATTGAAATTGAAGATTTTATTCCAAATAAATGTAGCAACAAACTACAAAAGTATTACTATAAGCACTACTATATCTTTATCACCAGTAAAGTATAAAATATAAAATATTTTATAAAAGTATAAAGTATAAAATATCACAGATATTTTTATATCACATATACTTATTGCATATATCTCAAAATACATTTTATATCATACCACTTTGACATCATGCTTTCTATTAAGTTAACTACTAGGATTTATTTAAAATTAATGAGCACATATATTACATTATCAAAATTGTTTTCTTAAATAACAAAATCTACTTTTATATCATTGGTTTCTTTTACAATTTTTCAATGTTTTATTTTCTGTATTTAATAACTTTATTCTGACAAGATGTCTATGGTTTCCCTGGATTATTATAGGTATGAATGACACACACCAAAATTAAGAACCACTGATATCAATATGTAAAATTTCAGACTATTAAAAGTAAAAAAATTACAATTTAGAATTTGGGTTTCGCTTATTTTCTAAATTCATAAGAGAAATATGGATTTTTTTAAAAGACTAAAATTGACAAGTGTATTCTGATAAATATTGAAAATTCAGAATTAATTTTTTGTCCAAAAGCATGCACATCTTGTATATGCACAAATAGATCAGTAATGAGTATTTCCAAAATCATTGACAATCTGAATAGTGCTCATAATTGCATCACTATGCTGCATGAAAAGAATCCTGGAGTAGGACTTCAGTATTCAGTGGTCTCAATTCTGCCTCTAATAAACTCTTCCCTGAGACTCAGGCTCCTCATCTGAGTTGAATGGCTTGAGTGATATCCAAGAGTCTTCCAATTCTATGGTTTAGTAATTCTAGTATTTTCTTAAAACGGTTAGTTCTGGTTTAAATTTAATAACACGACTTTTAAAAAGATTTTAAAACTTTCAACTTGACATAAAATAACCATTTTTATTCAAATAGGAAAAGATGTACATACATACCTTTTTTAAAAGTTATTTTATTTGAGAGATAAAAGGAAAGGGAGAGAGAGAAACATCAATGATGTGAGAGAATCATTGATCAGCTGCCTTCTGTACACTCCATACTGAGAATCGAGCCCGCAACCCAGGCATGTGCCCTGACTGGGAATTGGTTCATAGCATAGTGTACTATGCTAATGATATGCTCAACCACTGAACTACACCAGTGGGCCACACCTTTTTGAGGTAACACCAATTTGATCATTCAATCTACAGGTCACTTCACCCTGTTAAGTCATGGGGACCAGCAGCTGCCTTTGCCCTGTAGAGAGAGACAATCCCCTTAAGAAAAACCTCTTTCAAGTTTAATGCTTCATGGATAAATATTATGGTTTACATACGTCGCATAAATATTTTCTAGACTTGCAAAATCCATTTGATATTTTAATCAAATAACCCCTACAACAACTAATATCTGTAGGTGGGGACTGATTAGAGTAGTCCTAAACTTTACCTGTTACCTGAACTTTAATAAATGTTGACTGCATTGCAACTTAAGCAGTGTCAGATCTCTGTCATGCCTAATTCCCCACGTTGTTCAATTAAAAGCTGCTCTTCAGACATGCCATGATGCAGTACTTGGAGACTGACCTACATAGGCAATCTAAGAATCATTAAAGAAAAGATGGAAAATAATTTTTAAAAAGCATTTGAAACAGTTTCCTTCTAAAATTGACAAGAATCAATATCATTCAAAACCTGTTAGCCAAGCAAGATGGAATGAGATGCAGTTAATGAATCTAAGATTATAAAATTGTTTTAAAACGCCTTTCTTATTACATCTAAATGCAATTTTCAAGATAGAGGCATTGTAACCTGACTGTGTGTGCTGCTCTATGTGTACAATAAAGCAGGAAAATTAATCCCTTCCCCTGAAGACCTCTAGAAATGAAAACCCATTGGAGTGGTAATATTTGTACACTGGCCTTGATGTTTTTGTGCTGAATTTGAATGGCATGAAATGATTATGTGTACTGGTTGATGGGGACACATGTGCAGATAATTACATAAATAATCCTCTTTACATAGGTGCAAGGTGACATTTTAGATTGGATAGAAACTAGTTGCAACCTAATAAAACTCATAATAATTTTCTTTACTGCTGAAGCATGAATCTTACTATTCCAAAGGTTGGTTAGAGATATTCTACTTTTCACAGGGATCCAATGACAAAATTTGACTAGAAGTCCTTCAAATGTGAGACCTGGGATATTGTATTGTATGCCAGAGCCTACCCTCAAGATATAAGCATTCACTAGTCTTATGAGTATCCTCAGTAGGGACACACATCTTACAGTGTTCTTTGTTCTAAAAAGGTAGGTAACCTACAAGAATATGAAGATGAGCTTGATAAAATTAATGTTTACACCAGGGTATGTTTCTCACATATAAAAGATGTCCCCCTGGAATTGAAGCACTAAACTAAGCATGTTGACCCACTCAAGATAATTTCCATTTTCTCTTAGCCATAACAACTTTAAAAAAAAAAAAAACACACACCTGTGGTTTGAAAGTTGCTTAGGTTCTTCACATTTTATGAAAATAAAATTCTACCCTGTGGCCTAACTTTATTTTTTAATATATTTTTTATTTATTTTTAGAGAGAGAGATGAAAAAGAAACACTGATCGGCTGCCTCCTGCATGCCCTATATTGGAGATTGAACCCAAAACCTGAGGATGTGCGCTGACAAGGAATCAAACCTGTGACCTCTGTGGGACTATGCTCAACCAATTGAGCCACATGGGCCAAAGCTTGCTTTCTTAATTGTTCTTTCTTTTTAGCATATTACAAATTCGCTTTCACACTTTCTATTGATCACTTTAAAAGTAACCAATAATTTTCTAACACAATATTGTCTTTCTCAATCCTTAGTCCACTTGGCAGCATTTTAGTAATTTTTTTTTTATGTAAACCTCCTGTTTTCTTAAAATTTTCTCCACCTCTACTTTCCATACCCGTTGAGGAGTTATTTATTGAATAAGTGAATGATTCTACTTTCCTGGTTTGTTTACCTTCTCTGTTTTTAAGTACTTCATCTCTGTCGTCTGATATAGCTCCATGGTTTTAACATTTGCCTTTACAGATAAGGGTTAATTTTCTTATTGTTTTTTTTTTTTCTCCAGGTCTGTTTACCAAATTCCAGTTCTTAAGTCTAAATGCATGTGAAAGGGTCAATGGGGGGTGGGGGATGGGGTCATCTGTAATACTTTCAACAATAGACATAATTTTTTAAAATTTGATATATGATTTAATCATCAGTAGATTAAGTTCATGTGTTTTCTGACCTTCACAACACCAAATAACTTCCACATTCTCTATTTTTGTTAATGATATTAATATCTCCTTAGTCATTCAAAATCTACATCTCAGTTTTATTTTGAACTCTTACTTTCCACTCAGACTTTTAGTCTTAAAGATTCTGCCTCTGAATTTCTCTTGTATTTATTTTAATTGCCAGAACAACAGTACATTGTTTTTAGCCTTCATCTAATCACATTCTTGGTTACAGATCTGGTACAAAACACTAAAGATAGCATATTTTCATTGCTCAGTAGGAAGAGTATGAAATTAATGAATTTTCCTACATTGCCTCACCCCTTTCCACCTCTAATGAATTTTTTTCTTCCTGCAAAACAGCTCTGATGATGTTGTTTTCCAGCTAAGAACATAACCAAACATTGCAATAGTTTCATCACTTAATGAACAAAATCCCAAACTATTTTGACTAGTACATTACAATCTTTCCAAATGCTAACCTTATTTTCTGAACCATAATTCCATCTATTTTTCTCTCCATTCTTGAATTGCTGCTATTGTCTTCTTTAATATTTCAGTCACCATCAGCACTGGCACTTAGTAAATCGTTTCATTGCCAGTCTCATTTCCAAGAACTTTGGTTTTAACTCCAAGGTTGTGAGTTTGAGTTTGTGCAACCCTAATATATAAAAACCCAGGGTCCATAATGACCAACCAAAGGCTCAACTGAACAATGGAAGTCAGTCCTGCAGTCAGTACTGGGTTGCTGTGATGACCCAATACTGACTGCCAAAAGGGATGCAGATCAGGCCCAGAGAGAGGCCTGGAGAGAGAGTCAGGTTCTGATCCACAGTCTCTGTGGCAGCTGTTGATCAGCCATTGCCTCTCTCTTTCCAGGCTGCCAGGGCTGTTTCTCTCAGGGCCTCCGCAGGGCTGCTAATCAGCCCTGCCTCTCTAGTCAGGCCTGGAGATAGGCCCGGAGACACTGACTGGCATATAAACTGACCAACCAGAACCAAATCTGGGTGAACTCTGAGGAGCCAATGGCTGTCTAGGAGGTAGAGCTTTTGATGCTGACTGGCATACAAACCGACCAATCAGAACCAAATTGGCCAGCAGGGGAGGGCAGTTGTGGGTGAGATCAGGCCTGCAGAGGAGGGCAGTTTGGGGCAACCAGGCTGGCAGGAAAGGGCATTTGGGGGTGACATTAGGCTGACAGGGGAGGGCAGTTGGGAGCAAGGTCATGCCAGCAAGAGAGGACAGTTAGCGGTGATCAGTGAGACAGAAGAAGTTAGGGGCAGTCGGGATGGCAGGGGAGAGCAGTTAAGAGTGAGATGAGGCAGTCAGGAGAGGGCAGTTGGGGGTGAGATCAAGCCAACAGACAGGTGAGCGGCTAGGAGCCAGTGGTCCCAGATTGCAAGAGGGATGTCCGATTGGAGAGGGTGCAGGCTGGATTGAGGGAACCCCCCCCTTCATGCACTAGTTTTTCAGAAAAATGTATTATTAGCATTGATTTCCTAACAATTGGCATTCCTACTATCTTACTCTGTTTATATCCTATATAATAAAAGAGAAACATGCAAATTTGACTGTACACTTGCTCCTGATTGGCTATGCTACCAGCTAATCAGGAGAAGGGGTGGGGTCAAGTGGCATGAGTACCGGGCCCCAGGGGTGGAGATGAAACAGGGGTGGCGGCAAGCACCCAGCCCCCAGGCGCTGTGAGCAGAAGTGGCGGTGAGCGCCCAGCCCCTGGGGCTGGGTGGTCGTAGGCAGCCTGGGCTGAGCTGAGCAGGGCGATGGCTGGGTATCCAAGGCCTAAAGCAGGCTGGGGGTGAGCCATCAGTTGGGATGAGGGCTCCCAGTATGTGAAAGGGGGCAGGTTGGGGGTGAGCCATCAGTTGGGATGAGGGCTCCCAGTATGTGAAAGGGGGCAGGTTGGGTTGAGGGACCACCCACCCCGAGTGCACAAATTTTGTGCACCAGGGCCCTAGTCCTATCTACTAAAAGAGTAATATGACCATACCTCTGTTCAAGCCACATCCACAAGCCACGCCCACCAGCCAATCAGGACCAAATAAACCCCAACTAAGATGGCTCTGGCTATTGAGAGCAGGAGGGAGGCTTGGGTTTCCCCAGTAATGCAGGAAGCTAAGCTTTCCACCTGCCATTGCCAGCCTAGGCCTCTACTCAATGCTACAAAGTTTTAATTATAGAAGATACATTCCAACAGAAATGGTGGCAGCCATGGAGCTGGAGAAAGCACAGGCTAGGGTTGCCCGGGAGATGGAGGAAGCCAAGCTTCTGCAGCCCTAGTGCCTAGGCCTCCACTCTAGGCTACAAAGTTTTAATTATAGAATTTAAATAAACCCAAACAGAAATGGCTGTCACCACAGAGCGAGCAGAAGGCTTGGCTCCACTCCAGGCTACAAAGTTTCAATTGTAGAACATAAATTAATCCCAGATCCTAGGGCTTCCACTTGGGTCACTGAGGGGCATGGCTGGCCTGCAAACCACCACAGGCTCTTCACCCAGGCCACCCCACACTTCAAGGGAACTCCCACCCTGATCTGGGACACTCTTCAGGGCAAACCAGCTGACCCTCACCCATGCACCAGGCCTCTATCCTATCTAATAAAAGAGTAATTTGCAGATTAACCATCATTCCAATAACACACAAGAGGGCTGCCCCCATGTGGTCAAAGATCCTTCCCTCATGTGGACACAAGATGGCCACCACAAGATGGCCAGCAGGGGAGGGCAGTTGGGAGGGACCAGGTCTTCAAGGGAGGGCAGTTGGGAGTGATCAAGCCTGTGGGAGAGGGCTGTTAGGGGTGAGCAGGCTGGCAAAGGAAGAAAGTTGTGGGCAAACAGGCTGGCAGGGAGCAGTTAGACATCAATTAGTCTGGCAGGGTAGTGATTAGGGGGTGATTAGGCTGGCAGGCAGAAGCAGTTAGGGGCAATCAGGGAGACAGGCAGGTGAACAGTTTGGACCCAGCAGTCTTGGATTGTGAGAAGGATGTCCGACTGCCTGTTTAGGCCAGATCCTACTGGAATCTGGCCTAAACAGGCAGTTAGACATCCCTTGAGGGATCCCAGATTGGAGAGGGTGCAGGCTGGGCTGAGAGACATCCCCCGCCTCCTGTGTACAAATTTTATGCACCGGGCCTCTAGTAAATTTATAACATTAAATTTTTATTTGTATAAACCAAGACCCTAAATTGCCATACAATTCAAACACCAAAGTATCCTAATTGTCCCCAAAATTGAACTTGGCTTTCAGCACAAGGAATATTAATTAATTTCCCAAAGAGGTCTTACCTCTACCCTACTTTTCCAACCTATATAATAAAAGCCCAGCAAACATAACGGTGTAATGACCAGAACGACCGCTCAACCAGTCACTATTAGGTGCATTGATCTCCTTTTGGTCCCGACCCACAGGCTCCAATTGCCAGATGGCAAATAGGGAGCCACAGGGAACTGGGGTGGATGGCGGTGGGGTGGGATTGGGACTGATGCGGGGAACTGGGTGAATGACAGTGGTGGAGTGGGACTGGGGACTGGCAAGCAGGTGGGAGATAGCCCTGATTGCAGGGTAGGCCTAGGGACCCTACCCATACACAATTTTGTGCGCTGGCCCTCAAGTCCTGCTTTAATTGACTATATCTGCAGATATCTTGGTTCTGATAAAATATCCTAAGACATGTTTCATTTCATTCTTATAACAAAGACTAGAGGATCAGTACATGAAATTCGTGCCCTCTTGGAATCCGGGACCCCTTGGGAAGGGTCTCTAGACCTAAGTGGTGACCAGGGCCTATCAAGTCTTCTCTTCCCTTGGCTGCCAGCCCGCACCACTGCTACTGCTTGCCATTTGTTCAACTTGGGCCTCCCTCTATGGGGCAATCAATCACAGGGCCCTCAGATTGACTGCTCCACAGAGGGAGGCCCTGCCCACCCTTTGCAGCACTGTGGCCAGGTAGCCTGGGTCTTCCTCTTTGGGGTAATCACAGACCCCCACCCCCCATCAATCTCCCTACCAGCCAATGGCCTGGGCCTCCCTCTGCAGGATGATTGTGGGGTTATGGTGGGGCCCCCAACCAATCGCATCTCTCCTGCCTTGGCTGGCCAGGTGCCAGTGCATGTCATGTGTGATTGTCTGGAAGGTCATCCAGACAGTCATTCTGCTATTTGGTCAATTTGCATATCATGCTTTTATTATTATAGATAACAAGCCACCATTAACCCATCAAACTATAAACTTATTAAGAACAAAAAGTAGCTTTGGTCTTTATATTGTCTTTCATCATATTTTGTACATTATATCATACATAGAAGATACTCAATTATTGATCTAATGAGTCTTATACCTCTTTCATCCTCATTTTAATCTTGCTCCATCATAGCTGGGGGACTCTCCTTTTGGCTCTTGACTTAGAGATAACAGCTACCTGGTCATGATTGTTCTATGACTGAAAATATGTCCTAACATAACTTTTGTATTAATACATGAAGAATCAGAGCTCTTGAAGTCACAGAGAAGACTAAGGATTATTAATGAACTTTAACATTTTGATGAATTTTCAGAATAGATTTGCCTTTTATAGGGCATTTTGAAGTTGCTCAGTAGCACATTTTGAATTATGGATATTTCTATACATGTGTAAAATTATACAGCAAAATTCTCTATTTCTCTTATGTGAAAAACAATGAGAATCACAGAATTTAGAGGCTGAATAACATTTTCAATAAATTAGTTCAAACCTTTCATTTTGCCATAGAGAAAAGTAATACAGAGAAATAGAGTGACTTCAAGGCCAAAGGAGCCAGAGTTTGAAAAACTATAAGGAGAAACTAGTGAGATTCATAGAAATGAAAATGCACTTTGAGAGACATCCTCAAAAATAGATAGAAATAAGTTCCTCCTAGTTTACATTCTCTCCTTTTTAGTAGCTACACAGGCCCAACTGTGTAGACTGCATTTTCAAGTGTCCCTTGTAATAGTTGTGCCCACGTAAGTAGAATACTTGTGCTTTCTTTCCTCTTTTCACACCTTCCCACCAGTTGGAATACAGGCCTAGTTTTAAACTGAAATGTTAGAGCAAAAAGATAGAAGGAGACAGGCAGCCCCTAGGAGCCTGTTAGAGCTGCTTACTAACCCTGAATTGCCTCCTTCTGTACTGTTCCATGAAGAATGATCTTGTGAATGTTTAAACTACTGTATTGTTTATCTCTTTGTTTTTGCAGCTTACTGTATGCCCTTGTACAGTATATAGGAAAACATATAGAAAAATAGAACGAAATTTAGTGGTAAAAGGGACCTTAAAGAATTTCTGGTCCAACCACTTATCTCTTGGTTGAGAAATATGCAGTTAGGCAGAATGTTTCCTCCATTAATTGCAAGTCAAGGGAAATGTCTCATCAACTGATTACCTCCAAGTTGAATTGTCATGTTTCCTCCACTAAAACGCCATGTTAAAAATCTATGCCAATGAGAGCAGCAAACCAAAATGTCAGAGATATTTATGCTTTCATGCTACCTGCTGTTCCTCTGAAGCATATTTAACTTTTCTTCCAAAATTAACTTATCACTTAGATTCTCAGAACTATTCATTCAAACATTGGTTAACCAATAGTTAATGAATAATTAGTAAAAGCAAGAACTATGCTTCATGCGTGAGACAGACAATGCTCCTGATCTCATGTTTGCTAAAATTAAAAACACAGTCATTAAAAATAATTAAAGTAGCAAGTCTAGTCATGATTATTAACAGGAAGCACAAGGGTCGTGTGGAGTGTGAAACAGGAGGTCCTAATGGAGTCAGATGCTGAGAATGCTAAACACTTTGTTTAGAATTTGTTTTAGTACAGAATCTGTGGTGGCAGTAAAGTTCTCTTCTTTTCCCCTTTATCTTGGAAAATCAATTAAAATTTTGAGGGAATAGAGAGGAATGTGAAGACATTGGTCTTTCGTGGCATGGTAAAGAGAATCATAGCTATGGGGAAAACAGCAAGAGGATTTCATAGGCCCCTTTATGTGAGGTACAGGAGGGTGTGTAGATTCATTGAAGCCAAACCCAAAGTGGAAGAGGGAAAACACACAGAAGATGTTTTAGGCTGTCTAAGTAAAAAATAGTGCCTGGTTTCCATCTGCCCTTTCTGCATTAAATAAGCACAATTATATAATTCTTGGAGTGTGTGATTGTCATAACTTTGACAATCATTGAAAAAATTTAGTCATTAGAAAAATTGTTATATGTGTGTGCACAAGTGAATCTTATGCAGGATGTAGTGATTATAATATAATAAAGTGACTAGATTTATAGATTAAAACTTGATTATAATTCTTTGAAATCACTCAATAATAGATTTTATATTCCTAGACATAAAAATTTGGTGAAGACCCTGAAAATGTGATTATAGGCATAGATTGTTGATTTGTACTTTTGAACTCTAGTTATTTCTAAGCCAATAATAATAATAATAATAATAATAATAATAATAATAATAGAGAAGGAGAGAAAAGAGAAGCCAGTCTTCATGCTCACCCCTTTATTTTTTTTCACCCCTTTAAATCTATGACTAAATCTATACTGTATGAAAGTCTGTAAAAATGAAAGAAGAAAAAAACCTACAGATGGTAAAACAGAACCCAGCAGAAGCTTGGAAAGTATCTGCTGAGAGGAAATGCTTTATAGTTAGTAAATACTATAATGAAATATGTTAATTCACATGACAAGGAATTAGGAGTCAAGGCCCATCTGTGTGAAACAAGTATTACCAGTTAAGATGTTTTGCCACCTGGATTATCAAGGGATCAAAAGTCACTTTGGTCACATTTCAGAAACAAGCAATCTTTTGAAAATTCTCTCACTTTTCTAGGTCAGTTGTGAGTTGTGCCAACATATTTTTGGAAAGAATGGAGAGGATTCTTTGCAACTTTTTATTTCTTGATACTTTATTTTCAAAGATTTTTCACAGGTCTCCTGTGGGTCACTGCATCTTCTACCTTTGAATAGTTTAAGAGGTGCTGTTGACACTTTCTAAAATGACCTTCATTTCATAGTTTCTGGTTTTAAAAAGATGCCAATGGGATTGATATAACCCAATCCTCAGATCAGCTTCTCCTCTTTTTGTTTTCCTTTCAAGCATTTGTGGAAGCCTAGGAAATCTGCAACTGTTTCTTCTGGGGCACTCTGCCACACAACCAAGAGTATATTGTGAAGTAAATCACTGCTTGTGCAAAGATAGTTACATATTATGCAAAAAGTCTGTTTGTGAGGGTGGGCGCATATCGTGTGTAGAAAATGCTACAGAAAGTGGACCCTGTTCTCTGCAACTGGAAAATATGTACCTGCTTCCAGCTATGAGTCCGAAGACCCAATTTACTAAAAAACTAGTGATCTATCAGATTGAGGGGCAGAAAGCAATCTGCGCTCTTAACGCCTTGAAATTTCTTGCATCAGTCACCAGATCATGATTTACTAATAGGGTTTCAGGGCTTGCAAAATAGCATAACTCGAACCACGTATTAATATTTAATCTGGCATTTTAAGTGGACCTAACAAAAGACCCCAGAGCTGCTGACAGATCCTAAATTGTGAATTTCTTAAAAGGGAATTGAGCAGGTCCTCGGTGATTTTGAAAAAATAAAATAAAAAAGTAAAGGAAAATAAATGGGTTCCAACATTTCTTATGTAGACCTCACAAGCCAGGTTCTCTCATTTTTCTTAAAAGTATTTATCATGCATTTTTAGTTGCTTTATTAAGAGAATCACAAGGTGTTTCTGGCAGCAAGCTGCAAAATCCACAATTAGATGACAGAAGATGCATTTTGGTTAATAAATTTTATATTGGACAACTTGCTCCTAAAATAATTCATTGGCACTTCTAAATTGTTGCTAAATGAGAGAAGATCTAGCCTATAAATCATTTGAATCACCTTACTGCATGCTTTTAAGCAACTGTATCTGTTCTGAAGTAGTAAGTTGAAGAACATACACTGTAGGCAAGCAGGTTTGCTTTGAAACCCTATTTTCAAGGCTCAGGATGACCGTTAATGCCAACTTCCAAAACCACCTAGACCCACTTCAAATGAAAGCATGTGCAAGGAGAGGGAATGACTCCACCAGCCGCTGCTGTTGAATGCATCTAATGATTATCTAATGTTTATAGTAAGCATATGAAATAGGTGTTGAATTGCCTCCATTTGTGACCAGAATATGTCATAATTTATGAAAGATGTTTCTGTAATAACAGGGTGCCACCTGTAATAACAGAATATTTATTCATGTACAAATGAGGGTTAGAAATGATATTTTTTATGTATGGAGCAAAACACAAAAGACAACTTATTAGCAAAAGATAAATTGCTTGGCAAGATCTCAATGAGATGCTAAGCTTGTCAAAAATAAAAATAAAAAGCTTTTTATTTGCACAGACCACTGCCTTTATAATCCATTTAAAATAATATACTTGCCACTAGGTGGCTATTTCTGATCAGATCATTTTACCATTTTAATTACATTTTTAATATCCTGGCTTCATAAACAAAGATAAATTACAAACCCTTCACAGTCTGGTTGCTGGCTCAGGCATAGTCCGTCATAATATCAGCTCCTGTTTGTGTGTCCTCTAATTAGATTCTCAGATTGAGGCTTTGTCAATCAATAATTTTAATTTTAGAATTGCCTCTTGGTCTTGCATTTCATGTTTGTTTGGGAAAATGATCAGTGGGACAAAGCTGATAATTTATGCAGAAACAATCTCTTAGCAAAGCTCCACACACATTCCTCCCATCAACAGAAGCCCACAGTGTAAGCTTGACACAGGTCTAATTAGCATGCAGATATGTGTCGCCTCATTGGCAATTCAAATTGCTTTTTTATAATGTACCTCAAATTGTGCTACTCAAACATTGTATTTGATTTCCAAAGCCCCCTGGGCATCCCATAATGTCCCCCTTCATCCTGGGTAGGAAGCATTTATTGAACAATCTGCTGAGACTGGCTGTCTTTTCGAAAACACCCAAACATCATATTTCTGGGACCAGCTTTTCCTGTCAGAGAGCAACTTGTTCTTCTGCGGAATTCCTTGAGCCCCATTTGGAGGTTTAGAGATTATAGGTTCCTTTAAGAGTCGCCTCTCCCACGTGGTTGGTCTACAGAGGACTTCACTGGTGTGCCACTCATTTTTAAAGTGGGGAGGATGTCTGCTTCGTACACATTAATATGCGGCACGTGGCCACCTCTCGGTTGCCAGCCTCCCAGTCTTCATTTAAACAAAAATGGCTGGATTGAGAGGGCTGTTTTTCCTTTCTCCCACATGCATACCCGCACGCACTCGCACTTGCTTTCTCCCGCACACATCCATGCGCACAACCTTCTCACGCACCTCCACGCCCACCCAAGACACCCAGAATACGTCACAGTCAGCACCGAGATGTGTGTGACACTTGTCTGCTGCACACATGACAAATAAGGGGATTCCAGCAGACACTGGGGCTTCTTTCTTCCTTCCTTTTCCCCCCCATGCAGCAACAAGTGGCAGAATCAATGGTGTACAGTTATTCAGCAATGTAATTCATTTCACTGGCTTTGGCTCCTAGCCAGATCCGCCATCTGTCTCCAGCTCTCCCTCTCCCCCTCTCTCTCTCCCTCTCCCTCTCTTTCGCTTGAATTTGTCCTACATTTCGTAACATTACGTGCCTGCCATGCTTATCCTATGCCAGAGGTACACCACCACTCTCACCCCCATTCCGGTGTGGACTTCTCTGAGGTCAGTGGCACTTGGGATTCGTCAGTGGCACAGGAGGAAAAGGGTAAGCAAAAAGCAAAAGGGTTCATGCAAGAAATATGCATATTATGTTCTGGGGTCCAACTGCTCCTGCTTCAGCCTTTTATCCGAAGCCTCGAGATGGATTTGCCTCATCCAGGAACTTTTCCTGCTTCGTTAGAGCATCTTCGTTGTTTATATCAGACGCTGGCACGCCACGCCAGTCCATGGAACGAACGCCTGCTGTTGGACACTCGCAGAGCTCTGCCACCGAACTCCCTCCTGCATGGGAAATCGGGGGACTCCTCCAGGATCTTATGCGTGCTTGCTATTTGAAGCTGCAGAAAAGTGAATAATCAATTAAGTATTGATTTCTTGTAAGATTTGGTAAATTTCAAAGGCAAGACAAAGAGGATGGCTTAAGGAAACACTGCAGGGACTTGGCGTAAATTAGACACCTAACGGAAGCGCAGCATAAAATAACACCTCCACTGAAGATTTCCTTGGACGAATTAGCACTAGCTATTGGAAGACAATGGTGGATTTAATCAAAACAGCAGGCATGCAAGAATTTTACCCGTGAACCAGAAAAAGGAGCTAATTATAACCACTTTTTTAATGGAGCTAATTTGACTGAATGGATGCAAATGTGCTTTATTTATGGATGAAGAAGCAAGCCTTACTGCAATGATCTTGGGATCATCGTATCTGCTAAGCTTTGCAGCTCCTGTTACCTTCAGTACATTTTTATTTCCGGAGAAGATATTTCTGTGTAAACAATGGCTAATCATGCAAAGGATTCATCGGGACAATATACTATGGTATATGAGATATGATCATAATTTTGCCGCCTCTCAGGGTTTCCCCTAACTTGGGGCTTTTGCAACCTTTGCATACAATGGGTTATGGTAAACAATAAATGAATGATGTTAAACTGTTGTGATTTTTCAATGGGTAGTTTATTAATTTTTAGCTTTCTTAACATGTTGATTCAGAATTATTTGGCAATTAGACCATAATGAAAGGGAGGGAATTCTTGGGTGGGGTTATTATTATTTTTTAATGCATTTGCTGTCTTCTTAGAAATCGGAATGTGTAGGTCCCACCAGCCCATAAGCTCTCTAATTATAAAAGAATGATAAAAATGTTTGACAATTTGAAGAATTGGTTTTATAATGGGAACAATGTGTTATAATCAGTAAAAGAAGAATTGTTGTGTTTTCTCTCTGGGTAGAATGTTCTTGAATGGTTAACTCCTGTGTTGCTGATAAGAAGTAAATGTCTTACAACTGACTGACTGGAGGGAGAGGTAGTAATGAGGTTGCTTTGTTCCTGTGCATCCTCACATTTCAGGCTAAGGTGCATTTTAAACATGTCCTTCTATTTCTATTATTTTCTTTCTCTATTTTTCTTTTCATCTTTTTTTTCTGTCTTGCAGTCTACGTTCCCTGAGCAACCACAGGAACCAAGTTACATTAAGCTTCAACACAAAGACCTTGTAAGAATAATGAATCCTCATTTGCATCGACATTTGTATTCAGATTTGCCAGGCTATAAACTTGGCAGATCAAGCGGAATATTAAGTAGAGGCTTCCATGGTAAATTGTGGCTCTTGAAATTACTAAGCCCCCCATCCCATTTTTTCTCTCTATCTGTGGTGGCAGGTGAAGTCTCATGACTACTGGTTTCTTAAGCAATGCATTGGCCCCTTCAGCTTTCAGTGTATGATGTCAGTTTCAAGCAGAAGGAAGAAAATCAAGTAGGAGGCATTCTAGCTGAAGGTACATTAACTCTAGAGGCCGGACAACATCAGAAAGACATTTGTAAGCAATTGAATGGTGTGGGAAAATTAATTATCATGTGTAGGCTGAGGTTTGATTTTTTTCAGTATATTCAAAATATATTAGAAGTTCATGTTCATTTCTTAAAGTTTCTAAAGAATATAGGAAGTCCAAGGCAAATCCTTACTCATGAAATATTTCAATTTTGTCATTCTGAGTCATTGTTGCTGGTCTCTTCGTGCCCATTCTTGAAACACTTAGAATGCTTTCTTTTAATTAGTCATTGCGGATTGTCTGATTCAATCCTTAGCTTTGCTTGATTCTGAAATGGCAAAAAAAAGGGATCATCAGAGTTCCTTCTATGTAAGTTCAGAATTATAACCTCAAAAGTCTTTTCTACAAATACAGTAAACAATGAGGTGAAAAATGCAGATGATAAAATCCATGTTTTATCCAGTCTATGTGATGCCAAACAAGTGAGTAATTGGAAACATCTGTACATAACTTAATTTTGCATGTATCATCCCATTGTTTCAGAATCTAGTAAACAGAACCTAACGATGCATGATCTATGAACAGACTCTCAGTTCTTGTCATGTTTTTTTCTCTCAAAAACCCTTCACTAGTGGGGAATTATCAAATGTATTAGAAGATCATCCTTGACAATCGCTTTTCTTTTAAGTCTACTTTAAAAGTTTAGTATAAATGATGAAATATAGTCTGGGTCTCCTATGACATTCCCTTATAGTACATCTTAAGAAATTGTGAGCTTTTAGTAACTGCTGTAAGAAAGTGACTTAAGTAACTCTTACTTTAGGTTGAGGTAAGGTTTAGCTGTGTGTGAAGGAATGAGAGGATGTTTCATGAAAGATACTGGACTTTTAAAAAAATAACATGTACCAGTAAATATTTAGAGTGAGGGATAACATTTCATAAGTTATCATAAACTTGTAAAAATAGTTAGAAGACTCTTGCCAAAAACAGGTATATTAGTATGATTTATATTAAAATATTATAATGTAACATAGTATAAAATAGGTATTAGATATCCTTAATAGTAATGGGGTTTTAGAATCTGAAAAGTAAAATGTAAATCATGACTTTTTGCGAATTACATGTTTGGATTTCACAATCTCATCTCTTTTAAGGGAAATAAACTGTTAGATAATTTGATACCAATCACAACTATATTGAAAAACAAGAGTACCACCACTATCTGGCAAAATTTAACTTTTATATTTACTTTTTAATGTGAGAAAGATGGAAGCATGCTAATTGTCATGACGTTGCCTTGATCTAGAGCAACCAGGGACAAACAGCATTTTAAAATAATTCTTTTCTGAGGGGACTTAATGATAATACCTTATGATGAAATCTATCCATCAACTTTATAACAAAATGCAAGCAAAAGTTATAGGCTAAGCAAAAGCATCAGTGTACTTTTTTAAACATGCTATTTCACATTAATCTGAAATTCAATTTAATAGGTTTTAAATTGTACTTTTACCGTGGAATATGTGAGGAGAGTTATGTATTAATTGTATTAAAACACATTTGGTTATGTATTCAAATAGGGTTTAGAAAGGAAGAGATTTATGTTATACCTTTCTTCAACACTGCCTATTAATTTGAAACTGTCTTCCTTAATAAATGCTAATGATTTGGTTGGTTACATTTGTGCATGTACTTAGCTGATGAATCTTATCAAGAAGAGAAATTATAGCATCAGCTCTTTTGCTTCTAAACAGCATTAGTGAGACTTTTCTCCAAAATATTGGTTTAACATCCGTGGAATTTCTTGCCTTCCTTCTTGGGATTTTTTAGACATGGCTCCCATTCATTAACTATAGTTTCTTCTTGCTGTGGAGGAAGACAATTCAATGTATATCCTAAATCAGAACCAAAACCAAAATCACATTGAAACATATTTAAATTGCTATACTCATCCCAGCTGGAGAAGAGAGCAAGTTGTAAAAGTTTTTGTTTTTTAGGAAAATAGTGCAATGACATGCACTCAGTACAATTTCACTATGTTCTGTTTCTGTTTATATCAGAGGATGTTTTTTGCTAAATGGCAAAAAATGCCATTGCTGGAGGATCCTCTATAACTTCTGCAGGACTGTCATTCTAACTAGCAGGACGATAGTCTCAGGCACGATGCCCAAGGATAGGCTGGGTCTCCCAGAGCTGGGTAGTCCTTGTCTTATGTGGGGTGCCAGACCCTGTGTATTGTTATCCTAAGAAACTGGGCTTCACTGAATTTAAAGTCCACATGTTTCATTGATGTCTTTGAGTAGAATGTCTTTGGGCTTGACATATTTATGAGGCACACAGAACTGTGAGACTGAGGCTGCATGACAGAGTCCACGTGTGCTCATGACTGACCTTTGAAGTCAGTTCAGGCTTTTCCTTTAAAGAGAAGCACTCAGGAGCATGGCCTTTATTATATTTTCTTCAGCTCCTTTCAGCCAAATAATAGAGGGCAAATTCCTAGAACTTAGATATACACATAATATCTTTATATTTGAAAGGAAGGAAGTTAGGTAAGTAGGTAGGTATGTAGGTAGAGAAAAAAAGAGAGAGGGAGAAAGAGAAGGGTAAGAGAGAGGGAGAGAAAGAGAAGAGAGAGAGAGAAAGAGAGAAAGAGAGAGAGAAGAGAGAGAGAGAGAGAGAGAGAGAGAGAGAGAGAGAGAGAGAGATGATAGTTTTAGGTATACTAGAGGCACAATGTAAGAAATTCATGCAAGGTGTTTGACCCCCGAAGCCCCGGCTGCCTTGGCAGGCTGCCTCTCGCAGCCCTGTCCCCTGCCCACTGGTCATTCTGGTAGGTAATCTAATTAGCATATTAGCTCTTTATCATATAGAATGAACCTCTAGTATCTATAGATGTACATATGATATATATCACTTTTCTGTCCAATTTATGCATTATTCCTGTTCAAAGAAAGAGTAATAGTTCCCAACTACAAACTCTTTCACTTAAGAATAGAATTATGGGTGTGTACACATATGGTATATGTATTTGTGTACACATACACAGCAAAAATAATGTTTTTGATAGCATAAATTGATGATGGATGTATATATTAGTAGAGATCATGAAATTATGTGACAGGAGAAGATAGAAAAAAATACCAAATGTGTAGGATCAGAGAAAAATTGTCCTCACCTATAAATCACTTGACAATCTCTATACTTAACTAAAAAATGGGCTTAACTGTTATGAAACTAGAGGCCCATTGCACAAAGATTCGTGCAATAGACCTTCCTTTCCCTGGCTGCTGGCATCAGTTTTCCTCTGGCATCCGGGACCCAGGCCTTCATTCTGACCGCCGCCTTCTATCTTAACTCCTGCAGGAGCACTGCTCCTGTAGCTCCCTCCGTGCTCCCACTTTCCTCCTCCCCCTCAGGCGTCCTGCCCCCACCCAGCTGCTCTGTACCTGCATGCATGCTGCTCAGAGGCCTGGACTGGCTGAGGAGTGGGGCTGTCACCATCGTTGTTGTGTGAATTTGAATACTCACTTCTGATTGGCTGGTGGGCATTGTGAAGTGATGGTCAATTTGAATATTTCTCTTTTATTAGTGTAGACGCTTGGTCTGCTCCTTTTATAGATGATTCACAGTACAGATCATTCCAAGAATGAGTAGAAAGCCTTAATGATAATTCAGTAGTGTTGAGCTATATGGGAGATTTCATTTTAATCATGAAATAAAACATGCAATTTTGTGATGATTAAAATAACATATGTGCATTAAATTAATGTGCATTTATTTGCCTGCCTTAAAAACTCCTTTTCATGCTAGTTACTTGTCAATAAATTGGAGTGAGATTTTACACAAATGTTATCAGCTTTCTGTTATCAGGTGTTGTGTAAAACATTTTAAACAATAACTTAGTCTTTTTTATAATATCCCTGCTTCTGATAGTACTAAAATATGTTAAGCATAACACTCATCTAGTTAAACAGCTAGAAATTCCTATTTTTATTTCAGAATTATTATCTTTTTCCAGTTGGACTGCAGACATTCTTTTCCAAGTACCTCAGATTTAAGGTCAAACATCTCTCTCACCTCACTCCCCATGAAAAGCTCACCTGAATCCCATCCAATAAGATAATTACACTGTCTTTCAACTTCTGTTATTCTTACTACTCTTGATATTTAAAATTATCTTTCTTTGTTTTAAAATACTACCTCTTTCATGAACCTTTTGCTCATCAAGTGGATATGAGGTGGCACTATTTCCACCATTTCCAAACAGCAGCATTTATGCCATAATGAGCTACATGTTTGTTATATATTTATTCATTTGTATCTATCCACATCATCATGGTGGCTATAGCACTTTCATATATATTAGTCAGGATATCTCCTGCATGAATGTCTAAATTAATTTAAAAGTTCTTCCAAATAACACAAATTCTTGGAGGCCTTTTTTGTATCATGCACTTTTATAGAATCTAGGTGATGATAACGATGAATTAGACAGATATTATACACAAACTCTTAAAGTTGCAAGCAATGGCAAAATCTACCCAGAAGGACACATCAAAAATTGCAGTTAGGCAATTTTGTCCATACTTATGTATGTAAGAAGGGTCTTTTGAGATTTAAATTACAATTTGAAATGTTTCCTAAGCAGAATGTAAACTTCCCATTCTGGTTTGATTTGGTAATTCTATGGCAGCTCAAACATCCTTACCAATGACAGCATAGAACAGATGTTCTCAACCTTTTTGGTCTCAAAACCACTTTATACTATTAAAAATTACCTTGATGACAACAGCTTTTCTTTATGCATGTTATAGCTATTGATAATTAGCATACTAGGGAGTAAAATAGAAAATAAATTTCTAAATCATTTCTTAATTTGTTAAAATAACAACTATAAGCCCATTAAATGTTAACATAAATCTGTACTTTACTAAAATTATGTGCCAAATTAAAAATGGCCTTGTATTATCCTTTTATAAATCTCATTAATATGTGGCTTAGGAAAATATGCTAAGTCCTTGTGTCTGGCATTACATTTTCTTGCAATACTTTATTTGGGTTGATGACAGGAAGAAAATCCAGCCTCTCTCAAGTCTATAAATTGGAAAAAAGAAAAACATTCTAATAGCCTTTTCAAATGCAATTGTGGATATTTTTCTTTGACATGCACCAAATATCAACAAGTGGTGGTTTCTAAAAAGTTGGTTGCAATGTAGAATCTGAAACCATGTCGATTACTTTTCACTCTTTTTATGTCAAAATGCACTATTTATCTTGCATTCTTAATAGATCTTTGATCCATGCATGATTTTATAACATCATGAGTTAGTCTGGTGGAAAGTATTGGTTCACTGGGTTATGCATTTGTCCAAATGTTGACACATTTCATTATATGGTATCAAAAACTAATCACGATAATTAATATTCCTATCAGGATCTCATTAGAAACTTCATTAAATATTGGAAATATGTCAAGTTCATGTCAGCTTATATACTTTTTCCAAAATTCTATTTTCTGTGAAAGTTAAAATTTTATTTTAAAAATACTATAAATTATTCCTTAGGAGTTACAAGATTTTGTGTCTTTTCAAGTAGATATCTGTATATGCCTGTCTGAATAACCATAGTTTGTAGGCCATGTAAAATGGGCTGACTATAGCTCAAAGTCAAATTCAACCACACATAACATACTTTACCTAGAGATAACAATTATAACTGTACTTCACTATGCAAGAGAAATTCTATAGGGGTACTTCCCATTTTGTGATAAAGGTTATTAAAAAGACATGTAACTAATAGAGGAGATTTAATGAAATTAATTGCTTCCTCAAAGATCAATGACTTTTTAATTTTTAGTTCAGTTTACTGGTATAACCATGAAGAATATGTTAACTTTAATAAAAGTATTATTATGAAATGAGTTTCTCTGAGGTCTAAGGTCCTGCTTTGAAAACCATTGACCTCAAAGAATCTCAAACATAGGTTCATTTATCATTATCTGATATTCACTATAATCTAAGGATTGACTAGGATTCATGGTCACCTACAATAGCAACACCTAACATTGCCAAATTGCTTCACAAATAATTTTATATACATATTATCCATTTTAATTCTTTCAATAAGCTATCATTATATTTTAAAAGAAAAAATTGTAGCTGCATTTTACTTTTCCAAAGTCACAAGATCTATAAATGACAAATTCATATTTAGATCCAGGTTTTAGGTGGTCTAGTGTTCTAATTGTTTATAGCTGTCCAATATAACTCACAACCTCCAATAAATAATATTGAGTAAGTCTTGTACCATTAGCTAGATAGCAAGACTCTATTTAAGCATTGTGGGAACATTCTATTTATGTATAAATCTTATTCCCATTCCAAACCCTTAATGGCATATAAGTCCAATTTTTCATGGATTTCATCACAATCCAAAGCTATAACTATGTGATGCCTCTCAACATACCTAATTAGGTGTGTGTGTGTGTGTGTGTGTGTGTGTGTGTGTGTGTGTGTGTGTTTAACTGCTGTAATCATTGACTGCTGATTTGTTCATGATGTGAGCTGAAATAATCACTGACCATTTCAATGACCAGTTACTCTAACCTTCAAATTGGGGATATCAAATCTGTCTTATAATCTGTCAACTACATACATAGAAGCTGCAAATGGGTAGATAAAAAAGAACTTACCTAAATCTTAATGGGGCACAGTGATACAGGATACAGAAATTTAAAAAATAATTCCTGAAACTTATGAATGCCTCTTGCATATGACCCTTAGTAAGCTATGTAAATTAAGAAAATGTTGCCTGGCCAGCATGATTCAGTGATTGAGCATAGATCCATGAACCAGGAGGTCACGGTTTGATTTCCAGTCAGAGCACATGCCTGGGTTGCAGGCTTGATTCCTAGTAGGGGGCATGTAGGATGCAGCTGATAAATGATTCTCATCATTGATGTTTCTCTCCCCTTTCCTTTCTCTCTGAAATCAATACAAATATATAAGTTTAAAAAAAAAGAGAAAACATTAATAGTACCATCCATGTCTTACTTCCCTTATCCACTTAATGAGAGTACATTTCTATATGCTATCTTGTTTCACTTAAATATTTAATATTTTATGCTTTTGATATAGAAATAAAAATGTTGCCTTTTTTGGCAGTCATCATTTCTGGATTTACCATTTCTCTCTTTCTGCTAGTCTATCTTTCACACTCCATGCTGAAATCTTCGAAGTTCAATTCATTGCTCAAATGCATATAGTTTTATAAAAGCTATTTATTTAATCAGCCTTTTAAATTCCTTAGATATATTTAATAAAATGTGTGTGTTGTCTTCTACTAACTAAAATAAAATTATTTGTATAACATTTATGTTATAATAAATTTGGGTGGAGTTTCTAGAAATTGATTTCCTCCTAAATGTTCATTATAATCCATTCTGAAATATTAATAAATAAACCCCTAGAGCTATGTTGGGGAGAAGAGAAGCAAGTTATGTTTGCTTGTAATTATTGAAATTATAGAAGCAGAGGTCTTCCAGAGAAAGGAACATAATCACGATTACTTGACCTGGAAAGAAACTTTTTATTTATGCAGCCAAGGACAGCAAATTATTGGTAGTGAGATCCTTTTTTTAATAAAAAATCCTACTTTGCATAGTTATAATATTTGTGTTTATGTTAGGACACTTATCCCTTCTATCTAATGTTGAAATCAGAGACACCCTGTTATCACCAAGACTGTGTTTTAAATAAACTGTGCTCTGGAACCTGGGCTCTGCTGCTTGTAAACCACCTGCCTGTGGCCTGGTGACTGGCTCTTTCCAAATCTCTATGGAAGGAAATGAACCAGGTGTCCAGGCTGCTGAGGGGTGTGCACTGTATATGCATGGCCAGCAGTGGGTCTCCAGCACTGCCTGTCCCACCTCTGATGATGAGAAGTGACAGCACAGGAAGGGGCAGGCCCAAAGTAGGTAGTCAACGCACATTGGTTCCCTGGAGTGGTGCATATTTATTCATAATCCTAAAGTGAAAAATGTTTAAAAGTGGAAATACTATTTTTATTTATAGAGTGATGTGAAAACATGATTATAATAAACATTAAATAAAGATAGCAAATAACAGCTCATAGTTACTATTGCAATTATATATATAAAATAAACAGTGAAGGTGGCCACTGAATGGCAATGATTAGAAGAGTGTTTATATATATTAGGCTATATCTATATAATATAATATTATGTGACAATTTAAAGTAATATAAAATTATAATGTATTCATATGGAATGATTTCCAAGATATTTTAAATTTTAAAAAGCAAAAGTGCAGAAGAATGTAACTATTATGCTTCCATGTGTGTAAAGATATGTACATACATGTAAATATACAAACGACAGAAGAATCACACAAACAAGCAAAAAAATTCTGGGGGGAAACAATTTTCACTGAATGTTTTTACATAGTTTACTTTACTTTAAATACATAGTTTACTTTATTTAACTATAATTTAGGATAAATAATAGTTAAAATTTAATGTAAAATAGCAATGATGTATATTTATAAGGTGGATCCCAGATATACTCTCCACCCAAATAAGTAAATAAAAATGGGGTGAGGGAGATAAGAGATCAACTGAAGGACTTGTATGCATGCATATAAGCATAACCAATGGATGCAAGACACTGGGGGTGAGGGCATGCATGGAAGTGGGGCGGCAATGGGAAGATATATACACATTTTATACCTTAATCAATAAAAAATAATAATAAATAATATTTTAAAAGGACAAAGGGTCAGTTTTGACATTACACTCGCTTAACATTTTGTAAAACCAAATAAAGGCTATTTTTAAATATTTCGACACATGAATGAATACATTCACAAAAGACAGAGCCATTAACACAGAACAGACCTAACTAAAATATATTGATGATACGATTGCCAGATAAAATGTTTTTATTTGTTATATCTTTCAACCTAAGTGTAAAAAGGAATTTGTAGAATATTATGTATATTCATTGCCAAACATTTAGAGTTTCCAGGTTGTCAATTTTATATTATAGTTGAGTAAAAATAGACTGTACTGTTAATTGAATTTTTAAATAATTTTTTAAAGTATTGAAAAAGTAATAAATGCCGAGACCGGTTTGGCTCAGTGGATAGAGCGTCGGACTGTGGACTGAAGGGTCCCGGGTTCGATTCCGGCAAGGGCATGTACCTTGGCTGCGGGCACAACCCCATTAGGGGGCGTGCAGGAGGCAGCTGATCGATGTCTCTCTCTCATCGATGTTTCTGACTTTCTATCCCTCTCCCTTCTGCTCTGTAAAAAATCAATAAAATATATAAAAAAAAGAAAGAAAAAGTAATAAATTACTTTTAGGTATAAGTAATTATACCTAAAGGTATAAAAGATATAAAAGTCAAAGGTATAAAAGTTCATACAACATGTATTGTGGATTCAATTTATCTTTTCAAATTTATACTCTAATACTTTCTTATTAATAACATTACAGTACAAGCAAATTAATCCTTCCTCTCTTTCAGTGACCATACTTTATTCCTGAATATTTTCTTCAAATACAACTTTGACTCTTATACCTTCCTGCCAAGCCCATGCTGTCCATGCATCAGAAATGACTGCATGAGCTCTGTTCTAAGAGTTTCATTTTCTGATGTCATTTGCATAGCACTTGTATATGTGTGTGTGTGTGTATATATATATATATATATATATATATATATATATATATATATATATATATTGATTTCAGAGAGGAAGGGAGAGGGAGAGAGAAACATCAATGATGAAATAGAATCATTGACCGGCTTCCTCCAGTACGTTCCCTAC
Organism: Antrozous pallidus; assembly: GCA_027563665.1. Taxonomy (NCBI): domain Eukaryota; kingdom Metazoa; phylum Chordata; class Mammalia; order Chiroptera; family Vespertilionidae; genus Antrozous; species Antrozous pallidus. The sequence continues at coordinate 45,633,658 of CM050510.1, forward strand.
TGGGGATGAAGCCTGCAACCTGAGCATGTGCCTCAGACTGGAATCGAACCCATAACCCTTAAGTCCAAAGGCCGATGCTCTATCCACTGAGCCAACAACAAGCTGGGCTTGTTGTTGCTTTTTAAAATATATTTTTATTGATTTCAGAGAGGAAGAGAGAGGGAGAGAGATAGAAACATCAGCTGCCTCCTGCATGCCCCACACTGGGAATCAAGGAATCAAGCCTGTAATCCAGACATGTGCCCTGACCAGGAATTGAACCATGACCTCCTGGTTCATAGGTCAATCACTGAGCCATGCCAGCTAGGCAGGATAGCACTAGTTTTACAATGTCTTCTATTATCAGAATGTTTGTACATACCAATGTCTGTAATAGATAAATAGAAACACCATGAAGCACCACAGAGTCCAACAGGCATGGGGGTGAATGACAGTCAAATCAGCCCCTTTGATGATTAAACCCCACTCAACCTAGAATCTCATAAAATAATCCCACTTTATAGTTGAAAATAGTTTCTGGAATAATCCTTAGCTTATTTTTTCTGGGCTAAAAAATAAATAAGTTCCATGTCTTTTATTTAATATTTTTACTTCTTACCCTTTAACCCAGTGGTTCTCTACCTTTCTAATGCTGCGACCCTTTAATACAGCTCCTCATGTTGTGGTGACCCCCAACCATAAAATTATTTTCATTGCTACTTCATAACTGTAATTTTGCTACTGTTATGAATCATAATGCAAATATCTGTGTTTTCTGATGGTCTTACATGACCCTGCTAGTGGTTCTCAACCTGTGGGTCACAGCCCACAGGTTAGAACTGCTGCTGTGGAGCCTAAAACCATCAGAAAACACAGATATTTACATTATGATTCATAACAGTAGCAACATTACAGTTATGAAGTAGCAACGAAAATAATTTTATGGTTGGAGGTCACTGCAACATGAGGAGCTGTATTAAAGGGTTGTGGCATTAGAAAAGTTGAGAACCACTGCTCTAACCATTCATGCATTGCTCATCAGAACCCTCAAGTTCCTCAGTTGGTCTTTAGGCTATGGAGTGCAAAGGGGCATTATATCCTAGCAAATCAGAGCAGTGCTTATTCAAGCTAAATTCCTTTGGAGTCTTCACAGTTAAATTTTTAACAAAATGGCATGTTAATTATTCTTTAGACCTATACATAATCAATTTCTACTTTGCACTAGGACAGTTATTTCTCTTTTAAGTGATCCATGCAGATTAATTTAGCCTTTTTTTCAGCAAGGACATTTGGACTGTTATTCCTAAACTACAAGGGGCTATTTCTCTTTTACCTGATGCTATTATAAAGCACCAAGGTTTGTAGTTTGTCCCACCTTTCAGTCCCTGATGTTTAAAGAATGATTCTCAAATCCAAGACTGATACTATTTATTGATGAAATTTCCTCTTCTCTATGGTGATAAACTAATAAATGCACTGTGATGACTTTTTATAAAGACATCTTTGTTCACTTTTTGTGTGAAAATATTTCTCTCATATTCATGGTAGTAGGTTGAAGTAATTATTTTTCTACTTTCACTAAAATGTTGACTATCTTATGTGAAACCCCCAATTTTTTTAACTTTTTTATTCTTCTACTAGAGGCCCAGTGCACAAAATTTGTGCACGTGGGGGCATAGGGGTGGGGGATGTCCCCTAGCCCAGCCTGCACCCTCTCCAATCTGGGACCCCTCGAGGGATGTCCCACTGCCCGTCCTGGTAGGATTGAGCCTAGACGGGCAGTCAGACATCCTTAACACAATCCAGGATTGCTGGCTCCAAACTGCTCACCTGCCTGGCTCCCTGATTGCCCCTAACCACTTCTGCCTACCAGCCTGATCACCCGATAACCACTATCCTACCAGCCTAATTGATGTCTAACTGCTCCCCTGCCAGCCTGTTTGCCCCCAACTTCCCTCCTCTGCTGGCCTGGTCACCCCTAACTGCCTTCCCCTGCAGGATTGATCATCCCCAACTGCCCTCCCTTGCAGGCCTACTCCCTCCCAACTGCTCTCCCCTGCTGGCCTGATGGCCCACAACTGCCCTCCCTTGCAGGGCCTGGAATCTCCCAATGGCCATCCCCTGCTGATGGCCATCTTGTGTCCACATGGGGGCAGGATCTTTGACCACATGGGGGCAGTCCTCTTGTATGTTGGAGTGATGGTCAATCTGCATATTTCTCTGTTATTAGATAGGATAGAGACCTGCTGCATGGGTGGGGGTCAGCTGGTTTGCCCTGAAGAGTGTCCCAGATCAGGGTGAGTGTTCCCTTGGGGTGATTGGTGGCCTGGGTGAGGGGCCTTTGGAGGTTTGCGGGCCAGCCATGCCCCCCAGTGACCAAAGTGGAGGCCCTGGTATCTGGCATTAATCTATGTCTACAATTGAAACTTTGTAGTCTGGAGTGGAGCCAAGCCTTCTGCTTACTCTGTGGAAGCAGCCATTTCTGTTTGAAACATTGTAGCCTAAAGTGGAAGCTTAGGTGGGCAACAGCAGGCTGAAAGCTTGCTGTTGCCAGGGAAACTCAAGCCTCTGTTCTCTCCAGCTCAGTGGCTTCTGCCGTTTCTGTATCTTTTATAACTGAAATTTTGTAACATTGGAGGCCTAGGCAGGCAATGGCAAGCAGAAAGCTTGGCTTCCTCTGTTGTTGGAGAAACCCAAGCCTTCCTCCTGCTTTCAGTGGCAGCAGCCATCTTGGTTGGGGTTTATTTGCATAATCTGCTCCTGATTGGCTGGTGGGTGTGGCTGAGGGCATGGCTTGTGGGCATGGTGAAGGTACGATCAAATTTGCATATTACTCTTTTCTTAGATAGGATAATAGCAACTTTGATGCTACTAAGTTAATAGTTGTAGAAATAGCAATAATAAGGATAGCTAATACAAGTTACTTATGTGCAATGGATTGTTCTATCAACTTTACATATATTAATTCAATGTAACAGCTCTCTGAGGAACTTACTATTATTGTTAAAACATTAGAGACACATGACTCTCTTCTTAGGGGCTAATACAGCTGGTAACTTTAAGTTGAAGCCAATGCTCATTTACCACTGCAAAAATCTTAGGGCCTTTGATAACTTAGGCTGAACGTTCTCTGTCTGTGCTCTATAAATGGAACAACAAAGCCTGGAGGACGACACATCTGTTTACAACATGGTTAACTGGACATTTTAACCCTCTCTTGAGATTTGCTACTCAGAGTAAAATATTCCTTTCAAAATAGTTTTTCTCATTGTCAATACACCTGGTCCCCCAGGTGCTATACCTCTGATAGAGATGTACAGATGAGTGTTTTCAGCCTGCTAATAAAACATCCATTCTGCTGCTCATGGATCAAGGAGTAGGTTTAGCTTTCAAGCCTTATTATTTAAGAAATGCATCTTGTGAGCCTGTTGCTGTCATAGATAGTGATTCCTCTGATTGGTATGAGTAATGTCAAGGTAAAAATCTCTGGGAAGGATTCATCGTTCTAGATGCAATGGGCACAGGACAAAATATCAACATTAACAGGAGTTTGTAAGAAGATGATTCCAGCCCTCATGGATGACTTTGAGGGGTTCAATACCTCAGTGGAGGCAGTAACTGCAGATATGGTGGAAACAGCAAGAAAACTAGTTAGACGTGGAACCTGGAAATGGACTGCTGCATCTCATGATAAAACTTGAACAGATGAGGAGTTGCCTCAGGCTATTATAAGTATTATTATTTTTTTCGTTTTCTTTACACTATATATGGGTTTAGATTGGAGGGTAAGTACATCACTATGTTTAGTAATAAATACAACTATGATTTGTTGGCTAGATATGTGGGTTGCTAGTGAGAATCAAGGAAGGACAGGGGTGAGGAAGATTGGTAGTAGTTTAGATTAAAGGTTGGTAAATAGTACCAGTAGGTGCTGTGTAAATATTTTCTTTGTGTCATGTAGTGTTCTAAATGTTCTACATATATCAACTCATTTAATACTCAAACACGAAGCAGGTATTATGACCCCTACTTGCAGATGTGGAAATTGGAGGACAGAGAGATTAAGTAACTTGAGAAAAGACACACAGCTAATAAATAGTGGATCTTGAATTGAAACCTAAGCAGGGGAATTCTAGATTCTATGCTCTTTTATTGTTGCTTTTTAATTGATTTTTAGAGAGATAGTATGGGAGAGGAAGTGAGGGAAACCATCTGCTGCTACCTATTGTATGCCCCCTACCAAGGGTTGAACCCACAAACCAGGCATGTGCCCTGACCAGGAATCCAACCGCAACGATTCAGTGCAAAGGAAGATGCCTAACCAACTGGGCCACACTGGCCAAGGCTACAGTCCATGCTCTTAACTTACATGAAACTACTTTCAAAATGAGACATTTATGAAGGTTTAAATTGGCATAAATTCAGATTTAGTTTTAGGTAAACAAATGTCAGACAGTCTGAGCACCAAAATATGAGCTATGAAGGACCAGAAAGAGACATGGCACTTCGGTAAATAGAGGAAACAACTCAAGAGTTGTATATATTGGTTGTGAGAATTGGCTCTTTGGGGAAATAAAATTGATTCTTCTGTCTCTTACATCTCTCCCATCCCCACTTCCTGATCCCAAGCCTCTTTGTGAACCATTCCTCTATAAGCTCTGCCTCACAAATGGAACTTGAAGCTTCTAAGCACAATGGCACAAGGAGAAAGAGAGAATGTTACAAAGTCTGAAATTAACTTAGCCAACCCTTTCATTTTTATAATAAGAAAAACAAAATCCAGGGAGGCTAATGGCTTGACAAAGGTGGTACCCTAATTGGTGTCATAGCTGAGTCTAAACCCCGGGCTTGCTAACCTTCCACGCATGGAGGTTTCCACAGCTTGAGGCCAAGAATCATAGGATGTATTCTGCCAAGAAGGAAATTGAAAGAAGGAGGGATTCACAGTGGTGCCCATCTGGGACTGGGGAGAGAGGGTGAGGCAGTCTACTTTAGTGCTTCCCAGACTTTTAAATTTCATGGAGCAGTGAAATTTCAAATAAATATGTAAGTTCCATCGTTGGGTTGCCAACATTTTCATTTTGCCAAGAAAAGACATTCAAAAACAAACAAAGGCCAAACAAGTGTAAACTACTTTCACCACCATTTCACACAAGAACAGAAACAGCCCTAGTAAAGTTTAAGACACCCCTTTAAATGAAATTAAATCAGTGCAATGAAAAATTCACCTTCTTGTGGCTTTTCTTCATTTAGCTGAGGATGAATGCATACTTCATTATGGGCCAGCCCGAGGATGGTAGCCAATATTTCAGCACAACCAGAATATAGAATAAGTCCCAATCTGAGGCCCAGAGAACTTGCTTTCGTCTGTCACTCATGGACCCTGTGTGACAAGGACCAAACCCTTCCATGGCTCTGGAGTTCAGACAAGTTCATTCAGAGAGTGAGAACTTCTGACAAGCTCGGCAGTGCGAGCATTGTAAGAGCATGTGATTGTCTGAATCAGACCAGATTCTCAGATATTTCTGAGAACTTGGTTCCTTCAAAAAGCCACTGTCCTGAGCTGGAGCCTCAAGTGAAAATGCTGACCAGTGAGGAATGGCCTAGAGCTGCCCTACCTCCCACTCAACACTTCACCTAAGTCCACTAGTAGCTTTACAATGCCCTTGTTATGGTAGTTGTTACTCATGATGCGACTATAACACCATCTTTGTAGATAAAAACAAAAACAAATAAAAATAGAAGGAAGTGAAAGGAGGGTGTGTGTAGAGGAAGGAGTGGAGAAAGGATGAGTCGAATTATATGAACCTTATTTAAAAGTAAGTCACACCATCTGGCTGGTGTTGCTCAGTGGTTGAGCACTGATATGAATCAGGAGGTTAGGGTTCAATTGTGGTCATAGCACATGCCAAGGGTTCAACCCCCAGTAGGGGGAGTGCAGGAGGCAGCCAATCAATGATTCTCTCTCATCATTGATGTTTTTCTCTTCCTTTCCTTTTCTCTCTGATATCAATAAAAATGTATTTAAAAAGAGAAAAGTAAGTCACACCAGGCTCTGCTCTTTACTAAGGGTCCCCAGTCTCAGTGTCCCTGCTGGTACATTTATCCCTGTGTGTCCAACAATGCAGGAGAAAGGAGTCAAGCTGTCCAATGCATTAGTGGAAGAGGTCCATGTCTTTTTTACTGTCCAGGGGTCTGCAGAAGGAGACAGAAAACCCACCTGCACCAATAGGGTAATTCTAGTGCAGCCTGAGAGAGAGAAGTTGTACTCTTTGGATCAAATAGTTTAAAAAGTGAGAGAATAAACCACAGGAAGCCTAGAAGCAACAAGGCAGAAGCAGATTTAACTAAGAATTTCCTTCCCTGGGTCTGTGGTAATCACACCCATAATGTAATTATAACCTAGCATTTGCATTTAATTACACAGGGTTGAAGAACATGGTTTTTTATAGCAAAGCTGAACCAAAGGCAGAGCATTATTGCCAATAGGTTTTTTATTTCTATCACAAGGAATGAATATCAGTGCTAGCAAATGTAAATCTTGGCTAAATAAGACAGAACAAAGATATTTATTGTCATGCCAAACACAGACATATTTGCACAAAGAAATAGTATAGATAAGCAATTGTTACAAATTGACTTAGGTGCAGAGAAAGTTCTCAATAAATGTTACATATTATTATCATCATCATATTTGAAAAACATGGTTCAGTATTCTTTTTTCGTTTCCATGCCCATTAAATAAAGTCTACAGAAAGGTTAGTGTCAGGCCTTCGAGCTACTTTTTATACAGAAAACCCACAGCGTTCAGTGGAGCAGTATACACCTCCTTTGGTGTTATTCCACTTCCTTTTTTTCTGTCCTAAATTCTGGAGGTGTTAGAAAAAAGGGTAAGGTCTTTGCTTGGGATGGATTTTGTGGTACCAACCACAAGAATTTCACATGACTTTGGTGCATAAGTAATTGCTATCATGAAAATTCCTGATTTTTCAAAAATAAATGATGCATAAAAGGCACATAAAAGTTCAGTTAATAATTCCCAATGCACTCAAGAACATATCTTAGCTCAACCAATGGAACTAGTCTTTTATTCAGTAGAGACCTCTTACATGCATTGCCTCAGTGCACAGTAAATCTATTCTTCTAGCAGGTTTATACCTTTATCTGGTAGTCAATTAAGTAGCCTTTCATGAAATGTAACAATGACATACATTTGTGGAGGGAGGTATATCCGTATAACTTGTCTGATTATCTTTGGGTTTTAGCATGTATTATTTATGAGTATTATTTCTCAAGCAGGTTTATGCCTTCATCAAGTAATCATGAACACATTTTAAGTATAAATATGTGTCTACTGCAACTGGAAACCACTATGGTTTCAACAAGGTTTATTCTTGCACAAATATCTCATTCAATTTTGAGGGAATTGTATTCTGTCAATAAATATATTTTGCAATTTTTCCTCTTCACTGTCCAAATTATAATACCTATACTACAAAGAAAAGCAATCATCACTGTCACATGCATTGACTAAATATTTCCAGCTATGGAAATGCCATCAGCTTGTTTCATACATCTGGGATGAACTGAGAGAAAAGCTTTTCAAATGCAATGGCAAGGATGATAATTCCTCAACCTAAGAGAAACTTCCCAGCATAAATGTCAGAAAATGTATTGATACACATTTGGGAGACAGACTATAATCAGATTTTTAATGTTTTGGTTATTAGAGTTTTGTTCTTGCTTGTTTTTCTTAAATGTTCAATCTGACTGATGAATCATTTTTCCCTGCTGCAAAAGTTTAAAAAAAAGTACTATTGTATCTGCAGAGAACAAATCTTTAATTAAATTTTGAATAATTTATTTTGCACATAAACAAGACAATTGAAATATTAGATGGATCAAAGATTGTAATGTTTGCCTCCAATCTGATCATTAAGCTACCATTTTAAGCAGCCACCCATTGTTTAATTAAATATTTTTTAAGTCACCGTTACTTTGAAAATAAAGTAACTTTGTGGGTGGATAATGTTGTAATCTAACATTGCTGTTATCTTTTCAATGTAGACACCAGGCCCAATCTACAGATGAATTAGCTGTTCTTAAATTAAGGAATATTATGAGTCAGTAATGGTATGACATTCTTTTTTATGACTGTAGCTCGGGTTATAATGTGACAGGGGAAAAAATGTAATGTTTCCAAAATGACAGTTTTTTAGATTTGTGTTGCCTGAGGTAGTTCAGCTGAACAATAAACTATAATTTGATTGATAGGAAATTGAAGTGGTTCATCTAATCTGCCAGTCTAGCCTACCCAGCTTTGGCTTTGCATGTATGATGATGTATCACAGTTTGGAGATAATATTGTTTGTATTAGACAGGAGATTTTCTTCCTTCCTCATCCAACGGAGAACTTGATTACCTAAGAATGATCAAACTATGTCGTGGATTAGCATGGAATCAAATTTGTTTGGCATATAAAGTTTTAAGTCCAAACTACATGATATCAATAAAGCCTTAGCTCAGTTATTTGTTGGAGGTAAGTCGGCCGTGTGCGGGCTATAGAATTACTCAGTGTCAGGTAGAGTGACATCTGCACCTCAGAAAAGCAATCAGACTAGAGCTGTTTCACCTTCATCTTAAACAAATACTGCCTGGATCGAGAGAAAGCGCTTAGACATCAATTATACTAAGAGTCTTAAAATCTTAGAGAGAAAAAATGCATTTGAAAAAAAATAATAAAATAGTAATAAGTAAAGCCATACACCTTAATCATATGCAAATTTAACAAATTGGTAATCAAAGAGCATGAGTATATTTGTAATTACCTGCAACATACTGATTATTTCTCAGATTTAACCAAAACAAATTAAAATTAAGGTTTCTGAGAGTATAATTTTAAACAGCTGGTCCTAGTATATCATATGTTATTAGCAGACAGTTAAAACAACTTTTGAATAACAAAAAGTGGCAAAGTATTTTTGTCTTTCAATAAACAGAATAACAAATGTAAAAAGATGTCTCAAAATTAATATAAATTTACTAACAACATTAACGCCAAGCAATTAATTTCAGAATATTTCAATTAGGAGTTTATTTGCAAGCAGAGAATATAAATATTTTATAAGGAAAATTGTAGGATTGGAATGGGATATTTTATACATCATTTTCTCCTCATTTCAGGAATGAATAATAGTCATTGGGAAGGAAAACGTTAAAAAATGTGGGGGTTAGATATCACTTCTGGCCTCTGTGATTTATTCAAAGTAAAGTAAAAAAGGAAGCATTCCTACCTACAAGTCAATAAAACATTTTAAAAGTTTGTTAACATTTAAACAGCCAATAGTAGCTGGTTTGTTCTGAGATGAGTGCTCACCTAAAATGTATGGGAGGATAAATTAATGCTACCTTTCAGAAAGCAATTCGAATTTATAAATATCATTTCTTGAATACTTACAACATTCTGGGCACTGTACTATCTATGCATTTGTTTAAGTATAAGTTTTATAGATTTCCATCAAGAACCATAAAAATGTTCATAGCTCCTGACTCTAATTTTAAGAATATATCTTAAGAAAACAAAAATTAGCCTGGCCAGTGTGGCTCAGTGGTAGAGCATCAATCTGAGCATTGAAGGGTCTCCGGTTTAAATCCTGGTCAAGGTTACATACTTGGGTTGCAAATTTATTCCCTGGCCCAACTCGGGGTATGCAGGAGGCAATAAATCAATGTCTCTCTTTCACACTAATGTTCCTTCTCTCTCCAAAAATCAATGGGAAAAATATTATTGAGTGAGGGTTAACAAAAAAAGAAAAGCAAAAATAATATGTATACTTGAGGTCCAGTGCATGAATTCATGCATGGGTGGGTCTGGCCACCCCACCCTGATGAGGGCAGATCAGGGCTGAATAAATTTGCAACCCAAGTATGTAACCTTGACCAGGTGAGAGGGGATGCAGGAGGTTAGCAGGTCAGCCCTGCCAATGATGGGGAAGGGGTGATTGGGTGCCAGGCCGGCCAGGAGGAGGGGCCATGGATGATTGGCAAGCTGACCCCACCCCCAATCTAGGGGGAGGGAGGGTTCTGGGGGAGGGGCTTCCCCCTGATCTGGCCAGTTGGCCAGCCACAGTGAGTGTCATAGCGAGTTGGTCGATCGGTCTTTTTGATCATTCCGGTGTTCTGGTGCTTGGCTTTTATATACATACTAGAGGCCTATTGCATGCAGATTTGTGCAAGAATTAGCCTTTCTTCCTCCTGGCTTTGCTCCCAGCCACCTGGGAGCTTTTGCAAGTCTTCCCTCCCACCTGCTGCCCAGGAGCCTGCAAGTCTTAGCTCCCAGCAGGAGCACCGCTCCTGTAACTCCCTCCACCCCCCAACCCCTCTCCTCATAGCAGGTGTCCTGCCCTGCCTGGCCACTCTGCACCTGCATATGCAAATTAATCTGGCATCTTTGTTGGTTTACATATTCATTTCTGATTGGCTGGTGGGCATTGCGGATGTATGGTCAATTTGTATATTTCTCTTTTATTAGTGTAGATAGATATGGATATTCATTGCACCAGGACTTACATGGGCTAAGTCATTGATAACCATCATGTTCAGAAATTATTTAATTATGTTATATACCTTTGATCATATACTCTGATTATGCAGCCATTGAAAAGTATTTTATGTAGAAAATTTGATAGCATACAAATTATGTATCATATGTCAGGTTAGGAAAGCAGAAAATAAAATTGTATTTATTATATATATTAAAAGAAAACTATGCAAAATTAGAACCACAAAAGAGTCTGAGAAAAAAATTGTACATTTAATGTACATTTTTTTCTTCATTAAACTTTTCAATATTTGGTCAGTATGTCCTAATTGGAAAACTGATGATCTCCATTATTTTATCTGCATCCCTCCCTGCACTATTCCACCCTACATTGGTATAGAGTATCCCTCATAAAAGAGTAGAAATAGTATAAACTTTGAGGTGAGGCAAATCTGTCATAGAATACCAGCTCCAATACTTACTAGCTGTGTGGCCCTGAGCATTTATCTGACTTTTCTGGGCCTCACTTTCCTCATAGGTAAGATTAATTAATTAATTAATTAACTTATATAAAAGATCTAGAGAGGACAGACTGACCAAGATTAACCTTAATGAGGAAGAGGGTCCTAAGAAAGTTTTCAACAAGAAGATACTGGTGTTGTTCAGTGGTTGAGTGTCAGCCTATGAACCAGGAGGTCACAGTTTGATTCCCAGTCAGGGACATGCCACGGTTGAGGCTCTGTCTCCAAGGTGGGTAATGCAGGAGGCAGCCAATCAATGATTCTCTCTCATCATTGATGTTTCTGCCTTTCTATCCCTCTACCTTCTCTGAAATGAATAAAAAAATATTTTTAAGAAAAGAAAAGATAACGTGTGAGTAGTCCTGGAGTTGGCTCTGACATTCTGATGGAGGGGAGACATAGGATGGTGTGGTCTGGAAATGGCTGCCATTCTCAGTGTTGCAGAGTATCAGATGCAAGAGAACCATGTGATGGAAAGAATCTAATGTTCCACATCAGGATATTAAGGGAGTGTCCTTAAATTTAGATATCTCTGCACTCAGATATCAGTTTTCAATCATTTTTGTTCCTAAATAAACTGATTTGTATTATTCTGGAAAACTTTGTTTTTCTTTCTCTTGGATATCATAAAATATAATTGAGTTATGGAAATTTAGAAGAGATATCACTCTACCACCAAGACCATCATCGCCTTCAGAGGATGAGAAAAAAATGAGACCTAGAAAGTGAGAATTGGGGACCATATTTCCATAACTTTTTAAAACATAAAGATTTGGGGTTTTTATTGGTTTTTGTTTATTTGTTTTTGCTCCATTAACAACCCAATTCATTTACCTCTTGTTAGAATTTGAAGTAATAATCTAATACTCCCTTTTAGAAAATTCAACATTAATTGTTACTAATCAGTTTTTGCTTTAATAACCAGCAAATTATGTTAGAATTCATGAGCATTTACCAACTTCCTGTTCTACTTGTATATTGCAGTTACAAGTATTTTGCATAAGTATTTTTGTTAATTTATCAGTTATGCATGATCTTTTATATTTACATTTTCTTTTATTATTCCAACAATTCATCCTACCAAGGCTGCATTGATTTTGTTTCTACTACTTAGATTTGGAAATGGAGGACCTTCCAAGAATACCCAACTTGGTTTTGGTGTCAAATTTTGAAATAATGTTTCCATAGTATAAGAACAATATCACATTCATATAATTGAGAGAACACAAAAATGTTTCTATATTCTGAGATGTGTATGTTTTAATTCATATGATAACCTCCGCTTTTAGGGCTTTTCTATAGGCTAAGTAAAGAGTGGGCAAACAACAGCTTGCTGGCCAAATCCAGCCCATTGCAACTTTTGTAATCGAGTTTTACTGGGACACTATCATGTCCAGTTTTTGTTTAGTCCTATCTGCTTTCTCACAAAAGTGGCAGAGTTGAAGAGTTGTAACAGAGACCACATGGTCCACTGAACTGAAAATATTTATGATCTGGTCCTTTACAGAAAAAGTGTGCCAACCTCTGATCTACGTAATCAATACTGTTTCATATATCTGATCACATATAAAGGTTATCTCTTAAGGCATTAATTTCAACCTCAGTAAGTACTTCACCACCAAAACACTAAGTAATCAGGAAAAGCGTTACCTCCTGTAGAGGAGGTAATTGTTCACTTCTGGAATTTTTCTTTTAGTATTTTTGGACTGCAGCTCACCTCAGGTAACTGAAAGTACAGGAACCACAAAGAAGGGGGGATTACTACACAGTAGTGTGTGTGTGTGTGTGTGTGTGTGTGTGTGTGTGTGTGTGTGTGTACACGCATGTGCAGAGAGAGAGACAGAGACAAAAACAGAGCTATACTAATGGACACATGAGGCAGGAGGTCTGAGACCCTTCCTGCCTCACCATTCTTCTACTCCCAGGTACAGGTTCTAATATATAGCAGTGGGACTCGGGGCTCTAGAGCAAAGATTGTCAAAGGGTGTGCGATATCACACTGGTATGTTGCAGAAATTTTAAAAACATGCAGTACTTGATTGTTTAGTCAGGGGCACTGACCTCTTTTTTCTTAGATTATCAATTTAAAAAATGGCAACAGCCAACACAGCAATAGCTGTGAATGAATCAAAATTACACCTATTTTTCTTGTCAGATCGACAAAAATATGTATATACTAGAGACCAGGTGCATGAAATTCATGCACCGGGGGTGGGGAATGTCCCTTAGCCCAGCCTGCACCCACTCCAATCTGGGACCCCTTGAGGGATGTCCAACTGCCCATTTAGGCCCGATCCTAATGGGATCGGGCCTAAATGGGCAGTCGGGCATCCTTCTCACAATCCAGAACTGCTGGCTCCAAACTGCTCACCTGCCTGCCTCCCTGATTGCCCCTAACCACTTCTGCCTGCCAGCCTGATCACCAGCTAACCACTACCCTGCCAGTCTAATTGATATCTAACTGCTCCCCTGCCAGCCTGTTTGCCCCCAACGTCCCTCCTCTGCGGCCTGGTCACCCCTAACTGCCTTCCCCTGCAGGCTTGATCATCCCCAACTACCATCCCTTGCAGGCCTGCTCCCTCCCAGCTACCCTCCCCTGCTGGCCTGATGGCTCACAACTGCCCTCCCTTGAAGGTCTGGAACCTCCCAACGGTCCTTCCCTACTGGCCATCTCGTGGTGGCCATCTTGTGTCCACATGGGGGCAGGATCTTTGACCACACGGGGGCAGCCCTTTTGTGTGTTGGAGTGATGGTCAATCTGCATATCACTCTGTTATTAGATAGGATAGAGGCCTGGTGCATGGGTGGGGGCCAGCTCGTTTGCCCTGAAGAGTGTCCCTGATCAGGTTGGGGGTTCCCTTGGGGTGAGGGGTAGCCTGGGGGAGGGGTGGCCTGGGGGAGAGGCTTGTGGAGGTTTGCAGGCTGGCCACGCCCCCCCAGCAACCCAAGTGGAGGCCCTGGGATCTAGGATTAATTTAGGTCTACAATTGAAACTTTGTAGCCTGGAGCGGAGCCAAGCCTTCTGCTTGCTCCATGGTGACAGCCATTTCTGTTTGAAACTTTGTAGCCTAGAGTGAAGGCCAGCAAGGGCAGGTGGAAGGCTTGGCTTTCTCCATTACCAGGGAAACCCAAGCCTCTGTTCTCTAGCTCAGTGGCTTCTGCCATTTCTGTATTTTTTATAACTGAAACTTTGTAGCATTGAGTGGAGGCCTAGGTCGGTAATGGCAGGCAGGAAGCTTGGCTTCCCCTGTTGCTAGGGAAACCCAAGCCTTCCTCCTGCTCTCAGTGTACGGCAGATATCTTGGCTGGGGTTTATTTGCATAATCTGCTTCTGATTGGCTGGTGGGCGTGACTGTGGGCATGGTTTGTGGTGTAGGGAAGATATGGTCAAATTTGCATATTACTCTTTTATTAGATAGGATATATTTTTTTGGGGGAAGGGGGTTGCAGCTCTCTAAGTAATTACTATATGTGTGCTGTGAGACGAAAAAGGCTGAAATTCTGCTCTGGATACTATGACATGACACTCACCAGCAAAGGGATCACATTTTAAGAGTTTACCATCAATTTGGTCATACGAGTACTTGTCACCAGATAATAAGACATAGAGTATTAATGTGATTGTCATCCTTTATAGCACCTCCCCCTGTACTTTCCCCACCTGGCCCCTCTTTTCTGACCTGTGTTATCTCCAGTCTGCTTTAATATGCATAATCATTTAGGAATAAGAAACATGTTCAATCTCCTTTTTCAACACCCTCTAACTACTTCACTTACAGTTCAGCCAAAGGCATAGGCTCAAACCTTCACCTCCCTGCTTTGCTTCTCAGCTAATACAGAAGTAAATAGCATCAAAAACTGTATGAAAATGAAACTAGTATGAAAATGAAAACATGTAGCACCAACAACTTAGTGACCAAGAGTTAAACACTGATGTTTAGAATTATTCTAAGATTGTTACTGGTGACAAACCTGCTCTTAGTTAACCAGTCTGCATCATTTCATCCTGCTGATCATATTTTTTTAATAAAGTCTTATTGAGGGTTTTTCAGACATTCTGAGCTGGCATAATGGTCTTAAAAATGTTTCTCATAATTTCCTTCAGTGACTATACCCTGAGGACACCAAACTGGGTGTTGTGAGTAGGGGAGGCTGTGATGCAGGAGAGATGAGAGATCTAAAGAACATTTTCTTGAAAAACTGATTTTATAATTTTACTTTAGAAAACAACATAAAACAGTGCAGCACCCTTTCCATATATGACAATGTTGGGGAGTTATATTAAAAGTTTATGTTACTTGTTAAGAACACACAAGCTAAAAATGGGCTTGATGGATGTCCCTTCAACTTCCCCTCACCTGCTCATCAACACCTCCACCCCATGAAGAATTCACACTTGGCCTTATAATACACGTTGATGGAAAGCTTTGCACAGAACACCCATATTAAAGATATCCATCTAATAAAAGAGAAACGTGCAAATTGACCATACCTCTGCTATGCCCACAAGCCACATCTAAGAGCCAATCAGAATCAAGTATGCAAATTAACCCAACCAAGATGGCAGTTAATTTCCATGCCTAGGTGCAGAGCGAAAACTGAAGACAGTATAGAAGGAAACCACGCACTGCAGAAGGGAGCAAAGCTGCAGAGAAGCAAGCAAGTGGGGCAGCGGAGAAAGGAGGGAAGCAGATGGGGCAACAGAGATGGGCAGGAAAAAGGTAGGGCAGGGGAGACTGCCACAGGAATCCCTATTCTTGCAGGAATCTTTCTGTAATGGGCCTCTAGTTTTTTATAATAATGGCCCAGTATAAGCTGCATGTCCCAGTGATCCTGGTCAAGTCATTCAGCATTTTTACTCTTCAGCGACCTCATTTCTCAAATGAAAAAATAGTACGATTCACAAAAATAAGTAAATCACTAAACTATTATTAAAAGGCATGTTTAAAAACACACAACACACACACACACACAAAACCTCTTAGCAGCAGCCCACTGGTGTCCTACAAAAAAATAGAAATTGGAAGGAAGATTTAGAGAAAGATATTTTGGAGCTCAAAAAGCTGAGAATATGTAAACAAACTGAATGAAAGAGAAAAGGACCAGGATTAGCATCTCACAGTTGCTGTCAGGCTTACATTGCACATTCTCTTCTTCTTATCAGAGGACCAATGGCTATATACACATATGAAGATTGAATTTCTAAATGGCATGTGCTTGTTTTTGGCATCATGTAAAATTCATGTATGCATGATCTAGTTTACTTTAGAAGGCATGTAAAGTCTACCTGTCATATAAGGAAATCAGTGAATGGTGTTAGATTTTGGCAGAGATATTTAAGTAATCACACCAGTGGTTTTAATCTTTTATGTACAGAGACTAACTAAACATCTGGAAGTTTTACAGGGCAGGTATTAAAAATTGCTGAGTTAAAGAAGGTGGGCTCTTATTATTCAGCACACAAAATAAGGCTGACACAGTAACGTTTGGATAAGCCCTTTTGTTGTTAATTTAAAAAAAAAATCTTGTCCTCTGAAGCAATTTAGGGTTTCTGTGTTTGTTGATATTACCTTTTAATGTGACAACCATGACACCATTTTCCGAAACAGACGGATTAATGTCATTTAAAAAAAATTACTTCACCTAGACAGGTGTTTCCTGTGTATGTTTGACATGAAATTAAACATAGCTCCAGATGCTCTGTTTGCAGCAAAGCTAGTTAATTTTATTAGAACATTTAATCACCGATCAGCAGTGTAATAGAAGGGCGGCGAATGTGAAGCAGAGATTTAGCAGAACTTCCTAATGAATTGTGAATTAGTTTATACAGGGAGACCGGGAGAACTACAATGCTGCTTATGTGAATCCCATAAATGATTAATTGGAGTTAGAGATTTTTCCCGAATTCGGATACTGTTCATATTTAGAAGTTTCACTAGAATCGCAAAGGTGTGCGTGTGTGTGTTTTAAGCTGGCAGTGAAATAATTCTTCAGCTACTTTAGCGTGAGTAGAATAGTTTTTCCAAGCCCCACATTGTGGGCTTTTGTTAGCAAGGCTCTTAGGCATGAGCGAGCTCGGATCCTCTTCCTGTGCCTCCCAGGGCCTTCTTGTGTCCAGGCTGCTCAGTGTGACGGCTCTGCCTCGTGCATCCTCAAGAGACAGCGGCTCGGGGTTTGGCAATGCCAGGCTTAAACATCATTAGATGCCTAGTTATTTTTCCTCTAAAATGAGCTATAGATTTCACATTAATTATAACATCAGGTTGATTCATCATTAATAAAATAAATCTCTGAGAACTGTCACTGATTTCTTGACTAAAATGAAAACAAATGAAGAAAAACCAATTCCTGTCTTTGTTATAGTCTTATCAAATTTGTCTTCGTAGCAGCATGGTCATTCAGAGCCAGAGCAAAATATTCATAATTTTCTACTTTGAAATATTAGTGTGCCCATATGCACTAATAAAAACTTAAAGCCCTGCCATGATTGATGTTTTTTGTTGTCCCGTCACCTCATTGTATAGAAGTTTGTTTTAATGAGTTTCTCTAATGAATATTTTATGTTGCTACTTGGATGAATGGCATATGGTAAATGCAAGGTAAATTACAGCTCTTTAAATAAATATTTTTCATAAATTATTTATTCTGTGATGCCTGTATTGGTAAGATGTCATGTCAGATAAAGATTGGAAAGTATTTACTGTAATACTTATTTGTAACATGAAGAAGTAAAATTTTTTAATTATTAACAAGCCTCCAATATTATCCATGAAACTCCTGGCAAAATTAGCATAAAGGATATCACATTACAAATTTGTGTAGACTGTTTCCATTTTAAATGCAAAAATAAGATAATCTCATAGTATTTGTTGTAAAAACTTTATACTATGGAAATAAGGGAAAATCTATTTCTATAAAAATAAAAAAGGATCTTGGTAGGAACAAAACTTAAAAGAAAATTTAATATTGAGAATTATTTAATCTTTGAATTATATTTTTAAAAGCATGATATAATAATTTTAATTGAGTAACTGCACACTTTTCATGGAACTTCTAATTTGGGGATGGATATATTTGATGAATGGACTGTTCATCTAATAAGTATTAATAGTATTCATTGACTATCTTTATTAACATCTCATAAAACTCTCATAGTAATCATGAAAATGTGGCAATATTATTTCTACATTTAAGAAAATTGAGGCTTATATTTTCCTAGTTTATATTAAACTAGGAAGCAATAAATATTTGAACACAGAATAAATTGGTTACAATGCCTGTATCTTTCCAACTAAACTGATGAAGCCCCAAATAAACTGATGAAGCCCCAAAATATGCCATCTCCTATAAACATATTTTAGGTACAGACAAAACAAATATTTTCTCTTCCTCTGCCATTTTTAACATTGTTAATAATAGTAACTGCTAAGTCTTAGAGACTGATTATACCGTGCCTGGTACTAAGGGCTCCACCTACACCAACTTATTGAATCCCACAAGGATGCTAAGAGATGTGTACTATCATGACCTCACTATATAGATGACAAAACTGAGGCACAGGTTGTGTAGGAACCTGCCCAAGGTCACACAGCTTGTAAGCAGCAGAACTAACATTCAGACTCTGCTCTCAACACTTGAAGCTATACCATGTTATATTGATTCATGTGAGTGTGTTCCTCTCCCCTGAAATTGCAAGCATCTTAAAAGTATGAGTGTGTCATTCATTTGTGCAACCCCAGAATGCAAAACATTGCTTAGAAAATAGTAGATGCTCAGTTAGTATTTCTTGAACTGAGCTGACTAGCAAATGTCTGCTGTTGCCACACACATTCAAAATTGAATATTTTTAATGTTTTAATTCAAAAAGAGGAAAAATGAGCAAATGCTAACTGAAACTCAATCACATAGAATTCTACCTTGTTCACCCCAACTTTAATTAGTACTACTACTACTACTACTACTAGTAGTAGTAGTAGTAGTAGTAATAGTAGTAATGTATAGAGACATAACAACTCTTTGTGGCAAAATAAATAAAAGATGTATGTCTACTTGTGTTTTGGCTACACACATATCTCTATTTATATGCTAAGGGCCCAGTTCATGAAATCATGCACCTTGAAAGGAGCTGTGTGCTGTAAGGCTGTGATGGGAACAGGGGTAGGTCTCAGCCAATCCTCTACACCCTTGCCTGGCCCCTCCTGCTGCAGCCCCTAGTCCCCTGTCTGCTGGCAGCCCTACTCCTGTCACCACCACTAGCATCTGCTGATGATGTGGACCTATTGGGGCTGATGCCAGCAGCAGGTACATGTGAGGCCAGTGCTGTCAGTGAGTGCGAGTGGCAGCTGCTACCCTGATTGCCCCTCAGGAGCAGGGGGAGGTGGAGAAGCCCTGAGGGGCTAACAGGGCAGGCAACCACCGCTCTCACCCACTGACTGCACCAAGTGATTGGGGGCGGCACAGAGCACTGGCAGTGGGTGTGAGTGGGGCTGGCACCTGTTCAAGCGCCAAGTGGGACAGGGGCACATGGGAGCAAAGATTTTCAGTAACCACTAGAGGCTCGCCACAATAACAGCAAATGGCACCCTGCCTTGGCCTGGTGCCCCTGCTCACCTGTTCCACCATTCCCCTGGAGCAGATGCTCACCATGTTTTGCACACCCCCTCTGGTGGTCAGGGCACATCACAGGGACCAGTTGTTCAGTTGTTCTGCTGTTTGTTCTATTTGCATATTAGGGTTTTATATATATAAATTTGTCCATTTAGGTTAATTATATCCAGGCTGCCTTGAATATTTAAGGTTCTACATCAATATGTTGCACACACTAAGTTAGACACTGGATAGAACCTGTGCTAACAATTTTACTAAATAAGATAAGAAGTCACATGGTCTTTTAATATAGTGTGCATGACACTAGCACATAAGACACATTTTTATTTTTTATTTTTTTAATATATATATTTTACTTATATATTTTTTGCAGTATACCTTAGATTTAATAGTAGTACATATGTTTTCCTTTTTCCCCCCATTGCCCTCCCCCTAACCACCCCTATCCCCCAGCACATGTCTCCACCTGTCCCAACGCCACCCCTGCCCCTAGTGTCTTGCATCCACTGATTATGCTCACATGCATGCATACAAATCCTTCAGTTGATCTGCCACAGCACCCGCCTCCCACCCTCCCCAGCCTTTCCCCTGTAGCTTGACAGCCTGTTCAATGCCTCCCTGCTTCTATATCAATCGCTCTCCCCTGTTTCTTTTCTTCAAAAACATATTGCATCTGCATACTAGAAATAAATGTATAAGAACAAAAAATGTTTGAGTCTCATTTTCAATGTCCAATTGTTCTGAGTCCCAGTTTCAATATAAGACATATTTTTAGAGTAATAGAATGTAAAATTATTTCCTTAAAGTGGCCTGTAAAGTAAAGCATCCTTATTAATGAAATTAGGCTGATGCATGTGAAGTAATTCATACTCAATTATTTTTTTACCAAGAACAAGGTCAGTTTCATGTGGTTCAGCCTACTGGGTAACAAGGTGATAACTTTTACACAATATCTGGATGGCCAGTTTTAGAGTACAGCAAAGCATTCATGCTATGCTAAACCATACAAGGTGCAACTTAATTCTTGTTGAGTAATTCAAGAAGAACATGATGATTTTATAGTATCTTCAGGGATATCTTTGTCCAAACTCTATTTTTAAAACTATTCTAAGCATACAATCTAACACTTGCAGATAATGATTACTCTACCATTGTTTTGACTTCAGAAAATAGAACTTTAGATTATTATACAGATCTTTTAGTATTAGTAGATAGCCTACCTTTCTGCAAAGTTCAAATTTTGCCTTTTATTCTCTGCAAGTTCATTCAGAGACCCCAGTGTAAGCACCCATAATCAAAAATGTCATATAGTTTGCTGGCATGTTTTGGAACATATTGATTCAAAAACATCTATATAAACAAAAATAATTCATCCATATGTTATTGTTGTTGTTTTTTTCTTTTCTGACAGATGGCATTTTGGAAGAATAAATTAAAATAAATGCCTTCTATCAGGCATCGTTATATTTACATCTCAATTCTGGCTAGCAATAGGAATGTAAAATGCTACTTAATTTAATTAGATTTAAAATAAAATTCAAGAAAAACCACATCAGATTGTAATTGATAATGAAAAGCAGGGAGAAGTCAAGTGGAGGTTGCAGCATTTTAGGACCCACTTTCCCTCCTTGCTCCATGAAAGCATGCCAGTCGTTTTATAATGGACTGAAGCTGCAGCCCGGTGGGCAGGTCATGTTTGAAAAGCCACACTGAGATTCTGCCTCCACTTCTCTGGAGACAACTTTGCAAAGCAGTTCAGACTTTATTGCAATATATTAACAGAGGTTTTAGATTTTTATTTCATGTCACTTTTTATTGTTGTTTTGGTGATTAGATCCAGAGGAATATAAACATGAATGTAGGATTAGCAAAGCAATGGATATTTGCATGTTATCTGAGCCATGCTTAAGAGGCAGGACATTTTTTGAATGACTTGAGGATGTTCTAAAGTGGTAGGTATTTTTGGTAACTGTTTGGACTTATTGGTGCCATTGCACATCCGTAGATAAGAATGAACACCAAAAGTAGCATTGGGAGGACAAATACAGCACTAAAGACTTGTGACAGCAGAGACTCGACTAACCAACCCTGATCTCACCTCGCATCCTATTCTTCCTTCTCACACCACAATCTGCCCTTTCTTTCTTGCCACGTTTGAGACCTGAGAGAAAAGTGCTGGCAGACTGTTGAAAACACAGGCATGAGGCACAGTTGTGTGCTGTGAAGAGCCCACCAGTGCTTTCCTGTCAGAGGCCAAGGTCAGATCCAAGCCTATTGTGGGGCTGTGGCTTGATGTAGGGATTCAGGAGCAGGCAGAGAAGAATTATTGCAATGAATACTCTCTCTATAGGAACTATAAGAATGAGTATATTAATGCTAGGTGGACAAGACTCAAGTTTCAGGAATTGGAAACAGTGGTTTATCCCATGTAATCACAGACTAGGGATCTCAAAGGAAGTGCTTAAGTTAAGGTGCTTAATACCAAAGAAAAGTGACTTTCTGAGCCACCCACATTTACAAAGGAAAGATTATTTGTCCACATTCCTGAACTAACATCATAGAATTAATTCATATATACATTTTTTTAAATTTATCAGAAAATGTATATTCTACTTTGGCCAAATTCATGACACACCAAAAGATACTCTACTTTATAAATAGAAAACTAACTTAATACATTTTATATCTTTCAAAAGCAACTCTAGACAAGCAAGTGGTAAGCCTTAGGGAGGGGAGGAGGTGGGAAGGGATGTAAATCAAAGTACTTTGACAATCACTGTCTTCAGACCTTCTAAATTACAGTGGTAACTCACTTGATGGGTGGAGGAAGCAGTATCAAAAACACCTGGCAACTCTTTAAATTATAGGCATGTCATAATTTTCCCTACCCTCCCATACCATTCCTGTAGGAAACTACTATTAATAAAAAGTATATTACTTCACTCAGGAGTTTGGTGTGTGTGTGTGTGTGTGTGTAGACAAAGTTAGGTGTTGACAAACCCTAGGAGATGATACTGAAATTACAAACACTGTGATTTACAGGTAAAGTCATCTTATAAAATGGACTCTAATGTAGGGTTTCTCAATGGTGGCACTACTGATATTTTAGATTAATAGTTCTTTGTTGTGATTGACTGTTCTATGTATTCTAGGATATTTTGCAGCATCCCAGTCTTCTACCCATTAGATATCAGTACCTACCCAGCTTCTTCCCCACCCAGTCAATACAATAAAGAATGTCTCCAGACATTGCCAAATGTCCCCCGGGTGGGTGACAGGAATCATGCCCATAGAATCATTGAGCTGCAGGTGTGTGAGAGAGACATCAACAGGGAGAGGAATGTTGATTTGAGACCAGCAGGAGACTTCGTAATAAAATATACCTTATGTCAATTGGAAATCCAGATAACATTTGGGATGTCAGATTCAGGAATGAGAAGTTCTTTCTACAAGAAGCAGTATATTTTGTCAGAACTGGAAAAATCAAACAAATGTAGCTGCTGTAGTCCTACTCTGGGAGAAAATTACTAATTTTAGACATAAAGTTTGGTCTCGTAAATGAGAGCAGTGCCCACTTTGCTCTGAAGAATGGATTCATTGTCAATTAGAAAACAAAAATTTTGCGTCCTCTTTCCCAACAAGATAGGCCTTGTGAAGATGTATATGACCCTTTGTGTGGGAACAGATCCCTTATTGAAAACAGATTTGCTCTGGAAAGACACTGGGTCACGGTGCGTTTTTGATGTGCCAGTTTTGTGAGCGTTGTCTGCCAGTGCCCCTGAATGGCCTGCATCCTTTGCATACTTTCCTTACATTCTCCAGGACAAAATGCATTAATTGCAAACAGACCATTTATGAAAGAAAAAGTATGTTACTTTTTCTAAAAGTATTAATTTTGGAAAATATAAAATTGAAACAATGCATACCGTAACAGTAAATTACTAAAATTTTCACCTGTTAGATTGGCAAAATGCCATAGTTTACTGAAATTAAATTATTATTGATTACAAAACACAGCCATGATTTAATGTATCGTGGTGAAAGTAAAAATGCTACCAATTCAACTATTATATGTCATTAATTATAAGACATTCAAATTTCAGAGCTGGTAAAAATGGGGGGGGGGGAAGAAATGCATCTAAGAATCAATGAAATCTACACTTATAAAACTGATATATTCCCATGTTGGCAAGAGTATGAAGAATAGACATTCTCCTACAATATAGGTGACATTATAAATTGGCATAGATTTGGGAAATAAATTTCACAGAAGAATCAAAGTAATAAACTCATTTAGCCTCTGATCAACCATCTAATTTCCAGAAATCTATGCTACCAAAATACAAACATAGGAGTGTAAAGATATATGTACAAATATATTTAATGAAATATCATAAAGATTGATTTAAAAAATAGGAACCGTTTCAATGTCCACCAGTAGGTGAAGGGATATGTAAATTTTGGCATAAAACTAAAATTCCAAGTAGCCATTGAAAAAATAAGGAAGCTTCATATTTATTTCTTTAAACATGTTAATGATATTAAGTATCATTAGATGCAGAATGGTGATCTCGCATAATCCCATTTTTCCTATAAAGACACTGAAAATGTTACAGAATTCAACAAACATTTTCCAGCATTGTGACATCCCCCGGGCAAGTCACTTCTTTGTGCCAGATATTGGTTTAAACATTTCCCATGTATTAACTTGTTTAGTCCTTGTGCCAGTGGGTAGGCTTGTGATTATTGCCATTTTGAAGATGAGAAAATGGAAGCCTTACCTGAAATCAGAGTACCCCATCCCACATGACAAAAAAAGTTTGAGATATGGGACAAGGCAAGAAAGCCCTATTCCAACTTAGAATGGCTCCCAGTCTGTGGAGAGTATGACTCATTATCAAGGAAGATGTCCTGAGCCCTGGTAGTGGCAAGGACCCAGTAAGTATGTTGAATGTGTGGTAGCCACGGCCCAGATTCACTCTAAACCTCAAGGGAAGTACAAGATCTGGGAGACACAGCTAATATCTGAACAATTAGACTTTATGTCTTAGGGCAAGTGTGAAGAATCATCTCAGCACCTCTGGTAAGTGAGGGTAGATGACCTCATCTGTGTATATAGATGCTCTTATGGGCCTTGGGATTGCCCAAAGCCCTGGGGCTGCAGGGTAGGGAAAGGAGGAGAGTCCATTTACCTTCTTAAAAGTGTGTTTTAATTCAAGCTCTCAATTGTGTTGTTTTAATAATTTCAGCTGTATTATTAGCAAGTCAAGACCTCTTGCACTTATTTAGCAGTTTCATTAATCTTCCAACACTCCTTCAAGCTATGATTTCTTATTCCCATGTAAATGTCCAGAGAACTGAGGCTCAGAGAAGTGAAGTAACTAGTCAAAACCACATAGCTAATAAAATGCAGTAGCCATATTCAAACCTTTGTCCATGTGGTCCCAAAGTCAGGGCTTCTATACAAAACAAGGTGACCTGACAGTGCTAATCCAATGTCTCACCTGGTTCCCCAGTTATAGCTCAGTCAACTAATATCTAGATCACCTAGGACCCATATTAGTACAGATTTCAAGCCTCATTTCAGAACTGCTGAGTCAATCTTCTTGGGAGAGAGGTTCATAATCACTGTCTACAGCAAGCAGCTCAGGCATGAACTATTAACACGCTGAAAACTTCCTGACAAACGGTTCCCTTTTCTCGTGGTTTACACATTCAGTGGTATACATAATGATACATACAGCATTTTACATGTACACTTAAAATTATGACTATTACATGTTATGTCTACCTAGCTAAATACAGTTAATTACGGGTATATAAAACAATGCATCTAATTATATTTTTTAACCAAAAATATTTTTTAGTTAATAAAAATTATTGTATAAAATAATATGTCAGGAAAAGTGGAACTCATATTTTTAAGTGAAAATATTTTTACACTGCTTTAGTTATGCTAATGATAGACCAGGGAAATATAGAGCTGATTTAATATGCTGATTTAACTAGAGCTTGGTCATTTGGTTATCTTTATTTCTATCATTCAGTTATAATACAATTAATAATCACACAAATAATACTTTTTAAATCATCTGTAACACCCTGAAATGCATCCAATGCTTTGACAAACACCAAATTTTCTCTCTAGAATGCCGTCTGCCCAGCTAAGCACTGTGTGTTACTTCGGCGATGCAATAGCCCTTCGAATCTGTGGCTGAGCCTTGTGTGTATGGAAAGGAAAGTATCACTAAAAATTAGATAGTTGTAGCGAGTGGCCATAAATTGTGCATTTTAAAAAAACACACCTTATTTTTTAAATGTATTTTGAGTCCAACAGTTCCCTTTAATGCCTCTGGACAGTATTTTCAGAACTCATTTGTTTGAGGGGTTTTTAATCTGAGGACATTGAAAAGTTACACCCGCTGTGCTGTCGTCAATCACGCCCGGAGGAAAAACGGTGGCATGATTTGTTATCTGTTATTCCCCTTGCTGTGGTGACTGTCTCCCGGTGCCGGCTCTGTCCTTAGGGCCATCACTTATAGGGACCACTGTCTGTCAAAACCACAGCCAACTTTCAGGGCTGCCTTTGTCAGAGCAGACAAATGAGTATGACCTTTAACAATAAAATAGGCACCTACTGAGAAAGATGAAACAGCAGCTGAAATTAAGAACACCATATAGCCATTTGAAACTCTTGAGAAAAGTTAGAAGTTGAACTCAAACTTAATTATAAGAGTAAATGTGGGTAGATGTTGTCAATAATGAAACAGACATGGTCAGAAGTATCGATTTGCTGCCTGAAGTAAAACTCCATCCAGGAATCATCCTACCTTTCATTAATAATGAATGCTATCGATGGGGTTTATTTTAAAGATGGGGGAGGGATTAATGATGAGAACTAAACGCTTATCAGGTGATGATATTTTCTCAATGGGTGCAACGAATATTCTAGAAGGGCAAAAGGAAAAATATAAGAACACACTAAACCTTTGATTTACACTAATAGCTTCTTCAAACGATCTGCAGCCAAGTACCTCTGCTTGGGTAGATATTGGCTGTGAACTGGCCATTGATATTTTGTAGTGTTTCAAAGCTTAGTGTAAGCTTGCCAGGCATCACATTGTAAAGACCACAGCACAGTTGTGGTTTGAAAGGCTCTTGTAACTCAACCTGGCAAGTGGTCAGTGGAGACTACATTTTATAGAGAACACAAATCAATCTTATTGATGAGCACTTTTCAAGGAACGTAATATTCTGCCTGTGACAATAATGAAATTAGTCTATGGATTTTGTTTTGGTATTGAAATGCCATTTGAATATTTAATGAAACACAGTACTTCATAAGTATGCATATTTCTGTGGTTTTTACAAAAATAATATCATTGCTTTTTATAGAAAAATCAGAGAGAATAATTTCAGAAAATCCCATCTTCAAAATCAGTTATATTTATTAATTCAGCCATACCTGTTTGAGATAAAGAGTTCAGGGATTTCTCACGTACAATTCTCTCATCTCTCACATGTTAGACATTTGGATTACTCACTTCTATTTCCAGCTCTCCTTTACTTTACAGGCAGGAGTGGTCATCTAACTTCCCTATCCCCTTGATATTCTTTGGCCAGTGAAACAGGAATAAAAGTGTCATTTTCAGATGAATACATTTACTTACCCATGTGAGATTCCAACGTATCTCTTCCCACGCCATGCAAATGAAGAGAAAAGCTTGTATTGAGATATTGGGAAACTGGGATCACTATAAAGGAAAGACAGAGCTCCTGTGAAGACAAAATACATGATATTTATTCAACTTTACTGAAATTTATGGGGTTATTACCATAGCATAATCTAGCTTATTCTGACTAATATATTCTGTGTGTTTTTATTTTCAGATTATCAAAACACAGTGTTATCATGACTTTTATGATGATTCATATGGATATTTATATAGGTATGACTATTTTAGATCCTAAGTATAACTTTTCTAACTTCTCTGACAGCTATATGCCCAGCTCCATTTATCTTTGTATATTTATGAGTTTAAGTTGAGTTGGTTTGCCCCATAACCCTTATAGCTCAAAATAAAACCATAATACCTTTCAAAAAGAAAAGATCTAAGGTCTGGGTTCTAATCCTAGAATTGGCAATCGCTGCACCTGTAATAAGTCCAGGGTTCACAGTTTCACCTCTCGTACAGAGGTGTACAGCCTCAAAGGGACACAGAATTTTTTATAATCAAAAGCCTACACCAATGTAAAGGCCCAAGTTTTTAATAGGTCTGGAGTTTCCATTGTAACCTCACTCTGAAGTGGTTATTCTTTCAGTGTAGGGTTAAAAAGCTTGAACAAAGCACCGCAGGGAACATTGGATTGCCCTCACCTATATTGTAACCAGCTTGGGATAGATAAATACAGTCTCATTCTCTTATGTCCCTGACTGCCTCTAGGAACACTAAATTTTAAGAGAGAAAAACATGAATCCTGCATTTCAAGAGAGGTAGAACTAAGCCATTGTTAACTCCCCTTAAAAAGGAGATTCAGTGGCCAGTTCAGTTTGCCCCCAGACACCTAAAGCTGCATTAAGTACTTGTGAAAGTGAAAAGCCCCTGGGAACCCAATTCTGGTGTTTAAACCTCAGCATGACGAGTAGAGGTCCTAGCAGGGTGCACTTTTACATGTGGTTATAAGAAGATTCAAAACTCACTGTATGCAGTCAGGGGCACTATTTCTATTAAGCTATAGCTAATAGCCATCTTCCTTAAAATGAGCAATCTAAATATCAACCAGTACATAAACTCTGTAAAAGCACAGGAAAAATACTGATGAGCATCTAAAAATCAAGAGCCTGCACATTATATGTCACTTAGACAATGTAAGAGCAACAAATATGATAGATTTAAGCATTTTAAATCAGTAGGTTATGTCTTTCTACCCAATGTTGCATAATATGAATTCTCCAAATTTATTTTAATATGTATTGATATTTGCTATTGACTAGATCATTGATTCTAATAAATAGTTTTCTCTGGTGCTTTAGCATAAATAGTTCAGGATTTACTCTGTAGGTGCTATATTAAGTTAGTGAATATATTGTTTTAACTAATAAATGCACAGGTATTTGTTTAATTTTAAGAATACATGTCTAAAGGTACCCAAATTTCAAAGACTTGAGTTATTTTGTATGAAAAGTAAAAAGACCCAAGCATCCTTTCAAGTGTTGCACTTATTATTCTTCATATTTTTAAGCATGCGTTTGCACAATCTAACAACTGCTTTACTAGAAATTACTGGGAAATCTGCATTTAATTCAATATCGCTAAGCAATGTGTTGTTACCCTGCTTTAAAGTAAGTTTTAAACACAGGACCTTGATTGCTCTGTGACAGTAATAGGTCAAGCATGAGATCTTTTAGATACTATTAAAATTTTTCAGGTCAAGTAAAGGTGGCAGAAAAATAACCATTGCAGGATCTTTATTGTACATAATAGGACCGCAAATAAACTTGCATCCCTACTCCCAATGTGTCCAGACTTGACTAAGAGCTAAAGGGTGAGTTTTCCTATTGATTTTCATGTGTAAGTTAAGAGGCAAAATAACCCCAGCTCATTAAAGGTACCTGTGCGGTGGAGGATTGGGCACCTTTTATTTATCTTCTGAAAATAAAATCAGCTGAATCTGAGACATGTGGTAAGGTGGTTAATGAAGAAACAGCACAACTAGATATATATATTCCATGTATCCTACTTTCTCAAGTATTCATGGTCCTGCCCATTTATTCTTTTTTTTTTTTGGAGGTATTTCTTTTTATTTTATTTTATTTTATTATTTTATTTTACTCTTTTTAAATAATTGTTTACAATATTACAAATAGTAGTACATATGTTTCCTTTTTTCCCCCATTGACCTCCCCTGGCATTTCCTACCCCCCAGCACATGCTCATGCCCTCACCTATCCCACCTCCACTGTCTAATATCCATTGGTTATGCTTTTATGCATGCATATAAGTCCTTCGGTTGATCTCTTGCCTGCCTATTTATTCTTACACTTTAATATTCCCAACTGGCAGAAGGGAGACTTACTTTTAATCATGGCTATGACACATTACTTTATTTTCTAATAGTTGCACCACCTCCAACATTTAACATAGGATTCCTGACTGTTGCTTTTGAAAGCAAAAGCAACATTTTTTGTGACGAGAACATTTCACAAAATGTTCTTTTGTGAAGAGAACATTTATGAAGATTTCAGGAACAGCAATGTTTCAGAGTCTGTGTGTGGAAATAAATTGCACGAATCTACCTTTTCACATATAGCCATTGAGAAGACAAGGTTTTGGTTCTAATTTTAATAATTAGATATCAAAACAAACAAACAAAACTCCTACATTCATATAAAAATGAATGATTGGCACCAATTCCAACAAATGCCACACTCAAGGAATGCTTCCTTAATCCTAACGTGTTCCAACATTTTTTTCTATGTCATAAGGTTATCCATCACTGAATCCATTTCATAGGAGCTTCTTTTACAAATCGCACACTTTAGTGCATGCATCAAAGAGAGAAGGTGCCCAGTGATTAAGTGGGGAAATAGTATGTGAAACAATATTTAAGTGAAAGAATGTGAGATAACTGAGTACAATAAGAGTTCATAACACAAATTACTGTGAATTTTTTGTTATTTATTTTTTTATATAGGGGTGCATATATCCTTTCTGATTGGTGTTTCTTTCTAGCTTCTTGGAATATATTCCTGGAAGTGGGATCACAGGGTCAAATGAGAGTTCCATTTTTAGTTTTTTGAGGAAACTCCATACTGTTTTCCACAGTGGCTGCACCAGCCTACATTCCCACCAACAGTGCACGAGGGTTCCCTTTGCCCTGCATCCTCGCCAACACTTGTTGTTTGTTGATTTGTTGATGATAGCCATTCTGACAGGTGTGAGAGAATACCGCATTGTCGTTTTGATTTGCATCTCTCGGATAATGAGTGACTTTGAGCATATTTTCATATGTCTCTTGGCCTTCCTTCTGACTTCTTTCAAAAAGTATATATTTAAGTCCATTGCCCATTTTTTTATTGGATTGTTTATCTTCCTTTTGTTAAGTTGTATGAGTTCCCTGTAAATGTTGTAGATTAAACCCTTATCTGGGATAACATTGGCAAATATGTTCTCCCATGCAGTGGGCTTTCTTCTTGTTTTGTTGATGGTTTCCTTTGCTGTGCAAAAGCTTTTTATTTTGATGTAGTCCCATTTGTTTACTTTCTCTTTAGTTTCTATTGCCCTAGGAGCAGTATCAGTGAAGAAATAGCTTTGGCATATGACTGAGATTTTGCTGCTTGTGGATTCCTTTAGTATTTTTATGGTTTCTTGTCTTATGTTTAAGTCCTTTATCCATTTTGAGTTTATTTTTGAGTATGGTATAAGTTGGTGGTCTACTTTCATTTTTTTGAAATTATTTGTCCAGTTTTCCCAACACCATTTATTGAAGAGACTGCCTTGAGTCCATTGTATGTTCATGCCTACTTTGTCTAAAATTAATTGGGCATAGTGGCTTGGGTCAATTTCTGGATTCTCTATTTTATTCCATTGGTCTATATATCTGTTCTTGTGCTGTTTTAAGAACAGTGGCTTTGAAATACAGCTTGATATTTGGTATTGAGATCCCACTTACTTTGTTTTTCTTTCTCATGATTGCTATCCATAGTCGTTTTTTTATTTCAGATGAATTATTAGAGAGTTCGTTCTTGGTCTGTGAAATATGCCATTGGTATTTTTATTGTGATTGCATTGAATCTATAGATTGCCTTGGGTTGTATGGACATTTTGATGATGTTGATTTTGCCAATTCATGAACACAGTATGTCTTCCTCTATCTCTTTTTTCAGTGTCCTGTAGTTTTTCGCATATAGGTCTTTTATCCCCTCAGTTAAGTTTATTCTTAGGTATTTTAATTTTTTTGGTGTGAAAGTAAATAGGATTGCTTTTTCAGTCTCTCTTTCTGTAAAGTCACTATTGGTGTAAAAAAGCCACAGATTTCTTAGCATTAATTTTGCATCCTGCTGCATTGTCAAATTCATTTATTAAGTCTAATAATTTTTATGGAGTTTTTAGGGTTTTCTATGTACAGTATCATGTCATCTGTAAATAAGGACAGTTTTACTTCTTATTTTCCTATTTGGATGCCTTTTATTTCTTCTTCTTGTTTGATCACAGAGGCTAGTACTTCCAGTAAGTACTATGTTGAACAGGAGTGATGAGAGTGGGCATCCCTGTCTTGTTCCTCTTCTTAGGGGAAGGTTTTAGTTTTTGTCCATTGAGTATGATGTTGGCTGTGGGTTTGTCATATATGGCTTTTATTACGTTGAGGTATGATCCTCCTGTTCCCACCTTGCTGAGAGTTTTTATCAAGAAAGGGTGTTGGATTTTGTGAAATGCTTTTTCTGTGTCAATTGATATGACTTGTGATTTTTATCTCTCAATTTGTGTATGTAATGTATCACGTTTATTGATTTGCAGATATTGTACCATCCTTGCATTGCAGGGATAAATCCTACTTGGTCATAGTGTATATTTCTGATGTGCTACTAGATCTGATTTGCTAGAATTTTGTTGAGGATTTTGGAATGTATGTTCATGAGCGATATTGGCCTATAATTTTCTTTCATTGTGTTATCTTTATATGGTTTTGGTATGAGGGTAATGCTGGCTTCATAGAATGAGCTTGGAAGTGTTTCTTTCTCTTGAATTTTTTTGGAATAATCTGAGGAGGATAGGTTTTAGTTCTTCCTTGAATGTTTGGTATAACTCCCCTGTGAAGCCCTCTGGCCCCAGGCTTTTGTTTGCTGAGAGGTTTTTGATGACTGCTTCAATTTCTTCCATAGTTATTACCTGGAATTTTATAAAGACATTTCAAAGTTAAAATTCCTTTTGGTGTCTCTCAAGTCACAGATTGCCCTCTTTAGAATATAAAATATATTTTACTGTTTAACCTCAAGATGCCTGGGGAAAAAAAGGATTTTAATAATAATGATTTGTTTTTTCCTATATACAAAAACTTCTTTATGAGAGAGTTAGCCTCTGTAACCTTGTACTTTCCATTCTCATTTCTTTTTATGATCATCTATTTTTCCTGTCTATCTCTTCCCATCCTACCTCACTCTGACATCAGTGCCCAGTCTACCTCTACACCAAGCATGTCAAATTCACGTCCCATGGGCCTCATGCAGCCCACAATGAATATTTTTGCTGCCCAGCCAATATAACAGTATGTAAGAAGTGCCTTAATAAAAACTTTGTAATTTAATTTTTACAATATCCCATTATACATAATTATTAATAACGAACTACAATGTTCACTAATGACTGATTACTATAATCATATTGCATTCATTTCCCTTACACGCCTTGTGCAGGTGCACCATTTCCACTAATACTAGCAGCGAAATTTTAGCAGCCGATTGCCACATTATTAGTCTTGAACAGACTTATTTGTTGTGCGCAGCAGGAAATATTTCGCTTTCAGAGAACAAGAAAAATAGGTTTATTTGCAATACGCTTTTTAATTTGTGCAGTTATTCAGTGTTTGGTAAGTTAATGTTCAAGAAAAATATTAATTTTCATGAAATGTTCTATTATTTTATGTTTGTGATTACTCATTTATTTCAGCCCTCTGTATTCAGCATGTCTCTATCAAAATAAACCTAGGTTTCTATGAAAATTGAAGCTTTTGTGTATTTTTTTTGGGGGGGGGGTTGTAGCCCACATAAACTTAAACCTGTTTATTTGGTCCATGTTAGCCTTTGAGTTTGACATGCTTGCTCTACATTAAATAAGAGATTACTATAAAGTTAGTTGTGAATAAGTATGTTAAAAGACATGGAAAATACTAACTCAGAAAAATAAGTTCTGTTATGGAAATGTAAGTAAAAAGGGATTTTTCAATAAAATACAAAGTAAACTATAGAAGCCCATTGATAGATTTAAAAATGTGATGTAAAAATTTAACTTTTTCTAATAATAACTTTTTCTAATAATAACCTTTCTCCTTTTTATTTTTCTTCTTACCTTTTTCAAAATTGTAACATAATCCTCATTTCTGTAATCGCTAACTGGAAGTGTCTTCACACATCCAGGGCCCAGTTCTGAGAGGAACCTCCACTGAGGCCTTTTGGCACAGTCCTTGGGTCTGTTACATGTGAGTCATAGGGACAAAACCCATGTTCTCTCCTGTCAGGGAAGAGTACCTGAGTAGACATTGAGGCCTGAGGTAGAGAATGCGGTCCATCTAACACTGTAATGTTAGGAAGTTAACTTCTTATGCTTACAGACGGATGATTTTTAAATACCTTCAAGTTCTAAAGCTTCTAGTCAACAATCAATGCTTTAAAAATCACGGAATCTGAAAGCTCAATGAGACCTTCAAGGTCATCAAGGTCATCTTTACTATGTAATTGAAATACAGAAAAAAGACCCAGAAGACATGATGGGACCATCACTATGACCATCATATAGTGCCTGACTCAGTCTTTCTAACCACCAGATGGGATGGGTCAGGCAATGAAACAAATAACATTATTTATTTTAAGAACAGACACATTGCTTTATGTGCCATGAAAATACTGACCAGGATAGAAGTCATGGTTACCATTTTTTAATTAAAAAAGTAATACAGAAAATTTTGATATGTGTTAACTACTCATTACAGGAAAACACTTAAAAAAGTATTACAAGTCTTTATCCTCTTCTTTCCAGATCCTGCCTGGCAACTACAACTAGCAGCAAATAATATTAATCACTTCCTGCTTCCTGTCGTGTATCACTGGCAAGTTTTAAATATATTTTACTGATTTTTTACAGAAAGGAAGGGAGAGGGATAGAAAGTCAGAAACATCGATGAGAGAGAAACATCGATCAGCTGCCTCTTGCACACCCCCTATTGGGGATGTGCCCGCAACCAAAGTACATGCCCTTGACTGGAATCGAACTTGGGACCTTGCACTGAGTCAAACCAGTTTCGGCAATCACTGGCAAGTTTTAAATCTAAAGTTGGACCCTATACTTGGTTAAGGAGATAAAAGCTATTATAGTATTAGCATAAATAATATAGACAAAATGAGAACTAGATACCAGAACCACCTGCTTCATATTACAAACAGCCTCAAAGGATTGTAAATGCTCCCTTGTTTTGAAACAGCAATGATTTTGCACTAGGACTTGGAAAAAGAACAAAACCTTCTCAGCCCGTGTATTGACTTTAGAATACTATTATAATTAAACCTGTGCTATAAATTTGCCAATGGGGATTTGTTAATGACTTAGATTAACAAGAAGGAGCTAGTTCTTTTCATCCCTCAGACACCTCAGACAAGCTACAAATTTGCATGAAAGTGAAGGACTCGTCATCTATGGAATTATTTCATTTTAGTGCATTTAATGAACCCTGCTCCTTTCTAAATAGGATTTAAATCATTACTTAATAGAGCAGCAGTTTTTTAGACATTTAGGTGAGGGGAGGAGGTGATAGACTGCATTGAGGAACTGATGAAATACATATTGGCACACTTACACTATCTAGAATTTTTTAAAGTTCATCATTTTCTGAAACTCATCCATGAACTACATATTAGTGACAAAAACTATTTCTGAAATCTTCCTTCAGCATTAAATGATTTACATGATTTTATTGAATTAAGTTAATGAAATAATATATGTAAGATATTTACAGAGTTTGACATATAGGGCTCAATTAAGAATAACCTATACTGGAGAACCAAGATGGCGGCATAGGTAAAACACCTATATTGCCGTCATACTCAACAATTTTAATACTACAACTTAACGAAAGAACAAATAGCTTCCAGAATCACCAGAAAGCTCGCCGAGTGAAAATTCCACAAATAAAAGTGAAGATAAGATACTGTGACTCGGAGGAGCGGCGGCAGACAGCGTTGAAAGATTCGCGCAGAGAGAGGTTTGGAGCGCGCCAGCGAAGAGGGCGGGCAGCTGAAAACCGGCCAGTTTTCTCAAACAGGGAGACAAAGACATCCCACTGGACTGATTCTCCAGCTTTGGGGGATGTCCAGGGAACCCACTATCACACGGGGTGAAAACTGGACAGTGGGAGGGCACGCCAAAGCTCGGGCGCTGCAGGGGTCTCCCGGGTTGTGGAGAAGGCAGCTCGCATGAACAGCTCGGCTTGCTTTCTCATTCGGAAAATGGTCAGACTGCTTGGTTTTACGACCCTAGGTGAGACATTGGGAGTGCAGAGTCATTTGGGGAGAGTCTGAATTCCCCGGCAGCCAGTGGAGCTCAGCAGCGGCTCTCTCTCAGAGGTGCTGGCAGCCATTGCCCCCGGCACAGAGTCCCTGGGGCCGCATAGGGTGGAGCTAACACTGTCTGCTTGGCCCGGAGACTCCGCCCATCCAACCTGAGCACAGCTGAACTTCACAGACAATTGGCCTGGAGGTCAACCCCTCCAAGTGCTAACAACTATTAACCTGAGGTTAACTTCAGCAAGACTGTGCAACCCATATCCACCTCAGGTAACTGGGGAGGTTAAGCCACTGTCCCTAGTAGGAAGTCTACCACACAAAGCTAATTGACCAACTCAGGGAAGCAGCCACGATGCAGACATGGAAAGAAATCAGATGTGAAAGAAATGGAGGAAAAAAAACGACTGGACATGGAATTCAAAACCACGGTTATAGGGTTTTTCAAGAGGCTCCTACAAAAGGTCGAGACCTATAAGGAAATAAGCAAGACTGCAAAGGAAATGAATGAGTCCTACAAGGAAATGAATGAGACCTGCAAGGAAATGATCAAGACCAACATGGAAATGAAGGAGACTCTCAAGGATATAAAGGAGACTCTCAAGGATATGAAAAAGGACCAACCAGAAATTAAGCATACACTGACTGAAATAAAAAATATTATACAAAGACCTAAAAGTGCTCTGGAGCACCCCAAGAACCAAGTTAAAGATTTGAAATACAAGGAGGTAAAATCCACTCAGCTGAAACAGCAAGAAACCAAAAGAATCCAAAAAATTGAAGATAGTGTAAGGGGCCTCTGGGACAACCTCAAGCATACCAACATCCGAATTATAGGGGTGCCAGAAAAAGAGAGAGACCAAGACAATGAAAACCTATTTGAAGAAATAGTCACTGAAAACTTCCCACACCTGGTGAAAGAAATTGACTTAGGAGTCCAAGAAGCACACCGAACACCAATATATAGGAACCCTAAGAGGACCACACCGAGGCACATCATAATTAAAATGCCAAGAGCAAAAGACAAAGAGAGAATATTAAAAGCAGCAAGAGAGAAACAGTTGGTTACGTATAAGGGAGCACCCATACGATTGTCAGCGGATTTCTCAACAGAAACGATGCAGGCCAGATGGGAGTGGCAAGTAATATTCAAAGTGATGAACAGCAAGAATCTACAACCAAGATTACTCTATCCAGCAAAGCTATCATGCAGAATTGAAGGTCAGATGAAGTGCTTCGCAGATAAGAAAAAGCTAAAGAAGTTCATCACCACCAAACCAATATTATATGAAATACTGAAAGATATTCTTTAAGAACAGGAAGAAGAAAAAGATGAAAGTGTAAATTATGAACAACAAATACACATCTATCAACAAATGAATCTAAAAATCAAGTGAATTAATAAGCTGATGAACAGGATAAACTGGTGAATGTAACAGAATCACGGACATAGAGAGGGAATGGACTGACAACTCTTGGGGAGAAAGGGAGTGTGGGAAGTGCAGCAGGAAACTGGACAAAAATCATGCAATTATGGGAGAGGACAGTGGAGGGGGGTAAGGGCAGAGGGTGGGATGGGTACCAGGTGGAGGGGAACTATAGGGTGAAAAAAAAGGGAACAATGTAATTAATATACTGAACAATAAAGATTTTAAAAAAAGAATAACTTATACTACTGTTACTAACACACTATTTTCCTTAAAGGGTAGAAGAAAAGTTTCAATCAGATACAAGAAATTTATTGGAACAGATGATAACAAGGCATACGCATTCCCATCAATAAACATATTGTTGCTTTTTAAACCAAATACTCATGAATAATAATAACAACAGTTATTGAGTTCTCATGGTATGCTGGAATTCATTCTTACAGAAAGTTGTAACATAACTATCTCCATTTTATAGTAAAGTGAACTAAACTACAACTTATTCCCAAAAGTCTACTGATAATATACTGGAGACCTATATTGAAGTATGTACAAATCTAAAATAACCATCTTTACTCACAATGTGTTTTCCAAGGATCCTACCAGAGCTTTTCAAATTACATCATCTTCAGATAAAAGGACTAAAACTGGGGAGTGATCTTCAGTTCCAGTCTCCTTGCACCCCGTTGGGAAGGCGGTGCACAAAGTGGTTTAAAAGTAAGATCTTGAGTATCAGACTGACCTCAGTTTGAACCTCATCCCTGGGGGTTATAAACTCTGGGGATATGAGCAGATCCTCTCCTCGGAGATTCCAGTTTCCACTTATGAAATGTACAACCAAATGATAAGAGTTTAAATATAAGACTAAAACTGATAAAACTTGTAAAGCTTTTAAGTGTGGTGCACAGTAAATGCTCAGTAAAATGTAACCTTATTACTACTCATTCATTCTCCAAAATATCTTGAAGACATTTCTTTTCCTTCTT
The DNA here is from genome assembly GCA_027563665.1 of Antrozous pallidus. NCBI lineage: Eukaryota > Metazoa > Chordata > Mammalia > Chiroptera > Vespertilionidae > Antrozous > Antrozous pallidus. The sequence goes on from CM050510.1 coordinate 45,671,988, forward strand.
GCCATTGCTACATTCAATTTTATCCTAAATAATTGTTATACTAATCCAGCAAGAGATTATTTTGCACCTGGAGCTTGAGGTCTTGCTCAGTGACTAGATTGCCTGAGACAAAGTTGCTTTAACAGAATATGATTAGCTCCTAGTCTGCTTTGCCTTACAGCCATGTGGGATTTTTCTTCCAGCCTCTGCTACAGTCACTAGATCACTCATGAGTACTGAGCAAGAATGCTCTAAGTTATTCTCTATATGACTTATTTCACTTAGCTCAATATTTTTTAGTTCTTTCCATGTCACAAATGACTAGATCTCATTCTTTCTTATGGCTGAATAATATTACACACACACACACACACACACACACACACACACACACACACACGAGGCCTGATGTATGAAATTCGTGCAAGGGGCTCTGCAGGCCCCTGCCACCATGGCAGCCACCTCTGTCTCAGCAGCCACGGCTTTGTTCAGAAGGTCATCTGGTCTAATTAGCATATTATGTTTTTATTATTATAGATAATATTTCATTAAATATATAATGCCTTACCTTCTTTATCTAATCACCTGTCAATGAACACTAATGATTCAATGAACACAGGAGTGCATATATCTTTTCAAATCAGTGGAATTGGGTTGTCTCGTAAGTCTATTTTCAATTTTTAAGAAATATTCATGCTGTTTTCCGCAGTGGCTGTACCAATTTACAATTCCACCAATAGACAAGAGTGTTCATTTTTTTCCACATCCTTGACAACACTTATTTTTTGCTGTCCTTTTGATAATAGCCGCTGTAATAGTTGTGAGGCCAGAGCTCATTATACTTTTGTCTAGAGGCACAGTGCACAAAATTTGTGCACAGAAGGGTATCTCTCAGCCCAGCCTGCACCCTCTCCAATCTGGGACCACTTGAGCAATGTCAGAGTGCCCATTTAGGATTGGGTCTAAACAGGCAGTCTGATATCCCTCTCTCAATCCAGGCTGCTGGCTCCCAACTGCTCACCTGCCTGCCTTCCTGTTGCCCCTAACTGCATCTTCCTGCCAGCCTGATCACTCCCTAACCACTCCCCTGCCAGCCTGATTGATACCTAACTGCTCCCCTGCCATCCTGATTGACCCTAACTGCCCTCCCCTGGAGGCCTGGCCCCTCCCAACTGCCCTCCCCTGCTGGCTGTCTTGTAGTGGTCATTTTCTGTCCACATAGGGCAGGATCTTTGACCACATGGGGGCAGCCATCTTATGTGTTGGAGTGATGGTCAATTTGCATATTACTCTTTTATTAGATAGGATAGAGGCCTGGTGCACAGGTGGGGGCCAGCTGGTTTGCCCTGAAGTGTGTCCTGGACCAGGATGGGGTTTCCCTGGAGTGTGGGGAGGCCTGGGCGAGGGGCCTGTCGTGGTTTGCAGGCTGGCCATGCCCTCCAGCGACCCAAGAGAAGGCTCTGATATCTAGGATTTATTTATCTTTTATAATTGAAACTTGTAGCCTTGAGCAGAGGCTTGGGCTGGCCAGGGTGTGCAGGAAGCTTAGCTTCCTCCATTGCCAGGGAAACCCAAGCCTCCTATTTGCTCTTTGGCTGCAGACATATTGGTTGGATTAATTTATATACTCGCTCCTGATTGACTGGTGGGGTGGCTTGTGGGTGTTGTGGAGGTATGGCCAATTTGCATATTACTGTTTTATTAGACAAGATTTGCATTTCCATGGTTAGTGATTCTGAGCATCTTTTCATGTATCTGTTGGCCATCTATATATCTTCTCTGGAGAAATGTTTGTTGAGGTTTTCTTCCCATTTTTATTGTTATATGTTAATTTTTTAAAAAATGTTTCAAATTGTACATCCTTCATTGGGATAGTGGGAGATGAATAGGGATAGGTAGCGGGTAGAAAAGTAAATCCCAGGAGAAAGAAAGGGCACCAATGCAGCCCAGTTCTCTCAGGCCCATCCTTTTGTTCTTGCTTCCACGAGAAATAACTCATTAAGATAACACCTAGATGTGATCATCTGCCTTTATGTTGTCCCTGGACCTCTCTAATGCCCTTAATTATTCAGAGTGCTATTTACTTGTGAGTTTAGTTATGCATTTATTGAGCATCTTCCCAGTGCTAGGAGTCAAAGACAGGGTCTGAATGGTCATTATATAAGTGGATAGACAGGCATTTGAACAATTAACGTTATACAATAGGTCAGCACAAGGACAAAGTGTAAGGGGAACAATAAGGAAAGAGCAATGAACTGGAGGGTTTTGGAGGGTCTGTAACATATTATGGGGGTTCCCTTGGGATGTGGGGTGGCCTTGGTGATGCACCTGTGGTGGTTTGTAGGCTGGCCACATCAATAAGTAAATGGATGGGTAAATAAATTGGGCTTAGACTTAATTTGTGGGGGGCAGGGTAGGATTTGTTTTAAATGAACTGAACAAACAAAGTAGGAATGAATATTTGGGGTAGGAAAAGTTGACGATGGAAAATATCCCACCCCATACTCTCTCCCTCAGAAGTGTTTATGGTAGATACCATTCAGCCATTCCCTGATGATTACTATTGAGATTAGTTATTTTTTTCTTCAGTACACAAACACTGAACTCAGTATTCTGCATATATTAATAATTTCAAAATAGGTATTTGTCACCCCATTTTAGATGTAGTTTATAAACTATGGCTTAGTGACATCCTCAACTCACAGTCAGTTCCAGAACAGATATCTCTTAGCAGATATCACTTAGCAGATGGGCTGAACTTCTGTTCGTTGTGCACAGAGGGGGATCTTCCACTTGGCTCAGCCAGCTATCAGAGATGAAACGTGCACTTCCCCTCCACAAATGTAGAAGAAAGATCCAGTGGCATCAAATTTCCATAGATGTGTACTCTCTCAGGCAGAATTGGCCAAATAGCCTCATCTACATTAAAAACACAAAAATTATGTTCTGTTTCAGGAAGATATTTAAATCTGTGTCCCATCCCCACCCACCACCCAAAACAAAATTGAGGCTGTCACTTATTGTCTTGAACAAAATCTTTATCTTTCATTGGAAAATAAATCATAAACTGAAATCAGTTCCGACTTCATGCCATAGATATCATACCCTTTCTCGCCAAGATTCAAACATGGAAAATTGTGCAGTGGGACTCTCTTCATAAAAGCAACCTAGCAACTATGGGTTCATCCAAAATTCCATCAAAGGAGGATTCTCCCTACAGAACTGGGAACCTGAACGACCTAACAGTAATTCTTTCCAAGTCCCAAAGAGGAAGAAGCTGCAGACGATTAGGGAGTCGAGCAGGTAGGAAGGTGAAGTGCTTAATCAGTGGCCAAGCAATCAATAAACACCAACAGGTCAAATCAGTTAAATTGAATTAAATTGACCTTATATCTTTGGAGAAAAGCCTAAGGACAGAGAGAAAGAGAGCAGGTTAGGGTTGACTGGCCTTGTAACTACAAAGGAAGTACAGCAGTTAAGGAATTTTAGGTTATAGCTGATTGAAGCACAGTCAGAGATGAATGTATCTTCAATGTGAGGAGGCTTCCAATGGGGGGGAGGGAGTCAGTATTACCTACACAATGATAGAGTTTGCTTATATAGAGCTCTGCCTGGGCCCTTTTCCTCCTCTCCGTTTCTGTCTGTTGATTTCTTTTCTCAGCCTGTAAACATAATCAAGTCCCTTTACTCTCTATCTTTCATTCAGATTCTTTCTTCTCTTCTCAAACTGTCTTATTTCCCATTTTCTTTTCAATGTACTTCAATATAATTTTTTCATTGATCTACCAGGACTATGCTACTGACTTCCTACTTGCTTCATTTCCTAATTGTAGAGACTAGGAATCTTGATCTCAACCTAAGCTATACAAAAAAATATAAGAAGTATCACAATTTAATTTTATTATTTAAAACAATTTAAATGTAGTCATAAACCATATCTCAACCAGGTCTAAAAATAATATCAACCTTGCAGTATCCTCCAAGAACTTGCATTGGGGAGACTCTTAAAGTCTTCTGTAGCACTGTATCACTCAGTCCTGGGGACAATATATCTTTATTGAGGATGAGAACCCTGGTACCTAGGTTTTGGCATCATTGGATATATATCATTCAGTCATCCAGGCTGAAGTGCAGATTCTCCACAGTACACAGAACAAAGCAGGGAGAGGGTACCATTTACTGAGGAACTCACCCATTCCTTCCCATTATGAATATTGTTCAAATGTTCTCATTCTCTTTTCCTGCCAAAGGACTCCCTTTCGTATGCTCCTTCTGTGATGTCTATCATAATCTAGGCTTTTACAGAAAAGTGTGAGAGACTTTAAGGTGTTCTTCTTTCTCCCTGGAAGTTTTTTAAGTCTAGGGACAACTCAGGGTGTGGGCATGTGGAATGATAATACTATGACACAAAATACTGATTTATCTCACAAAAAAATTATCCCTCCACACAACCTGTTAAGCATGCTTTTTTCCCCCAGATAACTACTGGACCTAATCTTTATGTGGCAGTACATTTCAGGAAGAAAATAGAGCTATATGGGTAAGATTATAGACCAGTTGGCTTATGTTTACATGGCATGTCTGCACCAAAAGATTATAGAATCTTGAGCAAGTCATCATACTTTATTTATTTTAAGTTGCATATATAAATATTCCTCAGAAATTAGTTGGCAATATTTATTTTCTTTTTAATTACATGTGATAATAGTGTTTCTTATAATTGATAACCTTTCATTAAAAATGTGGTCTTGACTTCTTTATACATTGGTATCTTAGTAACTACCTCATGGGTTTGTTCTGAGGATTTGATGAGTAAAAATATATAAAGCAAATATATATACAGCAGGTATTGAGTAAATACATTTAAACCATTGAATAAAGTATTATTATCATTCTACAATTATGCTTTCAGAAATCTTATCTTAAGAATTAAAGAAAGATGCGTGCATACACACATTCACCAAGTGATTGGTATAATACATTGAGAAAAGTATAATACAGAAGAAAATGGTTAAATAAATGATATCATAAGTGTGGTGATCATACATGTAACTAAATGTGTTTAGTTATTCATATATGTTTACCATACATGTTTACATAAAAATAGTTACAAACTGCATATATTATATAAATTCCTTTTATAAACAAATAGTACAGCCTTATACTTATGTGCTTATATATAGAAAAATTTTTGGAAGAATAAAGAGGGAGATTTCTAATGGGTCACATTTTATGTGATTCTTTTTTATCTATACTTTTAAATGTTCACAAATCTATATTCTTATATCTAAATTAAAAATGATAATTCAAATAAGTATCTTTTACAAGGTACTTTGTGGCAAGAAATATCTATGACTCAGTTTAGCAAAAAATGGAGACTTGAAAATCCATTTATGGATCGTAGCAGTAGAAACAAAAGGGACTTTACTGTTGGGTGTTCTTACCATATCCCACATCCTGTGTCCCCACAGTGCCTAGTACATCACAAGTGCCTAATAACTGTTTATTGGAGAATAAAAGGAAAGCGAGAGTAATCATGAATAACATGTTCAATTAATTGGGGAAGTTAAAGCTTTTGATAAAGCATAAACAAAAATATTTTAAAAGCAACAAATGAAGAAATATTTATAACAGTGAATGGTCTACTTCTACACAAAACAAAGACTGATTTGAAAAGAAGACTGCTGATGGTAGACACTCTTGTTTTATCATCCATGTGGCACTGATCCTACACAGTCAAATGTGGTTAAACCTTTACTTACATATTTTTATCATAAGCATTTAGGCCAAACATATCAAACATGCAGACCACCAGCCATGAGTTTGACATGTTTGATCTAGGCTCTTCCTTTAAGACATTGTGAGGGATGCTGGGAAAAGTAGATTAATATGAGCCCTTGAAACCCTAACTCATTCAGTTGCTGCCTTGCTAATGATAACTTCAGTTCACCCCTAGAACTAGCATTAACTTTGTTCATATTGAAATGATGACCTGGTTTTATTATAAAAAATTCTTGCTCAATGTTTTGCTACCCATTTTGTCAAATTTCCCAGGAAGTAGTGAACCTATTTAGTGTCAGGGAAATTATATATATATATATATATATATATATATATATATATATATATATATATATATATATAAAGTAAATGTAATAAAAAAAGCAAATGCAAATATGGAATGAGAAGGGATTATTGAGAAAATATTGCCCTTTAAAAGATGTCTGATACTATGGGAAATCACCACGGATTCAGTAGGTGAAATGTGTCTGTTGAGTTATTTATCAGAACAAAAGGAAAGAGCCATTATATCTTTTCTTACAGCTTTTCTACACTTTTTATATTTTACATATCTTTTAGTGAACAGGGTTGAGAAATAGCTCAATGGAAAGAAGGTAGGTCACAGAGTCGTTAATAAACAAGCTTCAAGGAAAATTTGTTTATTGTTCATTTGTGTGTGTTTTTATTTACCAAATACCTGTTGATCTTGACTGTAAATGAGTCAAGAGGCTGGGTATGCAAGAGCAACCAGACATTGTTCCTGCCTTGGCAAATTTCCCTTCTCTACAGCACTTAGGCTGTGAACAAGTAAACAGATAAATAAACAATGCAATTATGGATTGGGTGAGAACTATGAGGTATTTACACAGTGTGCTCTCAGAACTAACAGCAGGAGCTATAGGTAAACTGGGAGCCATAGGGAGAATGATATGCAAAGTCCTTCTGAAGAGTTAACATTAAGCTGAAACATGAGGAGTAACCCGTTCAGATTTCCCAGGGCACATGTTCAAGGCTGGGAACCAGAAGGAAAATTGTAAAGAGCCTACTCTGTTCTTGGAACTGGCAGAAAGCTAGCGTGTCAAGAGCACAGACAGAAGTAGGGGTGATAGCTATAGGTGGAAGGATAGACGTCAGGGCTGTTTAAAAATGTAGTATGTTTTGAAGATCACCATTTGAATTTAAGAAGGATTCATAACAAAAAGTAAATCTCTATTTTCACATTAACACATTTCCTTATTTAAAATATGCATTATCAGATCTCCGAAATAAATTAAAATGTTAAAAAGCAAGACACAGTCCTAACTGGTTTGGCTCAGTGGATAGGGCATCAGCCTGCAGACTGTAAGGTCCCAGGTTCAATTCCAGTCAAGAGCATGTGCTTTGGTTGCAGGCACATCCCCAGTAGGAGATGTGCAAGAGGCAGCTGATCAATGTTTCTTTCTCATGGATGTTTCTAACTCTCTATCCCCTTCCCTTCCTCTCTGTAAAAAAAATCAATAAAATATATTTTTTTAAAAAGCAAGACACAAAAATACATGCCATCAAGCATACTTATATGCATAGAATATTCTGGAATCTACACTAATAAAAAAGAAATATGCAAATTGGATGTACCTTTGTGATACCCACAAGCCAATCAGAAGCAAGTATGCAAACTAACTCAATGAAGATGAAGGGTTAATTTGCATACACAGGCACTGAGCAGCCTGGGGTGAGGTGAGACACTTGCTTTGTAGCCATGATGACAACACAGGTGTTCTGCACTGCCCCAGCCACTCAGTACCTCTGGGCAGTGTGGGAAAGTGGGGCTGGAGAGGGGGCTCTGGGGCCGAAGTGGAAAGGTGGAGCCAACAGCCAGGGAAAGGAAGGCCCATTCTTGCATGAATCTTCATGAATCAGGCTTTTAGTGTTATATAAGAAACTGGTAATGATGGTTCCCCAAGAAGGAAACTAGATGGATATGGAAGGAGACAGAGTACTTGTGTCACACTTAAGGGACAAAATTACCATTTAAAAAATTTTAATGAATAAATTATTTTTAAATGTTTCATGATGGATATTCATTCCAAACCTGCTTCATTTTGTTCTGACTTCCATTGGTATTTTTGAATATGAAGAAGCATATTATAGAAAGCTTTCCATGCAATACAACAGACATGTAATCTCTCCTTTAAAGTGTACTATTCTATGAAAAATCATTTGAAATTAACAGAGTAATTGTACTGCTTTAAAAAGATTTTTGGCTGATAAGCTTCTGAACATCCCAGCTATTATGTAAATTCAGCAAAATCACAAGATCTTCAGGGTCTCACTGAAGAAATGAGTGGTGGTGCTAAATGCTGTTGTTGTTAAAGCAACTTAATTGTATCCTAACTGATATAGGGCCCCTACACCAAGAGAAGTCACATAACTACATATGTAGTTAAAAATGATTGCACCCTAATTGGAAAGAAGGATAAACTCACTCTGCTTAAGGAAATCAAGAAAATGTTCTCAGGAAAAAGTAACGTTTAGCTGGGTCTTAAAGGATAAATCATGATTTTCTAGATATAAAAGAAGATAAGGATTTTCCTGGAAAAGAAAATAAAATTGCAAAATTTTCCTAGTTGTGATAAGACACATCTTGTATTGAAAATACTGAAAATCTCATTGTGACTTACATTTGAGGTGTAGAGAGGAGAAATGGAAACAGATTCTAAGTTGAGTGAGATTCTGAAGGCAAATAATTTTGGCCTTTAGGTAATGGGAAGCCCGCGAAATTCATAAACAAGAGAGTGACACTGTCAGATTTGTTTCTTAGGAAGCTAACTCTGGTGGCAATTTGAAAGATAGATGGATTGGAGTAGTAAGACTAATTTTAACTCAATAGATGGTACCTTAAATAAGAAGATATATACATTTTTATATTGCCTGATTAATAATTAAGAATATACAAGAAAACCAATATTAACCATTGTTCTTATTCTATATTTATATATTAAAAATATTAATAGACCACTGTAAAATTAATAGCAGAACTAATAAAATAATATTAAGAGAAATAATTAATTTCAAAGTACATATATATACAGGTATATACATGTGTAGAGAGTAGAAGATAGACATAATATAATCTTCACTTGCGTGTTTATATGTGGATATCATTAACAAGTGAATTTCCAGGAAAAATTTACATATATATGTTCTGATCTGTGTGTAGGTGGAAGGCAGAACCAACCTAATAATTGATCTGTCCTGTCAGATAAGCATTCCAGGAGAAGACCAATTACACTAAGACCAAATTATACTTTTCAATTACACAGGTGAATCAATCCAACTCAACATGTCAAAGCATAAAAAAATGTTTTAGAAAAGACAGGCAACATACTAAATTTCCCTACCCATTACCGAGAAGTAAGTACTACTCGGAAGAGTAAAATGTCATTCTGTCAATATCTGTGAGCTTATGAAGATTTCCCAACCCCATCCATCAGGATGCCTTCCACTTCACTCTCAGAGACTTCCCTCAAATATATTACCAGTGAATCATCTTTGAAATGCTTTTGAATTCAGGAAAATAAGGCAATCATAAAATAACAACATGCAGAGGCCCATCAATGTTCTCAGTATGTATAATATCATCTTTCTCTTCCTTTGTTTTATGTTTTATTTTTAAATCATGCCTTCCTGAATTAGGGTGTGTGATTGATAGGGTGTCGTCAAAGCATTAAATTATGTAATTCCCAAGCAAGTGGGATAAAAAGAAAAAAAAATCTGTTACTTGTGACTCAAAATTTGAGGAGGAGTATGGAGTGAGATGGAGCAGGCACAGTAACTTGGGACCAACCGTACAGAGTTGTTATACCGACTTACGGTTCGGTCTCTGTCTTAATGACGAGATGCCAGTGAAGCATTTTAAGCAGAATAGGTTTCTGATCAGATTTTTGTTTCTTTTTTAAAAAATATTTTCTGCTTTATTTATTTAAAGAATGTCAAATGATTTTTCTTCCTTCCTTATTATTGTTTTGCTCTCTCTTTTTCATGTCTTTTATTTACAGTATAACTTATATTTAATAGTAGTACATATGTTTTCCTTTCCCTCCCAATATCCTCCCCCCCACAGCCTCCCTTACCTCCCAGCACATGTCCCCACCCGCCCCCCTCCCCGCCCCAGTGTCTTTCATTCATTGGTTATGCTCATATGCATGCATACAAGTCCTTCAGTTGATCTCCCCCAAATCTGCCTCCCATCCACCGCAGCCTTCCCCCTGTAGCTTGACAGCCTGTTCAAGGCCACCCTGCCTTTATATCAATCACTCCCTCCTGTTTCTTTTCTTCAAAAATATCTTGCCTCTGCATACTAGAAATAAATGTATAAGAACAAAAAAGTTTGAGTGTCAGTTTCAATGTCCAACTGTTCTGAGTCCCAGTTTCAATGTCAAATAGTTCTTTATGTGTACATGTCAGCAATGGTATCCAGATGGTGGACACATCGTGGCAATGCAAGATCCATCCTCTCTGGGGTTTTTTTGTTTCTTTTTTTAAAAAAAATATTTTTATTGATTTCAGAGATGAAGGGAGAGAGGTAGAAACATCAGTGTGAGAGAGAATCATTGATCTGCTGCCTCCTGCAGGCCCCCTACAAGCATGTGCCCTGCTTGGGAATCAAATTGTGATCTCCTGGTTCAGAGATCTACACTCAACCACTGAATTATACCTGCAGGCCAGATTTGTGCTTCTTAATAGATCTGTCTCCATTTAGGAAAATGAATTACATAACAATAAAGCAAAGGAAGGAGAGATAAGAAGCTACCACCATAACCTGGTAGAGAGAAAAAGATCGTTTCAGCCAGCTTGTGGTGAAAGCAGAGAAGTGACACATACTGAAGACAATCAGGAGGTAAAATTGCCAGGATTTTGTGAATGAGTAGATAAGAGGACTAGGAATAGGGAGACATTGAGGATAATAATGATATTGTACATTAGCATGGCGATTTGCTATTCACAAAGCCTTTTATATTTATTTCACTTAATTCTGATGCTCAGGAAGAAATTACAATTATTATTACTCTCAGTTTTATGGAGGAGTAAACAGTGATGGAGAGAAGCTAACTGATCTAACCAGGGTCTTTAAGCAGTTATTAAAATTTGGAGCTTGTACTTGAACTCAGGAATTCTCTTTTCAAGTTCAGAAAACTTTCTATTGAAAATTCATCAATCTGCCCTTTTATGAGAATCTAGTCCCTGAAAAGGCCCTTGGATCACAACTGCACCCTAATTTATCTACTTACCTCTCAATTCTAATCTCTCTGGGAAATGAGCCCGATTGATTTGGCAGGAACTTCAAAGCAAAGACAGACAAGGCCATAAGCCACACAGCATTCAAAAATGAGAGGAAAACAATACAAAGAAGAAAAAGAAAACAGAAAACCCTTCTGCTCATGGTCAACTTTACTAGGAATCATAACTAGACATAGTAAAATGGTCCTGAAATGTCACCAAAGTGTGGACTGATAACAACAGAAATTAATCCCTCTCTAAGGCAGCAAGTCCAGACTCCTCTTACCCAAAGCATTTATCTCAGGCATATGTGCCACTTAGTTTCTTATGCAGTGAAGAATACTATACATTATACACATGTTTACTATTTTATTAGCACAATCGGTAATAATTATTTTTGAAACAGAGAGAAAGTTGGTGCACCTGGAGCTTACATTTTTTAATTGAAGGTAAAATTGTAGACTTGTGCCTGTTAAACCTGGGTACATAGTCTCAAAGCTTTTGTGTTGTCTTATATGGAGTGATAGAGATAAATAAGTTTCCATTTAGGATTAGGCAGAGAAGGAAGCATTTACTTGAGATAATTTCAGCAATTCTGAAAATTTCTCCACTTAATACACTTATAATCTAAGTTAATAAATAAAATATTACCAGTGTGGCTGAAGTTACCACTAAATTTTTCCTTGATTTGGTCCACCTGCCATCAAGAGAGATATCTCTGTCTCGAATTTTTTATCATTCTTTTGTGTTATTTTTAAATACTCATATCACATAGCTATATATTCAATGCTATTTTATTTTTTTGAATTTTATTTTTTAAATTGTATATAATATATATATAGTTTACTATGATATGCTTTCTGAATTCAAAAGTAGTTTAAAATTATTTTGTTTATTTAAAAATATAAATCATTGGAAAACTTCAGCATTGGCTGATTTTGGAATTGGTTATATATTGCTTGCAAAGCATCTCAGAACAGATCCTAACAAATCTGTGTCCTGTGACATTGTCCTTGAGAATCCACCAACCTAAAGGATTAAGACAACCCCTAGAATTATGATGATGCTTAAGAAACTCTTATCCAGCCAGATAGAAGCCTACTCGCCTTGTCCCCATCTAGTACAGGTCCCAGCCCGGTCATCTTGTCATCACTGGGTTCCGGGGTGAGGAAGGACTAGACTCAGTCTTCATCTGGACATGTGAGAAGCTGTTGGAAAAGGAACCTAGTCTCTGAAAGCCTGAGCAGAACTGGGAGAAGAAACAGGAATGTTCTGAGGGCTTCTGGGAGCTATCCTTGGTGCTGCCTCAGTCAACCTACCACTGACTTTGAGGTGGAGGGTCCCATTAAGACTTCACTCTTGAGCTGACATAGGGGAAGTCTCAGGCCAAGCTGCTGGATCCGATCCAACCCCAGCTCCAGTTCAGCAGGTGCTTGCACTGTGTTCTGAACTCTGCATCCATCCCTGCCACCACGCCCTCCCCCTGCCTTACCTGCACCATCTCTTTTCAGCACCCCCACCAATACCACAAAGCATATCTCCAAGAACTAGCTAATTATTTCCATTTGCATCTATTCCTTCACTGCTAGAAAGAAAAGCTGTGTGATAGAATTCATTTTACATGTAAAGAGCAGGCCGTGAATCAGATAACCCAAAGGTACACATCTAATGAGAGGCTATGTCCTGTAGTATACTTGTATGACTTCAACACTGTCACTATTTCTCTTATTTCTTTCCTTTAAACTGCTTCTTTTCAGAACCCCTGAACCATCTCTTAGGACAAGACACGTTAGACTGACTTGTACTATCATACCATTCAAGTATTATCTTTCTTGAAAAAAGTAGCTAAGATGTAGTGAGTACTTTATATTTTCCAGGCATTGGTCTAAGTATTTGCCTGTCATCCTCACAACAACTTTATGAAGTAGGATGTTATACTTCCCCCGATTTTACAGATCAGAACACTAAAGCAGTCAGAGGTCAGATGTCAGGGTTTGACCCTAGGCATTGAACCCCAGAGACCATATGTGCTACACAGCCTTTCCTTATCTTTAAACATTATATTTAATTAATATTTCAGATAGGGTCCTTCTTCAGTACTCCTAATTTTATATTTTTAAAAGAATAGGGGTATGTTATAATTATACTATTGCTTTTTAAATTAACGTAGGGAGTAAAATAGCACCATCAATTTTCCTAATGCCCTTTTAAATGAAAAAATAATTATTAAATTAAATATTTTAATGTTATAAATTAGCATAGACAAAATGGTGAAACATCCAACCTCTGGTGATTGAAGTAAATTGAAATATGATAAGAATCAGATATGAAAGCACACTGAAAAATAGAAATGACAAATTATATCATAGTTGAAGATATTTCACATATTCTTTCTAATAGTTTTCTTTTTCTTTTAAATTTTCTTATTATTTTTAATGACTTAGAAATAAATGAGGAAATGTCAGTCTTTTAAAAAACAATTCAAATGTAATGCCAACCCGGCAGGCTTCATGTGGGGCAGTGGGAGCTCCTCAGGGTGTTCACTTACAGTCCCTCCCTTTTTAGGTCCTCCCTCACTGCCATGTCTGGTCTGGGCTCTCTCAACACTCTCCAGGCAGCTGAATGGAAGGGCAGAAGCTCCCTCTGAAACTCCAGTTATTTCATCTCTAAAATCAGCTGGAAAGAATGCTCTCATCTCAGGTGGAAATGAATTCCCTCCATGATGGACCTAAAATGCCCTCAGGTTGTGGCAAGGGCGGAGTTTAGCAGTTGAGCCTCAATAATGCTTTTTTATCTTCTTTTTTTAAACCAAAATGTACCTTTCATATCCCGTGCTGCCTGTGGAACAATTTATTTAAAACAATATGGCATATTAGAGAAGGTAAATAATAATTATTATTAATATTAATAATTGAGTAACAGTGTGCCCATAAATAATCTGGGGAAGCACATGGCCTAGGTACCTTCAGAAAATGGGACTTCAATACACATATTTCTTACACAGCTTCATATATGACTTCATTTCTATGGTTTGCACTTCACTGCTCTGTGTGTCTCTCTACCAATAAACCTATACATCACACAGAGCGAAATATGCTCACAGTCCCTTTACTTGACAAAAAAAGGAGGGGGCAGTGTAGTTTAAAAGAATGAGTACTGAACCAAGATCCAAAGATTAGAACCTGAATCTCAGCCCTGCTACTCTCTGGATTCAGATGTTGGGTGAGTTGCGTTTCCTCTCTGAAATTGTTTCACACTAATGGAACCTCTCTGTCCACATCTCAAAGTCCTTCTGGTAACTAATTGAGCTAATTCAGGAGAAAGCATTCTGAAAAATTGCTGTACAAAAAAGGGATTTTTTTTTTGCAACAAAAGGCTCAGAACTGTCCAAATAAATGTGCAGTTTTAATTTTTTACTGTGCAAAGTTACAAATTTTTACTTATTCTTCCTTTGTAGTTTATTGCCATTTAAAGCAAGAAGTTTATCTGTAAATTGCAAAGATTCCTAGAGTTTCTTTAAACTTGCTATATTTTAGGAGTGATAAAAACTAAAAAGTATGTGCTTAAGCTTGAAGTATGTCTTCATTTTCTCCAGTGAATTATCATTTCAGTTTTAAGTACAGGTATATTGTTTTGTACGAAAATATTAGCAAAGTGAAAATGCAAAGGCATGTTAACTGGCATTGGTAGTTTTTAATCATACCATATCTTATCTATTTGACTGTGGGTGTTAATCTAATTCAGAAAATCATTATCTAACCTGTTCTCTGTTACCAATAATTCCGCCTTTTAAATAATTTAGACCTTGTGCATTTTCTGGTAAGCTTTTGAATGTATGACTATACAATTACATTGATATTATTTAAATCATAGCACATTTTTAAATTGATGGGTATATTTCATCTAAATATTTTATTTTAATGTTTTTAGGACATATCTTTTCTAATAATTTTTTTCTAAAACTGATGATATATACTAGTAAAAACATAAAGAACCTGCATGGGATTGTAGGCATCCAAGTATTTTCTGAGCACTCATGATCCATGTGCTGCATTAGAGTTGTAAATTAAGGTCTAGTGCGCTGCACAAATCAACCTCTCATATCACAGTTTTCCTGCCCGAGTAAGGTGGGAGTCAGCCAGTAAATATATGTGGTCAACCTCAGATTTGCCTCACTGGGAGTTCACATGTATTCTTAACTGCCTTCAATTGTTCACGAATTCCTCAAATGAGAGGCATCAGCTTGAAGAATTATTCTTCGCCCCCTGGGAATAGGCCAAACAACTATTTCATTCGCTATGATAATCAGTTCTACCTTCAGCAACATATAAACCTAAATTTAATAGGCGCCAGTGATTAGGCTTTCAGTCAGAGAGTCATCACTGTCCACTGTGGAAAATAATAAGAAAAAATACGAATTGTAACGAATTTGCCTTCAGGAGGCCTTGTTAGACATAATGGGACCATACCTATTTCAGGATATGGTGAATAAATATTTTTCTTTCTCATTAGAGACATTTTTGAACCACCAATTTTCAGTGATAAGAAAGATTTCCTGTAACTGTTGCTGAAGCTGTCTTAGGTCATTTCTTCTGTCCACTTGGAGTGTAATAGCCTCAAATGAAAGAAGAACCACTTACCATAAAACACTTATTTAAATCTTTTTAAATGCTCAAAACCATCTAAAGCTATTCAAAGCTATAGATAAATTTCATCTTATCCAAACCATCCACTGTCAAAATTATCTTAAGGCTTTTCCCCAACCTAAACTTTTGCATTGAAATAACGAATTGTGCAGCACATTATGGAAAATAACAAATCAACCCTTAAATCAGCAGCTGTGGTTGTGGACAGTAAATGATACAGTGGTTCCACTTTCTTGGAACTGAGCAGAAGAAGAAAATGAAGAAAGATACTACTGACAGGGCAAGGATGATGGCAGCAGGCGAGCGTTATAAATGATATGTTAAGTGATTGTCTCTGATGGAATCATGGGATTGCTGCTGCCTTTTGCAGAAGCTGATTTTCATTCTTATTGTTCACCTCCTAAGACTCCAACATACAAGAGAGGAAAGGGAGAGGAGGAGCTATATGCACATGCATTCCCCATCCATGTCCATACTTAGAAGTAGTCTGAATAGTTGCCCAGATTGAGAAAGTGATAGGAATAAATATCTAGTGCCAAAAATATATATCTTGTTCCCAAGGTTATTAATTTTAATATTCATGTATGCTCTCTGCATTCTTCCCTGTGAATTGAAGTGCCATATTCCTTCTTATTTGATAAAACCAAAGACATATATATTCCTAACACCAAAATAAGTGAAATAATAATTCAGTGCTCAGTAATAATATATTGAAGATAATAATAAAGATGGGGTATAATCTGTTTTGATGTGCTTAGATATGCAGTGTATATATTTCTCTCTTCAGACCAGTAGACACTACTTGATTCATTTGGTATCCATAGTGTGGCGTTTGTGTGTGTGTGTGTGTGTGTGTGTGTGTGTGTGTGTGTGTGTGTGTGTGTTGGCAGGATGAAGGTAAGCATGGGGGGAGGGGCTAAAGATGGGTCAGCAGTCAGAAAGAATGACTGGTACGTGATACAGTGTGTCTGAAATGCTTGCATAAATGAAATACAAAGCTGGTGTCAAAGGGTTCATTTACTGAGATTTTCTTTAAACTAATTTTATTTCTGCATAAGTGTCATTAACCCAGAGCATTTTTAAACACCAATTCTTTTTTGCACCAATGCTGAAATTTATAGCATGGTTAATGTTATAATTTTTGTTATGAATTTCTAAAAAATAACTACATAGCCAACAATTCACTTTATTTACTTTTTTCTCTTTGTAAAATCCAAATTAGAAAATTGGCACCCCTATTTATTTAAAAAATTATTTTTTCAGAGGGAAAATATAACAATAGGCATCACTAATGGAAAAAAATCAGAACGACTCAAAGTATGATATTGCAGCCTTAGCAGTTGCTGTTTACAGGCTTGACTAGATAGCTGAGGATGGCCATGCTAACTGAGGAGAGAAAACTTTGGTCAATGGTTAATTAGTTTACCAAATCTCAGACAAAAAACCATCTTTTTAAAGTAAATAATTCAGCAGTTTCCTTAGGAGGAGCATGAATAATGTTTGTAATCAACAAATAATGTAAACATGAAAACTAACTTTTACTTGAAGATAGACAAAAATTCTAGTTACAAAATTGCCTTTAAAATCTGGACAAAAAGCAAAGAGAGTGTGATTTAAGGGAGCTAGGGAAATGAGCAATCAGCAGGCTACTGTAATTACTATGACTTCTAAATTGATGATAGAGTTATATGCTTGTTAGTATTAGGGGGTCCTACAGATTTCATTTTCTAAGCTGGAGCCCAGCAGGCATGTTCGGTTAAAGGGGTGCCTGTGAATCCCCCTGTACCACTCAGCTCACCCCCTGAGGGGAAACGCCACGTGCATTCAAATCAAACGTTTTCCTATCAAGTTCTCAACTAATGGCTTTCCTAGGAGACCCACGCCTGTCAGTCACCTACTTCCTATTTAGACATGTTAAAACAGAATTTGTTGTTTATTTGTATTTCATTGAAGTGAGTCTGTTTTCTCACAGTGAATTTGTATTCAAACCCCAGGTTGTCAATACTGCTTAGCTAGGGCTTCTGTTTGGTTTGTTTTTCTCTGCATGTAATGCAGAAAAGTGGTGTCGTTCTTGCCTGTTTCAAACCTTGCATAAATTTATAGGCAATGTATTAACTAATTGTTTAAAGTCACCAGTTCTAATGGCAAAACCTTAAAAACACATTTCTTTCACTGAAAGCTGTTGTGTCAAATTCACAATTCATGAATATACTGGAGCCACAGCCCAGCCTAAGTCCCCATGTGCATGAATAGGAAAGAAAATAGTATCTACTTTTAATAATCAAAAGCAGGGCAGCCTTTTTAATTTAATTATTTTCAGTGTGATTTAAAGCCTATCTGGTCTCCTTAGAGAAAAACCCAGTGATGTAATGTCACATATTGGACCAGTCGTGCTTGCTTTCTCTTGGTAGAGAAAAAAAATGTGTGTGTGTGTGTGTGTGTGCACATGTGTATCTATATTCCTGTACTCACAACCTCTAATTTAGTTTACTTGTGTTTAAGATTAAATGTAAGTATTAAGAATTCCATAAAAACAAGAACTGTTATGTTTGATATGCACTTCAAAAGCCTAAAAGGCCAAAGAAAGCCCTTCCTTAATTATTGAAGAAGTGTCTGTAAAGGAAACATGAACAAATAGCATTCATGCTTTCATCCTCAGTAACCTTTTATTGTCCTTTTTTTCAGATGGCCAAGTCAGTATATTTAATAAAGGCAGCAGCAACCATCAAAGAAGGCAGGGCTCTAATAAATGGTCCTGATTAAAGGCCCTGACAGGGTATGAACTTTGCATAAATTTTCTTATGGTGTCAGGCTAGGATACTGATTGAAAACTCATTAACATAATCACACATTTAGAGGAAATGCTGTAATGTATCAAAAACATTTCCCTTAGTGTAATAATTTTAAGGACATTAAAATGCAAATGATAATAAGAAGCTATGTTTAGTGGTGTTCTGAAAGCCTGATTATTCAAATATTTAGTATGAAGTATGGAGCCACGTTCAGTAATGTGTCTACATGAATTTAAAAATTTAATCTATATATAGACTCAAAAGTCTTTGGTCTAACCAACTATTTTTTCCAGTTCATAGACACACAGAATTAAACAAGAAAAATGAGCTTAAGGATTACAGAGAAATTATATATATATATATATATATATATATATATATATATATGCCGTTATTTTTAAGAAATACAAGCTGCCAGGATCATTTTTCACCAATGTTTAAAAAATATTGAAAAGCAATAAGCATTTTTGTTTCAGTGTGCTTGTGCTTAGAAAATATGCTGAAACCTTCTCAGTGTCCTTTTCTCTGCTTTTACTAACATGTGGATAAAGCAGGAGAGACTGTTGTGGGTTACAACAGTACCACCCCTTAATGCTAATGCTTAACAATAAAAGAAACACTGCCCTCCCCCACCCAAATAGCCATAATTATGTAAAGAATGACTGCTTCAGACTGATGACTTTCAATATGCTCCAGCCTAGCATCCTAGTATAAGAGGCCAGAAAGGTCAACAGTAATTCATAACTGCTATAAAATTGTGTCTCATCCCAGGGCCTCGGCAGGACACTGACATTATCATGCGTCTTCTGCTGGTTTGTATATGTAAATTTGTGATAGGAAGTGCACTGCTTTTACCATATCACACGCAGAGCATCAATCAGGCAGTGGAATACATCAGAGTATTTTCATTATGCCTCGTTATTTACTGCATCAGGAGAAATTACCCTGGCAAGCCCAGCAGCCGTCTCCGGGTAGCATGCGACGACCAGCCAGGTTTCGGCTCAGAAGTCTTGTAAACATTATGGGATTAATCTCGCAATCACAATCATCAATCTTTCCCAGTCCTGCCCGGGTGCAACTGTGGAGACTGGTAACCAGGCTGTGTGGATTTAAATTTAACCCTGAGCATCAGAAACTAGACATCGGACCTAAGCTATGTATTGTGAAACACCTCCTGCATTTTTTTTCTGATCCTGGTTGAAGACAATAGATGAAAGTGTACAGTGAAGTACTTTCAAATAAGGCTTAATTTGTCCCTTTCATGTTTAGAACATGCTTGGGAAATCAGAAGTTTCTTCTTTGTTAGAAGACTTTTTGTTTTCATTAACATCAGCTCTAGGGGGACGCGAGAGATGGCTTTCTAACCGTAGAAACAAATGTGCTGTATGGTGATATAGACACAGCAGGAGGCTCTACAGAGCTGGGAGATGGGACCTTGGCTAGGAGCTTGGGGACCTGCTCACATCCCTTTGGGTTCTGGGCCAGAAGAGGTTAAAGTCCTGGAGAGTTATAGTTACCTCTCTCCAAGACAGTGCTGAAGGTGCCTTGCTCACTCATAAGATGACACTGAGTTTGAAACAATAGCTTGCTTACCTGCCTGCCAAAGGAAAAAGACTGTCTTCCCCTCTCTTCCCTACCAGCAGAAAGAGGGGGAGAAGGGTAAGAAAGCAGGGCTAAATGAACATTCTATCATTTTAAGTTTAGCCACTGCACGGAACATAGCCTCTTCTATTTAGATAATGCAAAAGATAATGTGCATTCACTTTTGAAAGTCAGGTGAAAACCACGGTGATAATGATCATTTTTCCATAGTCAAGAAACAATAAATATATAATGAGCAGGCCACGTATAGACTGCCTGGCAGTTTAATTTGAACTGTGACCTTTTATTATTATTTTTTTTGTTCAAAGTAGTTTTGCTGAACACATAGCAGTTTCAATTCTTTCTTCTTCCCTCTCTCAATGTCTCGCTGGTATAAAAGATGTCATCTTTGTATAAAAGATGTAGTAACCACAAAGGTATGCCTTTCCCTCTCTTCTAATACGATTTTCAAATCTAGCAGTTTATGTCCATTCTATATTTCAAAAGTACGTATTTCTTCTATATGCATTTATCCCTGGTGGTTTTAATCACCATCAATTGTACTTGGCTAGAATTGTATGACTTCAGTAAAAAAACAAGTGTCATATGTTAAGAATTTCATAAGAGCTGTTCATCCCAATCCAAGTGATCATTTCCTATGACTTTCTTGGTCCTATGAAGTTTTGCTTTAAAAATCCTGAAAAAAAAACTATGAAGAAAATTATTTTTCTAAATAAATCATATGACCATAGGTGAGAAATTCATCTTCATGATTGCAATGACCTAAATATTAAGCCTCCTTGTTTCTCCATTGTCTTTTCTGGTGTGCGTGCGTGCGTGCGTGTGTGTGTGTGTGTGTGTGTGTGTGTGTGTGTGTGTGTGTTTATTTTCTGTTTTTGTTGCTGTTGATGGTAGCGGGACATTCTATTTATCATTGTTGCTGATTTTTGTCCTGTGCCTTGCTGAGGGTGACTGGCTGTAAAGTAGCTAATATTGTGTTTACGTTGACAGAATTGCAGCTCTCCAGATTCTCCTTAAGGTTTGGGGTTCTGCATATGGGGTTCCAGGCACAGATGTGTGATGAACCTACAGCTTTTCATGCAGTGTGAAGTGCATGCATGGTTCTGGCTCTTGTGGCTTTTAACCAAATAGAGATGCTGCTCTCTTGTTCATTAAGAGCATGTGGTGTTATATGAAAATGGTTATTTTGAAAAATCCTTCTATTACCTATATGATTAGCTGGATTGCTCAGAGCAGATAGACTAGAGATAGAATTGATGGCATGTGCATCACCATAGCATAGTTTGACCAATTTCGTGGGCTACTTGCTTGAGTATATTGACAGATTTTGCTGAAGATTTGAAACAACAAATAATTAGGATATATCCATGGAGAAGACGCTGGGGCCTCACAAAGATTAAGTCAGTGATGGGTGGATTGGGAAATAGAAGGAGGGCAGTAGTGATTACTTCCTCAGCATGAGCATCATCAGGGAAGCTGTGGACTTCAGGGTCAGGAAATATACACTTGATTCTCAGCGTTACCACTTCCCAGTCCACAACCAATAAGTTCATTCATTTACTCAACAAACATCTACTGGACTCTTCTGTACACTACTAAGCTCTAGATAATAAGCTGGGAAGACAGAGTTAAAAAATACATGGTTCTGCCCAGCCGGCTTGCTCAATAGTTAAGCATCAATCTATGAACCAGAAAGTCCAGGTTACAGGCTCAATCACCTAGGGGTATGCAGGCAGTAACCAATCAATGATTCTCTCTCATCATTGATGTTACTGTCTCTGTCACCCTCCCCATTCCTCTCTGAAATCAATAAATATATATATTTTAAAAAAACACATGGTCCTGGTCTTCAGATAATGATAGTGGCTGGCTGTGTGCCAGGCACTACACAAATGCCCTATAGGCTTACCACGTTTTGCCCCAGGAGTGTCCATCCAGAGTGTGAAGGATGGGACTCCACCTTTAAATAAAGTGATGAGAGAGGCAAGACCTGCACACCAGTCTATCAGATCCTGAAGTTACTACTGAAGATGTTGTAGGGCACCTCGAAGCATTTAAACCTTTAACAAATTTTTAGTGAGGCTCAACTGAAAAAAATGTATGTGACAGTGATATACACTGTAACATGCTATACAAATATCTGTTAACATAAAAATAACATTTTTTCTCACATCACTTTCAGTTTTAATAATCCCCACTTGGATAATTATCCCAAGTAAATTGTACCTACAGACAAAAAAAAAAGAAGATTCTATTTATATAAGCAAACACACTACCTGGGGCTCCCTATCAGTGTTCTAAGCCAGTTGCACATGGCTCCTTAACAAATATTAAACAAATACAAACACTAGAAAGACATTTTTCTACATATGACAATCTTTGAAAAGAGCAAGTCTACTATTGACATTAGACCTGGAACATCTTCAGTAATTCCATAGGCAATGTAGGGCTATCCACCAATTCAGTGAGGATAATGGCATTAATATAGCACCTGCTGACCTTATAAATGTAAAACACTTCTCCTTCAACCAGAATCTCTGATTTAACATAAGGATGCCATTGTACACAGAATTTGATTTCTACAATTTTTAGACTTTTATCCCTGGCCTGGGCTTAAAAATCAAAGCATGCATGATTAAGGAAACAAAATGAAAACAAATGAAGAAAGAAACCATCCATTTCTCAGCTTTGCCTACTTTATATCACTCCTGCCATTTACATTGGGCATACCTGTAATAGAACAATGGGATGTTATGGGCAAAGCAATTGAGTAAAATAAGAAGAACTGATTACATCCATTGGTAATGCAACACATTTTGGAGTCTTATTTTTCAGTGTTTGTATGTAATTAGTAAATGCATGTCCCTAAAGTTTTTTATATGAGAAATTATGTTAATGAAAGAATTTTTAAATTAGATATTAACAACATAGCTAATTAAAAGAAATAAAATGAAATACATAATTATAGTTTTATTTGTTATTTGATATGCATTCTCACAAGATAAAATTTGATTATTGGGAGCTTGTTAAAAGAACTTATTAAAGGTTTAAGAGTGGCCAAAACCGGTTTGGCTCAGTGGATAGAGCATCAGCCTGCGGACTGAAGGGTCCCAGGTTCAATTCCAGTCAAGGGTATATACCTTGTGTGTGGGCACATCCCCAGTAGGGGGTACGCAGGAGGCAGCTGGTCAATGTTCTCTCTCATTGATGTCTCTAACTCTCTATCCCTCTCCTTTCCTCTCTATAAAAAATCAATAAAATATATTTTAAAAATTGAGGTTTAAGAATGAATGCTGAGAAATTTCATTCAAATTAAAGAAAAAAATATTTTTATTGAGAAAAATTAAAATGTTGACCCTTGGAAAAAATTGAGATACTCTAACAGTTTCTAAAAGCTAAAGGAATATCCCAGGTTTTTTAAATGTCATATCAGATTTACCTCCAAAAAAATATTTTTTTTACTCTTCAATGCTGAAAAGTACGTAAGTCCCCCGTTTTCCCCCATTGACCTCTTAAAGAAATATTTTTATTAGAATACATTCTTTCAGTTAGCATCATTTAAACTTTCATTTCTTCCTAGCATTTCCAAATGATCAATCAGTACATTATATGCAAATTGTATGCAAATATTGAAATAAATTTTTCACTCTTATTCTCTAGACAGTATAAATATGTTAGATGGGCCTTTATGTGTTTAATACTTAAAACTGTGTGATCAATAAAGTTTCCTATAGTGCAAATTGGAAAATTTTCACTAAAGAATAGGATATTTATAAATGTCTTTCTTGAATTCAGTTCAATGTTAATTTCCTTTATTTTTTAGAATAAAAGAAAATTTTAGAATAAAATTGCAAAATTTGTACCAGTTTTTTTATGTTGACTGTAGGACCAGATATGCTTAAATACTTACCACGTACCATTCTTTTTATGAAATTAGAGACTTGGTATTATATGCTACTGTTCTCACTTTAAGACACGGCTCCAGTATAGAAATCTTAGAAGTGAGTAATGGCAATGTTTTCAGAGATTGCCTCATTCAAAATTAGTGACAAACATGAGATCTATTTTATCTAACAAACTTGCCTTAGGCATCATTTAAAGATTGATTAAGAACAAATCAGATTATCATTTAAGCTAATAATATTTAGTGATTTTATAAATGAATACATGGGAGTTACTCAAGTTATAGGGGGACATAAGAATTCTTTCTAGAGATCTTTCTGTTTAGGTAACAACAATAACAAAATAATACAGTATCACTGTGCAGAAATGATGCTCCCCATCCCATAATAGAGTGTTGACCAAACAAAAGTGGTTAAGTAGGGGCTCTCAGAACTTATTTATAAACAGGTATAGCCATTTATGTGTACATTTACTAAAATCATTACATCAGTCAGATACCTCAAAACAAAACAATGAACTAAATCTGCAACAGCTTTGCAGTTTATGTGAGCTTTTATTACATAGCAAATACTTAATTTCAGTATGCTTTCCAAATTAAAAACACAAACTTCTCTTACATTGAAAATTAGCTGTTTAATATGCAGGTATTTGTTTAACATTGCTTTTTTTTTTTTTTTTTTTCAAGAAAACTGATGTGTAAGCATGGCAAAATTCTATCAGGTGAAATTTATAAAAATTTACAGATTACCTAAAATGCTGGAAGTTAATTATAGTCTGCTTTCCTTGGCATGTCAGCTTGATTAAATTTGGAGTTTGGAGATGAATTGGCCCAAATTCATTAGTGTTCCCTGGGTGCAGATGTTGGTCAAGGTCAAGCAAAGCCCCTTGACTGTAATGCTAGAGGAGCGGGGGAAGGGAGTCCAAAGAAGGTAGATTCTTAAAAGGTCTGGGGCTGCAGCAAGAAACTTTGATACTTTTTAACTTAATAAATCTTGACAGCCTAATCATGGCTAAGCCTTTGCAGTGTTATTGGTACAGATGGCAAAGCTAGACATATTTAAAGAGATCTCAGCAGCGAGTAGTAAGAGAGCACTGGATCCAAATGCAGCATTGGACTCTGGGAGCAAGTGAAAGAAAGCAGGATAAAAAGCTACACGGCATTTCCATCTCCTGACATCTCCAGCAGCCTCAGATACAAAATATGATAAGGCGCCTGCTGAGCTAATAAGCCCAACAAATGTCTGTGTCCGCGAAGTAGATGAAGTGGGATCAAGCAGAGGGGGCTGCTTTATGAAAATAAGCCAGCGCCCAGGGTATAATGGCACTAGAGAAAGCTACAAGGTCAGGCTGATGACAGAGACACCAGTTAAGTGGAGACCCCATCAGTAAGAAAGGTTTGCCTGCTGGATCCCAGACATGACCATTAAAATAAAATGAACTCTCTATTTAAAGAAGGGAGGAAAATAAGAGAAAGAGGCAAACAAAAATCCTCTGGACGAATTTCATTTATTTTCTTTAAAATATGTCAGCTGCTTTCTTTTGTTTACTCATGGGTTATCTACCCAGAGCAGAAATTAGAATATTGGGCTGGGATGGAGACTTGAGCCTGAACATCCCCTTGAAAATGCTATTAAATGTGTTGTTGTTTCTGCTCTGTGATGTTAGTGGGTTGAAAACCTACCCTGAGCATTGTTTCATTCGTTCAGCATAAGGATGAATCGAGTAGAGACTGCTTGCTGCCCCATGATCCCAAAGTTTTCCAAGGACAAAAGATTGTAGTTGAAACAGATTCCTCCTCAGCCTTTCCCTTTCTCTGTTTTCCTTTCAGTTGTAAGGTAATACATTTTTCAGTAAAATAAAGCCTTAATTGCAGTTGAAATTATTATGATTTAGAGCAATAAACCTGATACAGGTATCCTAAAAGGCAGCCAGTGTGCCTGACTTCTGGCAGCATGCAAACTGTATCTGAGATGACAAACCTCCCAGTTTTTCTAGAACTAACCCTTTTTAGTTCTGAAATTCCTAAGTCCACAAACCCTCTTAGTGGTCACTGCAGTATCATCACAGCTGAACTAGTATTTTTGAGGCAAAGTTAGAGCCCACTGTACAGTGAGTCTGGCTGGGTCTGGTAGGCAAAATATGTAGAAAGGAGGATTAGTCATTAGAGACAGGCTAAATAATTCAGGGCAAGAAACACTCAGAGGAGACTAAGTCATCCCTATTGTCACTTTGATCTAATTAGCTTTATCATTTCATCTCATATATATATATATATATATATATATATATATATATATATATATACTATTCTTTTTTAAATATATTTTATTGATTTTTCACAGAGAGGAATGAAGAGGGATAGAAAGTCAGAAACATCGATGAGAGAGAAACATCGATCAGCTGCCTCTTGCACACCCCCTGCTGGGGATGTGCCCGCAGCCACGGTACATGCCCTTGACCAGAATCGAACCTGGGACCTTTCAGTCCACAGGCCAATGCTCTATCCACTGAGCCAAACCAGTTTCTCATTTCCATCTCTTTATATTGCATCTTGAAGCTACTGCTGCTACTGTTGCTACTGTTGCTGCTGCTGCTGCTGCTGCTGCTGCTGCTGCTGCTACTACTACTACTACTACACACACACACACACTGTAGAACAACTAAAACAATATCCATATACTGCAGTTTTTTTCTAATGGTTCCAATGATCCACATTGACCTTAAAACAAACCCTGAAAAGTCCACATAGCAGCTACTTCTTTTTTTTCAGCCCATTGTTCAGGCCAACAAAAACACAGAGAGATTAGAAGACAGTAACAGTGCTTTTCTTCAGATTTATGGAAATGAAAAGTAGCATATTGTATAATACTTAAGAATCTACCTTTCCAGTTTTAGGAATAGTTTTGCATAATCTTTAGATTTTTCTTTTTTCTTGCGCAATAATTAGACTATGTTAGAAAAATTTCAAGAGTATGTCAAATTGCTACATTAATTCTTAACAGATCATGTCAATTTCTTAATATCTGTGAAGTCTTGTTAAAAAGGTGAAAAACGTTTAAACATCATGTGAGGGGATTCATTAAACTTGTGAGAAAGCTTTGAAATTCTGACAGCATTATCATGGAAGTTTGGATAGGATACACATCTTGTATTTTTTTAATCCATTTTTGGTTTTAATTTTATACACATACGTATGCAATACTAGAGCTACCTCATCACATTTTTTGGGTATAGCCCTGAAAAAGCATGCCATTGGTGTTAGAAATAAAACTTTATGACTGAGATAATTATAATGAAGGTGATGACTAAATGACGAATTTCCAATAGTTGCTTTTGACAGTTGTGAAGGTTTTTCTCAAGCTATAATTAATATCTCTTAAACATTTTCCCTTGGAGGGAAAAATCAAAGGAGGTAACTATTGCATTTCCTGGGTTTTTTTTTTTTTTTACTTTAGTTATTACTTTCAAAGGTTAAGCATCACTGAAACTGATTTCCAATTATGTCAGAAACACATTCAAATAAATATTAAACTTCAAAAGCAGTGGCTGCTTACTTATGCTTATGCTTCTAGAAATGAATTTCCAGTTCCAGTTGTTCTTGCTGAAGCTGATTTCAGGATTGCTGAAGAAGGACTTTCTGTATTAGTATGATATTGACTGGATGATCTGTCAGTTTACTACCAGCTGTGTGGTTCTGTGATAGGAGATCAGCTATGCAGGTTACCCAAGGAAGTAAGATCTGCCCATCAGAGAAGGTGTAGACCCCTTAGCCTTCCTCTTGACATTCTTATACCTTCCCCCTAACTCACTCTGTGCAAAATAATTTTTTCTTTTAGGAAAACAAATGTAGTAACCTTTACCTGGGATAAAGGAAGATTAGTACTGACATCTCCACCAGTAGTATTAAGAAAGATAAAGAAAGACTTTAATAATTCAAGTGTTTAATAAGTAGAAAGCACCATGAGATAGTACTATTAGCTTAGTTCAAAGAGATGCTATGAGTAGAAGTGATAAGCAAAAGTAATAACATTAAGAATTTGTTTGGTACACAGATCAGGGACAATGTATAATATTTATAGTGTATTGGAAATACACAGACTTTTCTGATATAATTTCCAACTAGAAAATTGTATTCATCTTATAGCTAGTATTAATTAAATGTATTCTTATTTAAAGATATATTTTGCTGATGACAATTATAGGTATAATTAATTTGGGTTTTATAGATAAATATGAAATGAAACTTTAAGTTAAGTTCATATTAAGACAATATGGACAGACAATGTATCTCATTATTAGTTTTATTAATTGTATTAAGTTCAAATCTGTAGTCTTAGAAACTTAGGATTCACTTGTAGTATATTTTTCAATACAAAAGATATGGGGAACATGTAATTAAATTTGCACTGCAGAGAATGCAGGAAATATAATGAGGGTGTTCAGGTGCTTATATCCACAGGGATATATTCTGAAAAATGCATCATTAGGTGACTTTGTTGTCATTGTCAGAATATCCTAGTATGTGCTTATACATGCCATGATGGTATAGCCTACTACACAATTAGATATATAGTATAGCCTATTGCTCTGTAGGGGAGGAAAAAATAATTTTTGTTTACCCTTCTAGGTTGTTGGCTGAGACATCCATATAATAAAAGGCAGATTAATAGGAGAAAAACAAACAAATGCTTATAACATGTATTCCTTCTGTATGCATGGGAGAGATACAGGAAAACTGAGTAACTCTTCAAAATGGCTGAAACCATTACCTTAAATCATACCTTCTGTTGAAGAGAAAGGAAGACATTGGAGATGGGGGTCAGTTATGGGAGGTTAGCAGGAAAAGCACAATAGACCAGGGTAAGATTGTTATGCTGATTTAAGTCATTGTCATCTGCACTGATAAGAGTTTCTAGAGATAAGATCATGCCCCATTTCCTGGTACAGAGAGCAAGACACCTTTACACAAGGATATGTCCCTTACAAATGTAAATGTCTTTTACCAAGGATAACTTCTACTTGGTTTTCAAATCTTCTCTGAAGTCTGCTGTGTCTTAAAATGATCCTTATGTCAAAGAGACATATTTTGGAGTGACAAATTCTATTTCCCTAAAGCTCCTACTCTACAAACTTGGGAAGCATGTTATAGTATGGAATACTTTAGACTAGCAGTGGCCAACCGGTGATCCATGGATCACTGGTGGTCCATGAGGTCTGAGAAGTTGGCGACCACTGGTTTAGACAGCTGTAAAACAGTAGTATGTATTTGTGTAATGCATTGCGCTAAGACATTAGCAGGGCTGTAACAGGGCAATAGAAATTTTTCAGCTCCATTTTAATCTTCTGAAACCAACCTCCTATTGTGGTCCATTGATGGAAATGTCTTGAGCAGCACAGGACTATACACTAAAATCAAGCAAGAAAGGGTCAAATTATACCTTATTGTTTGAGTGAGTTTAAACACATCAATCTTCAGATTTCCCGTATAGAAGAATTGTGGAAATACAAAATATAAATATTTACAAGCTATTTTAATGAAGGAGCTATTTGATTTGTAATTTCGTATCACTAGAACCATAAGCATAAATAAGCAAAATGAGCTCTTTGAAAAAAAAAATCTCCCTCTCAGAATTAAATTTTTTAAAATATTGGATTAATCATTTCTCTAGTTCCACAAATTTGTTAGCCTTTCCAACCCTCTCATCTTCACCTGGGTAGACTCAGCCTTTACATCCATTCTTATTTATTTCTAGTCCTCCTCCATCTTCACTTCCTCTCTCCATCTTCTCTTCCTCTACTACCACCATCAATAATAATAATCCTATCTAATAAAAGAGTAATATGCAAATTAACCGCACCTCTGATCAAGCCATGCCCACAAGCCACACCCACAAGCCAATCAGGAACAAATAAACCTGAACCAAGATGGCTGTGGCCATTGAGAGCAGGAGGGAGGCTTGGTTTTCCCCAGCAATGGAAGAAGCCAAGCTTTCTGCCTGCCCTTGCCAGCCTAGGCCTCCACTCAATACTACAAAGTTTCAATTATAGAAGATACATCCCAACAGAAATGATGGCAACCATGGAGCTGGAGAGTGTAGGAGGCTAGGGTTGCCCAGGTGATGGAGGAAGCCAAGCTTCTGCAGCCCTGGCACCTAGGCCTCCACTCTATGCTACAAAGTTTCAATTATAGAATTTAAATAAACCCAAACAGAAAAGGCTGTCGCCACGGAGTGAGCAGAAGGCTTGGCTCTGCTCCAAGCTACGGTTTCAATTGTAGAACATAAATTAATCCCAGATCCTAGGGTGTCTGTTTCAGTCACTGGGGGGCATGGCCAGCCTGCAAACCACCACAGACTCCTCACCCAGGCCACCCCATGCCCCAAGGGACCCCCACCCTGATCCAGGACACCCTTTAGGGCAAACCAGCTGGCCCCCACCCATGCACCAGGCCTCTATCCTATCTAATAAAAGAGTAGTTTGCAGATTGACCATCACTCCAACACACAAGAGGGCTGCCCCCATGTGAACAAAGATCCTGCTCCCATGTGAACACAAGATGGCCACCACAAAATGGCCAGCAGGGAAAGGCAGTTGGGAGGGACCAGGCCTGCAAGGGAGGGCAGTTGAGGCGATCAAGCCTGCAGGGGCGGGCAGTTAGGGGTGACCAGGCTGGAAGAGAAGGGAAGTTGGGGGCAAACAGGCTGGCAGGGGAGCAGTTAGACATCATTTAGGCTGGTAGGGTAGTGTTAGGGGGTGATCAGGGTGGCAGGCAGAAGCAGTCAGGGGCAATCAGGGAGGCAGGCAGGTGAGCAGTGTGGCGTCAGCAGTCCTGGGTTGTGAGAAGGATGTCCAACTGCCTGTTTAGTCCCGATCCTACCAGGATTCAGCCTAAGCAGGCAGTCCACCATCCCTTGAGGGTTCCTAAATTGGAGAGGGTGCAGGCTGGGCTGAGGGACATTCCCTGCTTCCCATGCATGAATTTTGTGCACTGGACCTCTAGTAGTAGTAGTAGTAGTAGTAGTAGTAGTAGTAGTAGTAATAATAATAATAAAATGTTTAATGATTGGCCCACTTTATTATAAAGTTTAGAGATATCTCTCTTCAGGACCAAAGAATAAATGAAAACTAGCATATTGAATAATACTTAAGAACATCATCAGGCACACAGTTTCTCCCTCTTGACTTAATTTCTAAGGTGGCCCTCCACAGGTGTCTGTAAAATGATCAACACAGTCTCCTTACATGCTATCAACCTAAGCTTCTTTTTCTGCTCAACTCCTGGCTGATTTCTTGATTTCTTTAACTCCAGCCATTTTTCTCTTTAACATTTATCTGTTTTCAGTATTTCTGGACTATAAAATGGCTGCTCCTTATGTTGGGTTTAGCAAAATTAAGATTTTCAACTGAGGAAGGTCAGCTTTCATGATTCAAGACATAACCCAATGATAACATTTTTTAAAAGAAAGAGGAAGAGGAGAGAGAAATGAGAGGGAGAGAGAGAGAGAGAGAGAGAGAGAGAGAGAGAGAGAGAGAGAGAAATTGGTTTGTTGTTCCACTCTATGCATTTATTGGTTGCTTCTTGTATGTGCCCTGACCACGAATCACACCTGCCACATTGGTGTGTGGAGATGATACTAACCAACTGAGCTACCCAGCTAAAGTGATAAAAATATTTTCTAAATTACCTGTGGAGTTTGCTTTTGAATTTTCTTTAGGGATTTTTAGCCTGATGAATAAGAAATATAATCTTACCTTTGATCATCAAACTTCATAGTTTATTCATAACCCTATGACACAAAGTTGCTCATTCACCTTCATAAGACTTTATTCCACTTTTTTTGGCTGTTTCCAGAAATGATTGATTTTTCAAAACATATCTTCAATGATGTTTGGTAAAATGTATTATCAAAAGAGACAATTTTAAAAGCAGATAGAAAGATGTCTAAATTTAGGGAGAACATTAAGATAGGTATAAAGCTTTCCAGAATAACTATTGTCCAAAGGACAGCATGTAGTTAGATATATAAATTGTGGTATGTTAGGTTAAAAAAAAATCAGTCACAACTTTTTACATATTCATATTTATATATATAAGTGTATCATACATATGCATGGGCATGCTTATATATAGATACACTTATACAAAGAGGCAAACCTTCTCTGTAAGTTAGAAAACATAAACTTCATTGTGACATATTTTCATCTTATCCATCTGTCAACTAAAAATAGATGCCTTTAGCTAGAGATCGCATTTTCCGTCATCTTTTTTAGTTTGGTCAGGCAGAAGACCCCTGCTTTGTCTGTCGCATTCATACTGTGATTCAGGAAAGACTTCTCTTTTCCTGGTCTTATAATTTCAGCCCTCAAACAGTTCATTATTAGTTATATCTAAACTCCAAGAATACCTAGTGAATTTTGGCACCCTAATTGAAAGAAGAGAGATTGTTAGTATGGGAGGATTTCTGGGCAGATCATGACCAAGATTTCGTACAGCCTTAGTACAGATTCAACCTGTGCTGACTTTTCACCTTAACCCAAATTCTGCAGCCTAGAACAAAAGGCTTTTAAACAACAAGCAGTAGTTAAAATAAATACTGGCCACAGACAAGAAGAATTGAGCTTTTCACTCAGCAACATAAGAGTACTCTTCCTGGAGGAACCAAGATGGCAGCATAGGTAATGCATATACTGCTGTCTTGCACAACAATTTCAAAACTACAATTAAAAGACAAAACATAAATCATCCAGAACCACCAGAAAACTGGCTGACTGGAAATTCTACAATAGAAGGAAAGATAAAAGGACGCTGAGACTCAGAGGAGGAGCAGAGGGCAGAAGTGCGGAAACTTGGAGACAGAAGTGTGGAGATGCAGAGACGCGCACAAGGAAAGGGTGGGTGGCTAAATACATGGCTAGTTTTCTCAAATGGGGAGGGAGACAAAGGCTCCCCATTGTGCTGAAATCCAGTTTGGGGTGAGTCTCATGGAACCCAGATTCATACGGGGTGAAACTGGACTGTCAGGAGGAAGCACACTGAGAATCAGGGGAGCTGAAGAGGCACACAAGCTCACAGAGAGGGCACACAGCTGAGTATGTGGCTGGCTCTCTTATTTAGGAGGAAAACAAAACCTCCCAACTGCATTGTACTCCAGTTCTGAGTGAGACTTAGGGTATCCAGACTCATTCGAGGAGAAACTAGACTGTCTGGCAGCAGGCAAAACTCTAGGGCAGCTTTCACTCAGAGATGTGTGCAGCCATTGCTGTGGGACACTGAGACCCAGAAGCCACTTAGGACAAGGCTGACAGGAAACCAAGGCTGACTGCTCAGCCCTGAGACTCTGCCCCATCCAAGGTGAGCACATAAGCTCTCCCAGCATAGACACAACTGATCCTCACAGCCAATTGGCCTTGAGATCAACCTCTCCCAGTGATTCCAACAACAATCTAGGCTTAACTACAACAAGACAGTGCAACCCATAAAGGGGTGCACCAAGAATATCCATGTCAGGTAACTAGGGAGGCTGAGTCACTGTCCCCTAGAGAACACCCACTATACAAAGCTACTTTACCAACTCAGGGAAGCAGCAAAAATGTGAAGAAAAGGAAACTGATCACAATTGAAAGAAATGGAGGAAAACAAACAATTGGACATAGAGTTCAAAACCACGGTTATAAGGTTTTCAAGAATTTCCTAGAAAAGGCCGATAAATTTAACAAGACCCTTGAGGATATGAAAAAGGACCAACTAGAAATAAGCATACATTGACTGAAATAAAAAAATATTATACAGAGACCTAACAGCAGATTAGAGGACTGCAAGAATCAAGCCAAAGATTTGAAATACAAAGAAGCAAAAAACACTCTGCAGGAAAAGAAAAAAGAAAAAAGAATCCAAAAAATTGAAGCTAGTGTAAAAGAGCCTCTGGGACAACCTCAAGCATACCAACATGTGAATTATGGGGATGCTAGAAAAAGAGAGAGAGCAAGATAATGAAAACCTATTTAAAGAAATAGTGACCAAAAACTTCTCCTACCTGGTGAAAGAAATAGATTTAAAAGTCCAGGAAGTGCACAGAACTGCAAACAAAAAGAATCCAAAGAGGAGCACACCAAGACACATCATAATTAAAGTGCCAAGAGCAAAAGACAAAGAGAGAATATTAAAAGCAGCAAGAGAAACAGTATAGTTACCTACAAGGGAACACCTATTTGATTGTCAGCTGATTTTTCAACAGAAACTGTGCAGGCCACATGGGAATGGCAAAAAAATATTCAAAGTGATGAATAGCAAGAACCTACAATGAAGATTACTCTACCCAGCAAAGCTATCATTCAGAATTGAAGGTCAGATAAAGAACTTCACAGATAAGAAAAATCTAAAGGAGTTCATCACCACCAAACCAGTATTATATGAAATACTGAAAGGTGTTCTTTAAGAAGAGGAAGAAGAAGAAAAAGGTAAAGATAAAAATTATGAACAGCAAATACATGTCTATCAACAAGTGAATCTAAAAATCAAGTGAATTAAAAATCTGATGAACAGAATAAACTGGTGAATATGATAGAATCAGGGACATAGAAAGAGAGTGGACTGATAATTCTCGGGGGAAAGGGGTGTGTGAGGTACAGGAAGAGACTGGACAAAAATCGTACACCTATGGATGAGGAAAGTGGGGTGAGGTAAGGGCAGAGGGAGGTGGGTACTGGGTGGAAGGGAGCTATAGGGGGGAAAAAGAGGAACAATTATAATAATCTGAACAATAAAGATTTATTAAATTTAAAAATAAGAGTACTCTTCCTAGAGACATAATAGCCCTTCACTTTTTTGAAATCTTAATAGATGCAAAATATTCCAAATTGTTATAATATGTAAACAGAAAGAGCAAGACAAAAATATGCATAGTTCCCAAAAGCCCAATATAGCATGCAGCATATTTACGGAGTGGCCTGATTAACTTTCTGAAGTTATCTCTATTTTCACTTTGTTGTTTTTTCATTTTACTATATGAACATAGTAAATCAAGTAGCAATAAAAGCTTATCTAGAAGCCATGCCCTATTTCTGGACCCTCCACTCCTAGTACAAGTCCTCACTTCCATTCTGTGTGTGTGTGTGTGTGTGTATGAGAGAGAGAGAGAGAGAGAGAGAGAGAGAGAGAGAGAGAGAGAGAGAGAGAGAGAATATTAAGTGGATTCTCTTAGGAATTACCTGTGAACTTTTAAATAATATGCTACTACCATTGCCTCTTGATGTATTATTTATTTTAGCCAATGTCTTATAAAATCCTGTCATCAAAATGTACCTATTTTAGTTAAGTAAGTAGCCAGGGCTTGAGTTATTCTAGTTATGTAAAAACTATTTACTTCAAGCCAAGTAGGATACTTTGATTACGTCTCCTTTCTGGGATAACCTTCCTTTTCCTGGAATAAATTAAACTTTGTTGTTTGCAGCCTCTGGCAGATGTTGCTTCATTCTGGAGCCGTGGGGAAATCATGGGCTTTGCAATTAGCAAAGTCCCATTTAATGTTGGCTGTGTTATTGTTTGTGACCTTTAGTAGGGTAGGTGGATTTTAGGGCCTCTCTAATAACTTGTGGGGAGGGATGGGTATGTGTAAATCAATAATTTCCTTGAAGAATATCTATGAGGAGTAAAAATAAATAATGTCTGTGCACACATCTACCTATAGCCCTGTCCACAAAACATACAATGCAGTGGGTGAGCCTGGAATTATTATCACTGCTTAGAAGGAACTAGGGCTCAAGAACAAAGTCATCTAGAGGTGCCAGCAGGAAAGGACTCAACACCAGTTTTCTAATTCCCAGTCAAGGGCTCTTAACTCCAGCGCATGATGAGGCTTTGTCCAGCCAAATCATGAGAAATAAACCTCTGACACAAAATGATGCAACAATCCCTTTTTCTTAGGTAATTTGGATTACTGGTGGAGTGATCTTAAATTGTTTCTCTCTGTTTTTTCATGTCCAGGAAAACTAACAGAGACAGTGTAAGAGATGTTAAAGATTGGTACAGAAAGTTACACATTATTAAAGTCTCCAGGATGGCTTAGGCTGGCTATTTCATTTCCTCCCATCATCTACATATTTAAAAGCTCCCCTGTGGCCCTGAACTTGAAGATGAGACCAAGCTATTGTCCTAGCTTCGGTACTTCTCATCTTGTAAATTGAACATATATTCAGGCTACATATCTTACTTGAAATAATAATTATTATAGACACTGGGATATTAAAAGAAGCAATTATTTATAAGTTGGGTAATAAGATTATTAGTTTGGCTATAATCCTTTGTTGTGTTGTCGTTGTTGTTGTTGTTTTCACCTTACCTTTGTCAATGGAATTATCAGAAAAAAACTTGGAGAGCTTTTATAAGCTACTAGAACCTCATTAGGCCTTTCTGAAAATATAATACGCACCAGCCACTTTTTGAGAATTTACTAATCTATATAAACTTTAATAACTTTTTCTTGGCCTTAATAACTTTTTTGGCCTGCTTCCCCCAAAAATATTTTCATAGCCTTCTTAACCAAGCAGTTATTCTCATGTTATATTTGTGTAAAAGTGAAGTTAAGTGAAATTAAGGAACTAATAAATAGTATAGCTGGAGTTCAAATATGGCACCTTTAATTCTAGGTTTGATAATTTCTGGATTCTACCACACACACTTTGTCAGTGATATTTGAAATAGTGAGAAATAAGTTAAATTGCTTCAGATGAACAAATATATCGACCAGGAAGTATTCATCACCACATTAAAAACGATAATTTTGATGCTAGAATGTTCTAGACTTTGATGCCTCTACAGAGAATAGCAAAATAAATGACATTGGCCTCTGATTCTTCAAGGTCCTTGTGGATGTGCCAACTAGATTAAACACCTCCAATGATGAGCTATCTGTGTCTTTGGACTTTGACTATAAGAAAGTTCTTTTTTCACATTGTACTGAAAGATGTCTTCCTGTCACATCCAGTATTTTATCAATTCTCCCTCAAAAACAACACATTGACTCTAGTTGTTCCCCCCCACCCACACACATAAGACAGCACTTTAAATATTTGAAAACATCTCTCATGTCTCCCCTAAAATTTTCTCTTTTCCAGTCTAAATGCCCTCAATCTCTTCAACTGTTGTTCTTATGATACGTTTTACATTTTCTCACTATTCTTTTCCCTTGTTCTGGTTTCTTTTCCCATTTGGCATTATCTGTTTTAAAACGTATCATACAGAGGAGAATCAAGATGGCGGCATAGGTAAACACCTATCGTTCTGCCCCACGCAACTATTCAAAAACTACAGCATCACAACAAAACAAACATCACCCAGAATCACCAGAAAGCTGGCTGAGTGAAAACTCCACAAATGAAAGTAAAGGCGGGACACTGAGACTCAGAAGAGCGGCGGAGCACAGCCTTGAAGATGGAAACAGGTTAGGAGCCATCCTGGTCGTGCGTGTGGGCTGTAGGGCTAGAGCAGCAACCCCGGCTGGATTTCACCAACAGGAAGGGCGGAGACGTCCCACTACACGGATTCCCCAGCACTAGGCGAGGTCCGAGATCCGGGGTACGTGGAGACATCCCACTGCACAGATTCCCCAGTGCCCGGTGAGGTCCGAGGTCCGGGGGACACTCCCTGGAAGCCGGGCCTGGCAGAGGTCTCCTAGTCTGAGGAGAAACCCAGAGGCTGGGAAAAGAAGTTTGCGCGCAAGTGTCGCACAAATGCGCGACTTGCTCCCTGGAAACTTGTCTTCTGGTCTTTGAAACCACCTATTTTACAACCTTGGGCTAGACTTTGGGTGTGCAGACTCATTTGGGAAGAGGCAGAGTTGTCTGGCAAAGGGAGGAGACTAGCGGCTTTCTCTTGGAGGTGCCTGCAGCCATCCTCACCCAACAGAGACCCGCGCGCTTGCGAGCACCGCATAAGATGTAGCTGACATTGAGGCTGCCTGAGCAGCTCAGAGACTCCGCCCATCCAACCTGAACACAGTCTCCCTTCACAGCCAATTGGCCTGGAGGTCAAACCCTCCTAGGGCTAACAACAACAAGCTGGGTTTAAACTCAAAAATACTGTACAAACCATAAAGGATTGCAGTAAGTCTCAAATAACTGGGGAGGCTGTGCCACTGACCCTTAGAGGATATCTACCACATAAAGCAGCCACCATGCAGAGATATGGAAAGAAATCAGGTGTGAAAGAAATGGAGGAGAAAAGACGACAAGACATAGAGGTCAAAACCACGGTTATAAGGCTTTTCAAGAGGCTCCTAGAAAAGGCCGATGAACTTAATGAGAACTATGAGGAAATAAATAATACCAACCAGGAAATGAATGAGACTTACAAGGAAATGAATGAGACCCTCAAGGAAATGAATAAGACCTCTGAGGATATGAACAAGACCATCACAAACATGAAAAAGGACCAACTAGAAATCAAGCATACACTGCCTGAAATAAAAAATATTACCACAAAATCCTAAAAGCAGTCAAGGGGGCCACAAGAACCAAGTCAAATATTTGAAATACAAAGAAGCAAAATCCACTCGGCTGGAAAAGCAAGAAACAAAAAGAATTCAGATAATTCAAGATAGTGTAAGGGGCCTCTGGGACAACCTCAAGCATGCCAAAATCCGAATTATTGGGGTGCCAGAAAAAGAGAGAGAGCAAGTTAATGAAAACCTACTTGAAGAAATAGTGACTGAAAACTTTCCCCACCTGGTGAAAGAAACTGACTTAAAACCTCAAGAAGTACACAGAACCCCAAAATATAGGAATCTAAAGAGGACCACACCAAGATATATCATAATTAAAATGCCAAGAGCAAAAGACAAAGAGAGAATATTAAAAGCAGCAAGAGAAAAACAGTTGGTTACCTACAGGGGAGCACCCATACGATTGTCAGCGGATTTCTCAACAGAAACGATGCAGGCCAGATGGGAGTGGAAAAAAATATTCAATATAATGAATAGCAAGAATCTACAACCAAGATTACTCTATCCAGCAAAGCTATCATTCAGAATTGAAGATCAGATAAAGTGCTTCACAGATAAGAAAAAGCTAAAGGAGTTCATTTCCACCAAACCAATATTATATGAAATGCTGAAAGATATTCTTTAAGAAGAGAAGAAGAAAAAGGTAAAAATGTAAATTATGAACAACAAATACACATCTATCAACAAATGAACATAAAAATCAAGTGAATTAATAGGCTGATGAACAGGATAAACTGGTGAAATATAACAGAAACATGGACATAGAGAGGGAATGGACTGACAATTCTTGGGGAGAAAAGGCTTGTGGGAAGTACAGCAAGAGAATGGACAAAAATCTTGCAACAATGGGAGACAGCAGTGGGGAGGGGGAGGTAAGGGTGGAGGGTGGGTTAGGTACAGGGTGGAGGGGAGATATAGGGGGATAAAAAAGGGGAAACAATGTAATTAATAAACTGAACAATAAAGTTAAAAATAATAAAAAATAAAATGTATCACACAAAATGAAATCTGAAACTAAAAGGAAAGACTTACCAGTGTTACATAGAACATAACTATCATCTCCCTTGTTTTAAACACTCTACCTTCACTAGTGTATCCTAAGATAACACATGCATTTAGGAATAGCAATCACATACACAGTGTTGACCCATCATCCTTACATCCATGTCATCAACCACCCGCATTCTGGCCTCTTATTTTTTGACCTCCCTAGCTCCAGTGATCATTTCCTTCTTTCCATCACTGTCACTCATTGCCATAGTCACATCCTAAATGTTATCATCACTGGAAAATGTAGCACTGTTGAAACCTCAGTATTAAATGTTACATTCCATCACTACACACAATCTTACATGTCAACTTGCTCTATAGATTTTGCTGTTGCATTTTTTTTAATTTCACCCATTTATCTTACCTCTTTTTTTACACCCAGAAATCCACACCTTTCTTTTCTCTCCTCACTGCCCAATTATATCTCATGCTCTGTCATTTAGTCATTCCCTCCAAGTATCTTCAACTCTTTTCCTCTTCTTTCATAATGTTTCTCTGGCCAGTCCCAACACTAGGGAAACCTACCATTTTCTTGAGTGTTGGCAACAGAGTAGCTGAAGTTTTCTGGAAAAAACCACCCAAGCTGGACTAATTTACTTTAGGTTCATTACCAAAAACTTCAGTTGGATGCCAGGTTCTTCTACATAATCATGCTGTGTTTCTTTATGAGGCTAGTTTTTAAACTCCCCATGAAAACTATTTCATGCCCTA
Source organism: Antrozous pallidus (assembly GCA_027563665.1). Lineage (NCBI taxonomy): Eukaryota > Metazoa > Chordata > Mammalia > Chiroptera > Vespertilionidae > Antrozous > Antrozous pallidus. Next base: position 45,712,209 of record CM050510.1, read on the forward strand.
TCTTTTTTCTCAAACCTCACATAATTTTTTTTCACCCCTTCAGACTATTGACATCATCTCATACTGTTTTAAGAAAATAGAAAAATCTGAAAGCCCCTTGCTGTCCTACATCAAGCTACAAACATGTTTGTTTGGACTCCTCGTCTCTTTCTGACTAGCTTCTAGCATTATGAATAATTTTCAACATGAAGTTATCACAACTTTCTTCATTTCTGCTGTGTTCATATAGACATACTTTCATGCTCTCAATTTTTCCTTAAAAATCAACACTTATTTTGACATCATATTTCTTTCTCATCACCACTCCAGTATACCATGGTCCCCCTTATAGAAACTTCTAAAAATATTTGACTAAATATAATGTCTCCATTTCCTATTCTTTCATTTTCTCTTCTATCTCTTCTTACCTAATCTATTATCACACCTTATCTATGCCTTATCTATTTTTACTTACTAATCTTATTTGCCCCTGACTTGACTAAAACTTCTTTTGTCAAGATCTTCCATCCTGTCCAAATTGTCAAATCCAACAGCATTTTGGTTCTTATCTGAATACTTCTGACTTCACTGATATTTACCCTCTTTAAAAATCCTTTCTTCCCTTAACTTCTGTGACCCCAAACTCCTAGTCTTCACCAGCCTCATTGGCTACTCTTTGGTTTTCATCACCTCCTCCTTCTTTTCCCAACCCTAAATAATAAGTTCCTACCTGCTAACTCCAAACCACTTTTATCCTTTGACCAGACTCTCCTCTAAGATGGTTTCATATATTTGCAAAGCTTAAGATGTCATTTCTGTTGTTGTGACTCTCATTTTGATGTCTCAAACTTCGACCCTTTCTCATGTGTATGTAACAGACTCTTTTAGACCCCCACTGAAATATCATGGCCAATATGAAAACCTTGAATCTTTCCTAAATCTTTTTTAGCCTAACTTATCTCTAGGAAAGGGCCCAACAATTTTTATAGTTTCTGCAAACCATCACTTTGAAAGACATTCTTAATCTTCCTGTTACTCATTCTTACTTTCTACATGTATTCCATTAGCTCATTTTGTCTGTTCTTCATTGATCTTTTTCTTGATTTTCCCTTCTTTTCCCTCAATCTCTAGTACTTTTGCAATCATGGATTATTTTGCTTATGTAATTATTTACTTATTAATTTTTTATCTCACCATTTAGATAGAGTATAAGCTCAATGAGGATAGAGAATATGTTCTCTTTTTCATTGTTTCATCTGCAGCTCTTAGCATAGTCCCTATCACATACATAGTAGATGTTCAGTGAATATTTGTCTAAAGAATATAATTTTCACTTAATACTTTTTAAATTACCTTATTACCTTCAAATTACCTTATTCCCCATTATACACATTATTACAATAGCTCTTTTGATCCTTCTAAAGTAATGTATACATAAGTTATTAGATTTTTTGTTTATTTTGTCTGTCAAAATTTTGATGGTATCATAAAAAGAATATCTGCTGTTTGATTTTCCACAATTGTGATCAGAATGCTACAATTCTCCCCTTCAAAATAAATAATATTTTTGACCTGGGAAGACTCATAGAAAGGATCTTTTAAACAAAATCTGCCGATTAAAATACTTACCTCAAATATGCCACAAGGTGTGTCTTTTAAGCTTGTCCATCAGGGAGTCCATGAGAGATTTGACAAACATCTCATGCTGCAATCATTTGATTCCCCAATGAAGTGACTTGTTCTTTTTTTTACAATATACAAAATAAATCTATTACCAGATTGTAGATGCAAAATAATTAATCATTTACATGCAATGAACATTAATACTTCAAGAAAAACGATTTTAAATATAATATTATCAAAATTGTACAAACATATAATAATATCACAAAAGTTATAGGAAATATTAAAATCTGCAAATAACAAGATTACTTCTATTATATTCTAAAATATTTTTTTCCTCTGGCTCTATTTTTGTTCATCAGTTTATGTTTTTCATTATATTCACAAATGGTTAAATCATGTGATATTTATCTTTCTCCAACTGCCTTATTTCGCTTAGTGCAATGCTCTCCAGGTCCATCCATGCTGTTGCCAGTGGTAAGTATTCCTTCTTTTTTATGGCAGTGTAGTATTTTTTTGAATTCACTTTTCTTAATAAATGTGTACTAGGTACTACTGCTAGTTACAACTTTCTTTTCTTTCAGAGGGGACCCTATAGGAGTGTGTGTGTGTGTGTGTGTGTGTGTGTGTGTGTGTGTGTGTATGTGTGTGTGTGGGTTGTTGCTGTTTTACTAATTTTTTTCAGAATGTTGCTAGAAATTACACAAAAATAACCAATCATACAAAAAAACAACACCACCTTTTCACTTCTCAAAATTCAAACATTTAATGTGAAAACTAAAAAGATATCAGAGATCAGTTTACACTGTAGTTGAATTGTAATTTATGGAAAAAGAAGGGTCCTTCCTACATTATCCATGCTACTTCTTGCCTTTCAAACACAGAGTCTCAAAAATCCAGGTAGGTCAACAAATTTCCAAATACACTTTTGAAAAATTTTACAATCCCTGTTACAAGTTCATTTTTAATCTTTTTTTTTTGAAGTTTTAATTCATTACTTTATTTTGAAGAAAAAGTTATCATGGGAAGCTTTGGAAAGCTTATGGTGAACATGCTCCATCTCAAGATACTTGTGAACACTGGTTTAAATGCTTTTAAAGTGATGACTTAGATGTTAAAGACAAAGATCGTCAAGGTCAATCGAAAAACTTTGAAGACCAACAATTACAAGCATTATTGGATGCAGATGCGTGTCAAACTCAGAAACAATTGCAGAAAGATTCAATGTTGCTCAGCAAACAACTTCCAATCAATTACAAGCAATGGGAAAGATTTTAAAGGAAGGAAAATGGGTGCCACATCAACTGAACAAAAGACAAATGGAAAACCAAAAAGTCATCAGGAAAACGTTGCTTCAACAACATGAAAGAATTTTCTTTTTCTTTTTTTTTTCATTTCTTTTTTTTAATCTATATTGTTCAGTTTATTAATTACATTGTTCCCTTTTTCCCCCCTATAACTCCCCTGCACCCAGTACCCATCCCACCCTCGACCCTCACCCTCTCCCACTGTCCTCTTCCATAGTTGCATGATTTTTGTTCAGTCTCTTGCTGCACTTCCCACACCCCATTTCTCCCCAAGAATTGTCAGTCCATTCCCTCTCTATGTCCGTGATTCTGTTACATTCACCAGTTTATCCTGTTCATCAGATTATTAATTCACTTGAATTTTATTTATTTATTTATTTTTTTAAATATATATTTTATTGATTTTTTACAGAGAGGAGGAGAGAGGGATAGAAAGTCAGAAACATCGATGAGAGAAACATCGATCAGCTGCCTCTTGCACACACCCCCATCGGAGATGTGCCCGCAGCCAAGGTACATGCCCTTGACCGGAATCGAACCCGGGACCTTTCAGTCCAAAGGCCGACGCTCTACCACTGAGCCAAACCGGTTTTGGCAATTCACTTGAATTTTAGATTCATTTGTTGATAGATGTGTATTTGTCATTCATAATTGACACTTTTAACTTTTTCTTCTTCCTCTTCTTAAAGAAAATCTTTCAGCATTTCATATAATATTGGTTTGGTGGTGATGAATTCCTTTAGCTTTTTCTTATCAGCAAAGTACTTTATCTGATCTTCAATTCTGAATGATAGCTTTGCTGGATAGAGTAATCTTGGTTGGAGATTCTTGCTATTCATCACTTTGAATATTTCTTTCCACTCCCATCTGGCCTGCATCGTTTCTGTTGAGAAATCCGCTGACAATCCTATGGGTGCTCCCTTATAGGTAACTAACTGTTTTTTCTCTTGCTGCTTTTAATATTCTCTCTTTGTCTTTTGCTCTTGGCATTTTAATTATGATGTGCCTTGGTGTAGTCCTCTTAGGGTTCCTTTATATTGGGGTTCGGTGCGCTTCTTGGACTCCTAAGTCAGTTTCTTTCACCAGGTGTGGGAAGTTTTCGGTCACTATTTCTTCAAATAGGTTTTCATTGTCTTGATCTCTCTCTTTTTCTGGCACCCCTATAATCCGGATGTTGGTATGCTTGAGGTTGTCCCAGAGGCCCCTTACACTATCTTCAATTTTTTGGATTATTTTGGTTTCTTGCTTTTCCAGCTGAGTGGATTTTCCCTCTTTGTATTTCAAATCTTTAACTTGGTTCTTGGGGTATTCTAGAGTACTTTTAGGTCTTTGTATAATATTTTTTTTATTTCAGTCAGTGTATGCTTAATTTCTGGTTGGTCCTTTTTCATATCCTTGAGGGTCTCCTTCATTTCCTTGTAGGTCTCATTCATTTCCTTGTAGGTCTTGCTTATTTCCTTGTAGGTCTTGGCCTTTTCTAGGAGCCTCTTGAGAAACCCTATAACCGTGGTTTTGAATTCCATGTCCAGTCATTTTTTTTTCCTCCATTTCTTTCACATCTGATTTCTTTCCATGTCTCTGCATGGTGCCTGCTTCCCTGAGTTGGTCAATTAGCTTTTTGTGGTAGATATCCTACAAGGGACAGTGGCTCAGCCTCAACAGTTACCTAAGGTGGATATGGGTTGCACAGTCTTGTTGAAGTTAAACCCAGGTTAATTGTTGTTAGCACTTGGAGGGGTTGACCTCAAGGCCAATTGTCTGTGGCATTCAGCTGTGCTCAGGTTGGATGGGTAGAGTCTCTGGGCCAAGCAGACTGCATCAGCTCCACTCTATGCGGCCCCAGGGACTCTGTGCCGGTGGCAACAGCCGCCAGCACCTTTGAAAGAGAGCCGCTGCTGAGCTCCACCAGCTGCCGGAGAATTCAGACTCTCCCCAAATGAGTCTGCACACCCAATGTCTCACCCAGGGTCGCAAAACAATGCAGTCTGATGGTTTCCCGAATGAAAGAGCAAGTCACGAGTGCTCTCTGTGCGGTCACACAGCTGCGCTGTTCCCAAGTTCACATGCACTCTGCACAAGCTCGCTTCCTCCACAAGCCAGCAGGCCCCTGTAGCACCTGAGCTTCGGCGTGCCCTCCTATTGTCCAGTTTTTACCCCCTATGATAGTGGATTCCCTGGACTTCTCCCGGAGTTGGGGGATCAGTGCAGTGGGACGTCTTTGTCTACCCCATTCAAGAAAACTGGCAGGGTTTTCAGCCGCTCGCCCTATCCGCTGGCGCGTGCTCCACACCTCTCTCTGTGCATATCTTCAACACTGTCCGCAGCAGCTCCTCTGAGTCACAGTGTCCTATCTTCTCTTTTATTTGTGGAATTTTCACTCAGCCAGCTTTCTGGTGATTCTGGATAGTGTTTGTTCTTTCATTAAGTTGTAGTTTTAAAATTGCTGTGTGGGGCAGCAAGATAGGTGTTTACCTATGCTGCCATCTTGGTTCTCTCATTTTTAATCTTAGTAAACATCACAGTTCTATTTTATATCAAGCTCAACTTCCTTGTGCTGACATGAATTGTAAATCCGATTTCACTTGACTTTTTCCCTTTGTCATGTCATGGTTAGTGTGCTGCTAAGTGGGCTTAGAACAAATTGAAGTATAACTTAAATCTACAGCACCAGAACCATTCCAAATAAATAAATATTCATAGGCTTGGCAACTATTATTGTTGTTGTATTTTAATCTATGTCTAGACTAGACAACCCAACTTCATTAAACTTTCTATTAATCTTTATTTCAATTTTGAATCATACCTTCAACCATGTCATTCTATCAGGAAGCCCTGTTCATAAGGCAGAACTGGGAATAAGTAAATATTACAACTTTTAAAACTTGAACAATAAAATTATACTGCCAAGAATAAAATTCACAACTGTTAAAACTCTTTCTAAATCCTAGGACCACAACAGGGAAGTGATGGCTCTCTCTCCCTTTTCCAACCAAATAGCAATTTGAATTCTATGAAAGCACTGACCCTCCCTGGTTTCTCTGACCCGTAACTACTAGACAGATATGTTCAAGCTAATGAGCTTTGCTCACTCCCTCATTCATTATATCTTTCAGAACACCTTGATATCACTCTGATGGGCATTATGGAAAAACCTAGTCATATGTGTCAGATGTAGAAATATTCAATAAATTACTACTAACTTGGAGTTGGTAGTAGAAGAAAAAGCATTGTGCTTTTTAATAACATTTTTTAAAGATTGTGTTGCATGTATAAAAGCTGAATTCTGTCTGCAAAGATACTCCAGGACTTAGGGTTTCACTGGACAAGGCATCCTACAAAAGCATCTTGATAGTAAGGTTTTTATGAGGAATTAGTCACTTACATTTACATGCTCTTATGTAATGTGCATGAATCATGAAATATTTTTTTTGTAATCTTATTTAAAACTAGAGGTTTCAGTGCACTAAATTCTGGAGGTCCAGAAAAATTAGCAAAACCCTAAGGGATACATTAGAGCACTCACAATTTTACAGGTTGTAAGGAGATGTCAAGGGATATAGACTTAATGTTTGATCAGGCTTTTTCTTATTCGAATGGGAAGGGAAAAGAATGGAATATCAATGTTAAATTAATATTTTTGCAGTTTGTGTATATTCGTCAATCATGAATGTGCAGTTTTGTTTATTAAATTCATTGACCTAAGTCAGTGGTCAGCAAACTGCGGCTCTGTTGACTAATGAATTTGCCGACCACTGGGATAGGGGCTTAATCACAAGGAACAACAGCCTGTAAGTATTGGAATCAGGTCTAGGTCAGTAGTCGGCAAACTCATTAGTCAACAAAATGCCAAACCATGGCTCATGAGCCACATGTGGCTCACGAGCTGCAGTTTGCCAACCACTGACCTACTAACTGGAGTTAGTAGAAGTATTGGGGCAATAGGTATCAATAAGCTCTCATTAAAAAGATGACTCCTGTCCTAGCTGATTTGCCTCAGTGGATAGAGTGTCAGCCTGCAACTGAAGGGCCCAGGTTCCATTTTGGTCAAGGGCACATGTCAGGGTTGTGGGCTTGATCCCCAGTAGCCAATCAATGATTCTCTCTCATCATTGATGTTTCTATCTTTCTCTCCCCCTCTCCCTTCTTCTCTGACATAAATAAAAATATATTTTAAAAAACACAATGATTCATAATAGACAAAATGATTTTTCAAATATCACCAAATTGGACTCTTACAGCAAACTCTGAATGTCAACCTTCATTTGTTACCACCCAAATAGATACCATAGTCTTCTAAATCCAGGTCCCCACTAATAAATGTATTTCTTCTGAAGAGGAGATGTTCTACACCAGTTTTCAAATCGATCCTAATTTGAGATATAAAATTCTTTAATGTTTCAGCTCCTTTGCCCACTGGTCTGACCGCTAAATCAACAATAGAACAACCTAGGACAACACTGGGGGATGCTTCAATTCTTCCTAAGGGACATCATTGGGATGAGGGTCCTGTGCTCAAGGTCACTGCAGATGTACTAGTTTCATGTAACTCAATAGTCTTCTGCATTTTCTCTAGCACACAAGGGTTTATTTATTGTCTGGGTCCTGAATGATACTGCTTTACTCTTGTGAGCCCCCACTTGGTTATGGGAAACTTGACTGTACCCTAAACCAGTTTGGGAGTCTGGCTTCAATGTTGTGGCTTTCTCTGCTGCTAACTGCCACCTGCCTGGCCTCCTTGCTGTGCTACTGGAACCTCTTTGATAGACCAATCTAGTAACTGTCCCCACACTTTTGCTCAGCAGCCCGGACTCTCCACTGGTCTTCAGTACCTCTGTCAGTTTTTCCAATACTCAGGCTGCTGGGCAGCTAACAGTTGAAAAGGAAGATGGGAAAGTGAGTTGGGGAGATGGCGCTGAAGTGGAGTCCAGCCGAAGTTAAAGAAGAGAGGCTTGCTCAGCTGGCATGGCTCAGTGGTTGAGTGTTGACTATGAACCATGAGTTCACAGATTTCCAGATTGTAGGCTCGATCCCTAGTAGGGGGTGTGCAGAAGGCAGGCCAACCATGATTCTCTCTCATCATTGATCTTTCTCTCTCTTTTCCTTCCTCTTTCTCTCTGAAATCAATAAAAATATCTTTTAAAAAGGAAGAGAGGCTTAAAATGAATGTTTGGAAATATACCCTGCTGAGCATAACTTCCTGATGATATTGGCACAATTAATTTGTTTGTTGAACTTTCTTTTTATGGGTCGCTAGAGACCCAGCATACAATTAAATCATGTGTATGTAGGGTCCCCTAGGCCTAGCCTGCCATCAGGGCCATGTCTGCCACTCTGTGATGCCTCCCACATTCTGTCAATGCTGCTGGTGCCCCAGGGAGAGGGGAGGGCAGGACCCAAGACTCCACCACACATGCTAGCAGGACCCCAGACCCACTGCGTTGCTGCTGCTGTGGGCCTCGCGAGCTCATTTGTGCCTGGCTGGTCCCCATTCCTCTCTCCCCAGTGTTGAGTGTCTGAGCTGTTGGCCTCTCTAAACAGTTTGGCTCGTTCCCTCAGTAATAGCTTTTATCTTCTGCAATTCCTCTCCCAGCTTGTGCCCTTCCTCGTGCACTGCCTCCCCCCACCACTGGCCACTTGTGCCTCCTGCCCCTCTCCCCACACCTCCAATGGCAACCTGGGGACCCGAGCTGCTCTGACCCCCACCCCCACCTGCCTGGCGCCCGCCTTGCTGCAATCAGAGCCTGTGGGCCAGGGGACAGAGAGGTGCTGACAGGTCTTTGGTCATTACAGTGTATGGCCACTAGCTTTTTATATGTATAGATAATAGAAAACTTGACTGTGGTCAATGTCTAAGTTAATACAAACTTCGAAGGTTGAACAAGTCATTATTTGTATTACTTATTTACATTTTTATTTTATTTTTGGACAAACAGCTTACTCGTGAAATATACAAAAGTAATGTTATATATTTTTTTCAATAGAAACAACAAAAAACTCAGGCACAGTTTTCTCCTTCAGCCTGGAGATATTCCCATGACTGCCCCTTCCTTCCTCCGTTTCTGTCAGTGCTGGAGCCCCGGGTTTGGCCGTCTATAGGTCAGATGGAGAAAATAGGGAAAAACTGCTATTTCCTGACAACATCTACTGTCGGAACACAGGAATTTGTAACGCTGGTAGTTAAGAATTTATAGGATAGTTAATAAAGCATATTATAAGTTATGCTTCAACTGGGACTGTAGCCAGAAATGAGTTGTTGTCTACCTAATTAGTTAGACTAAGTCATTTTTAATACTTGCGCCAAATTATTGCACATACTATTCAACTATTAATATGACTAAGACCTTGAGTGGTCTATAAATTCTTCTCTAAAATTGCTCATGGACTTCATAGCTTTTTTCCCCATGTGGACTGAGAAGGTTTTATTCAGTGGTTTCCATTTGCCAACACAGAGGGCTAACACTATGTTAGGGCTTATTGTTTGTTTGCTTGTTTGCCCACTTTTAACTTTGAAAGAAAAGCAAGATTTTTTTCCCTATTGATCATCAAAAACATCAGTGTAAGTATCCAAAGCTATATTTTTGGAGGCAATTTTTAAAATTGTACTTACAATTGAACTTACTTCCATTTAGTTTCCTTACCTGAGGTGAAATGAAATTGTTATTCCCATTTGGAACATATCAAGTTTTTAATAATCCCCATGAAAATGAACTTTCTAAGATTATCTTTTTATCAATAGTTAAATTATGTTATGTTTTTAATTGGACTCTAAGTCACAGCCTCTAGCTTCCCAGAAATGTAATGGTGTTGAATTAATTTAAAGAGGCTCAGAGGAACCAGATATGGAAGGTTGTCACTACGATAATGTAGTTTTATGATTAGATCATGGAAAACGTTGTAGAATTTTGAAGAGACTTTTTTTAACCCTTCTCTTTTAAAAGAGCTTGCATCCACTTTGTCTCAAAAGATGTGCATCGTTGGAGAGATTTCTAAACCTATAGAAAATTAAATGAAGTAAATGTCACAATACAAATAACAGAAAACCACATTAAAATACACAATGGTCTAGAAATTAAAGTAACCAAACACAAACACACACACACACACACACACACACACACACACACACACGCATTACCAGTGCATACAATAAGCTACAGTATCAATTGTAATGCAGTGTTATTTGAAAATTTTCCTATATGCTTTGCATAATAAGTAACAGATATTTTAGAATGGGCAAATTACTTTGAGTATTGTAATTATTTTACTAGTTTAAATATTGAATTTGTAGTAAATAATTCTTGTGTTTTTATATTGAAAATTTTAATTATTCTTTTGTCCAAGAATTCTCTCAGAAAACAGAGAAAGAGCATGTGAATGCTGAAAAGGCAAAAACTGTATTGACACTGAAGAAATTTGTCCCAGGTCTCAAACAATAGATCATTGGGCCGATTAAAGTACTTTGCAGTGGCATACAGATAGAAATGAATTTTTTTAATTTTATATATATATATATATATCCCCATTGACCCCATCAGCCCCTCTCCTGCCCCTTCCCAAAGCCTTCACTGCTCTATTGTCTCTTCATTTAAAAATATTTGTGGAAAACTAGATAAAAGGTACATGGGATCTCTCCATATTATTTCTTACAATTAAATATGAGTCTATAATTTTTTTGAAAGGAAAGTTTTAAAAATTGTTATACAATGCTAATAATGTTTTTACCATCTGTATGTCACTCAATGCAACGACATATACTGAAGTATTTAAGATACACTGTATGTACTTGACAGTGAAAGAGATCCTGCTCTAATTCTGTGATTATGTTGGCATTTTTGGATAATGACTCAAAGCAACTCAGTATTAATTTTTAATAATAGTGGAGATGGGGGCATTCAATATGGAGATAGAAGGCAACTTTACTACATTTGTTAAATTAATTCATATTATTTGCAAACTGTAAGAAAGTGGAGGGGAAAGCCTTCTTTAAATACATCCGTCACAAGAGCCGGGGAGAGAATGTGGCTCTTTTATTTGATGGGATGAGAAAGCTAATAATGTATGACAGTAAAAAGGCAGAGGCTTTTAACGCTTTTTTTAACCTTACAAAAAAGGTCAACTCTGATCTGGAAATGAGAACAGCCAACACATGGGAAAGAAGGGCAAAGAGCCAAGTGCAAAGCAGAGGGAGCTGGTGACGAACACACTCAGATGGTGGTGCAGTCCCTGGTACTGTGACCTTAAGATTCTGAGGGCGTGGGCTCATCATCTCTTGACTGATTTGGAGCTATTTGGGGGGGGAGGAGGAGGGGCAAGGAGAGGAATGAGGAGACAGACAAATAAAAGATTGGCAAAGTTACCAAGACAAGAAAAAAGACAATATTTTATCTTAATTTAAACACAGAACAAGACAATTCTACAACTAAGCAGGCTAGTTTCATTTTTTATGAAGAAAGGACCAGTTTATTATTTCTGCGTCCAATTCAATGGTTACTTGTACTTAATCTGTAAAAGTATTTGGTAGTGTTTACTGAATGCCTCCTCTGGGTCCAGCGCTGATGTAGGTTGACTCCTCCTTTTATAAATGTAAACTCTACGAGGAAAATGAACTTGCCTGAGATAAACCAGACAGTAAGTGCTGAACTGGATTTGAATCCAGACCTGCTAACTCCAAAGCCTCTTCTTCCCATCAGAGAAACCAGCTCTGAGAATTCTTGCTTTTGATAGGGCCTTTAACTAATTAAAACAATGTCAAGTTCACTTAAAATTGAAAAGCAAGTTATTTTTTTTAATTCCAAAACAAATAGCTTGATTTGAAATACATCCTGTTATATGGTATGAGCTCCACAAGAAGACATGTCAATGAATCATCATGTTATACTGAAAAAAAATGTGACAGAGGTGGTGTTGTCTTGTAGTTCAAAATAAGAGTAGGATTCCTGCTCTGCCATTGACTATCTGATCATGGGCAATTTCACCATCTCCCTGAGCTTCAGCTTCATTGTACAATAAGGGAAATAATATTTGTTCTTACTTTAAGACTGTTAAGAATTCATGAGATATGCCCTAGTTGGTTGGGCTCAGTGGATAGAATGTTGGCCTATAGCCTGAAGGGTCCCAGGTTCAATTCCAGTCAGGGGTACATACCTGAGTTGCAGGCTTGATCTCCAGTAGGGGCATGCAGAAGGCAACCATCCAATGATTCTCTATCTCTCACTCCTTCTCCCCTGCCCTCTCCCTTCCTCTCTGAAATCAATAAAAATATATTTTAAAAAAAGAATTCATGAGATTATCTATATATATAAAAGCCTAAGCAACCATCTGACTGGTAACTATGACATGCAAAAGCCACCGGAGGGAAGATGCTCAATGCAGGAGCTGCCAAGCAGCAGCAACTTTGCAGAGTGCCCTCTTGCACTCTGAGACCCCTGAGGGGGTGTCAGACTGCCAGTTTTAGACTGATCTTCACAGGCCAAGCCAAGGAACCTCTCCTGCCAGAGGCAACCATGCTCATACTACAGATGCCCTTGTAGTCCTGGCATCACCCCAGGTGCAACCAGCTGGTGACAGACCCTGGGAGGTTGGCTCCAGGGCGTGTCCCACCTGTCTCACCCAGTCCTGCACTGCTGGCCACCTTCTAATTAATTTACTTTCAATGTGCACAAATCCATGCACCAAGTTTCCAGTTAATATATGTATACTATTTAGCAGTGTCTAATAGGTAATGTGTTCAATAAATATGTTTAAATAATCTCTATAATTAATATAAATTAATGATATATTGTTGAACAAATAGGTATTATCTTTGACAACTAGTTAATTGATACAAAGTTTTGTAAATATTGCTTTGAGTATACTTATTTTTTTAAATCAATGCAATATCTAACTCTAAGTACCTAACCCTATACTATTTAGATATTTTTATTTCAAGTCGATAGAAAAAATTCAGTACCTTTAAAGGTACAATGCTGCCCTAGCTGGCGTGGCTCAATTGGTTGAGCATTGTCCCATGCACAAAAGGTGGCAGGTTTGATTCCCTGCTTGATCCCCAACAGAGGTCATACACAAGGCAGCCAATCAATGTTTCTCTCTCACATCTATGTTTCTCTCTCTCCTTCTTTCCTCCTCTCTTTCTAAAACCAATAAAAACATTTATAAAATAAAGGTAAATGTCTTTCCACCTATCACACTATTATTCACTTCTAAAGACTTATTTTTTATTGAAAGTAAGATTTCTCTTATTCACTGCAAGCCCTGTACCCCATGATAGCCCTCTCCTCTATCCAGCTATTTGTTTCATGCCCTGTATTCTCTATCTTTGAAAGTGCCAGCAACAATCAGAGAAATGGAGAAAACTCTAGACTTCTCCTTATTCTTCCCACTGATACTTACTTTTTCTATTTGTGTAGCAATGGTCTCAGCTTTGGGCCCTGTCAGTTTTCAAGTCACTTTCCATGTAGCCATCTGCTGTCCCTATCAAAGGCACTCAGTGCATTCTCCCAGGTGATCAGAGGGCTCATTCTCAAAGGTCATTCTGGTCATACCACACCACTGCTTAAGTCTTCAAACATTCTATTGTTCTAAAGATAAAATCCAAATCCCTCAGTATAATAATAAAAAAAAAAAAACTCTTCATGGTGGACCTTATCTTCTGCCACTGATTCATTCATAATTTTTTACCCTGTCTCTATCATCTTCTGCTCTTTGCCAAATCAAGATCATTAGATTTTAAAATCAAAGGCTGAATGTAGGTATTATTTATGGCTAGCTGTTCCCCACATCTGTTCTTCCATTTATGTCTTATGAACCTTTGTAAATGGACAGTAGCTGCCTACTCAGGGACTGTATTTCTTATGCTCCTGTTCAGCAAGTCCTGGATAGATGACTTATTTCTAGTCATTGGAAGGTAAACAGAGGGCTATATCCTACTGAGCCATACTATGTAGAGCCATAGGTTTGTCTCCCACACTCTTTGCCTCCTGCCTCCAGCAGGAAGCAGGTGATGGTTGTAGAAATCCTTTTCACATCCTGTGTGGTCCAGGGTTCAGTGTCAGGGTTCAGGATCTGGAGAAGGCACACACAAATGAAGAGAGACTAGAAAAGCATCAATTTGGGAATAATGGGGGTCAGGCATCAGTTCACCTCTAGGGGGAGTACACCACAGCACTGGCCTTGCTATCCCCTTTTATTAAGACTATGTGATACACCCATATCCTTTAGGTCAGTAAATTCCAATAATAGTCAATCAACAAGAATTAACATAAGACTAAAAAGTGGAAGCTGCTTCAACTATCAATGTCTCAACTAAACAATGAGTAAATAGCTCTGACCTTTCAGAGGTATTAAGGTTAACCAGCCTTCCTGATTTTTCTATTCCCATCTCTGTTAGTGAGGCAATGACTGGTTTCCTGCAATGGTGATGAGAACCCAACTGAAGGCAGCAACCCAGCAGAAAGAGCCCAGCCCTGACTTACCACACACAAGAGACACCTGTGTCCATCTTCAGATGACAGGGTGCATCTGCTCATTCCATCTGAACCATTATCCATTTTGCCTCCTTTTAATCCCCACATTTCAGCCTGCTCACCTTAAATAACCCCACATTCAACATGCTAACTTTATCAGGTTTCTCATTATTTTTGGAAGAACTCTAAATTTTCCATTGATCAGCTTAGGCTTATGATATGCATGTTTATTCTTCTTCTTGACAGAGGGCCAATTCTTAAAAGTTTATAAATATTTCCTTAATATGAAGGCAGAGGTTCATGTCAGAGAAAAGGAAAAACAACTATTATAAACAGCAGTAAAAGAGCATTAGCTGAATGAACATGAAAGAGAACACATAGCCAGAGTTTCTATGTATTCGTTTGCATGTGAAGCCTGTCTCTTCTCTGCCTAATGACTGACTGTAGCAGATAGTCATAGCCAATAAAATAAATTAATTCACACATTGTACTTTTGCAAAGTATGTTATGCTTTTAATATGACTTTTAAAAATATTTTTATGATTTCACAAGTTTTTGTGTGTGTTTTTCCATGAGCCTTGGATTTTACCTGGATGATCAAATTTACCTTCATCTGATGAGAACTCTTCACTTAGTACTTTTTTGAGAATAAAGGTGTAGGGGAAAAAAATTAAAAGAATATGCTAGGACCTTTTTTATATAAAGTTTTTTTAAATATATTTTATTGATTTTTTTACGGAGCGGAAGGGAGAGGGATAGAAAGTCAGAAACATCAATGAGAAACATGGATCAGCTGCCTCTTGCACAGCCCCTACTGGGGGTGTGCCTGCAGCCAAGGTACATGCCCTTGACCGGAATCGAACCCGGGACCCTTCAGTCCGCAGTCCGATGCTCTATCCACTGAGCCAAATGGGTCTCGGCACTAGGACCTTTTTTTTAATTTGAAGTAAATTAGAAAAATCTTGTATTCTTAGATAATGTGTTTATATAATTTTAATTCTTCTTGGATCTAGTTATATCAAAATCTCTGCTATACGCAATTCAAATCCACAAATATTATCTCTGTCTTATACTATTACTCTCTATTAGGAAAATACTGATGTTCCCTTTTTTGGTCCTTTCTTTGGTTTGGGGCAGGGTAGAGGGAGAGGGATTTAGAGAAAGGAATCCTGAGCTAGGATAAGCACAGGCTCCCATGGTACATATTGTGCTGAGACCTAAACCATCTCCATTTTTAACTCCTTCCCTGTCTCCTTCCTCACTCCACCAGGAAACTCTGCAGAAACTTACATTTCCAAATCAAACACACCACATTATATAGGAATTTTGAAAAAGTATTGGTAAGAAAAATAACAATTAACAATTTGTTTTTCACCCTATCCAATTTCTGTGTTTTTTCCTTATTGTTATTTGTCTTAACTTCCTAGGTCATGTCAGGGAACCTGGGACCCAAAATTATTTTGTTTTCTATTTCTTCAAATTAAGTGTAATTTCAAAACTATACTCAGTATGAAATTTTTCCAATAACAAAATTATGTAAAACCCCATGGTGTTCATTATAATTGCTTTTTATTTACATCTGAATGTCTGCTGCTCTGGGAAATTACAGCACTCTCATATTATAATATATCTTTATTATTAACCAATGCTAAGTATTTTAATTGATGCTATTTCAAATTATAATTGCTACCTGAATCTATTCATGGAATTTAGATTGTTTTTAAATCTAAAATTGATCTTCATTATTACATTGGATTGTTGTCATACATCTGTGATTTTTTTAATTGCAAATAAGTTACTGAATGGGTATTATAAGGACAATTTAGCAATTACATAAATTGCTTCTTAAAACTTCAAAGGAGATTTGTTTGCCTTAGAAGATCAAAACTGTATAATTCTATACTGACACATATTTATGTGGATATTATATATATCATCTGTATGTGTGAGTTGGAATAAATTACCAGGCACAAGTGATACTTAAATGGACACAAGTAGTGATGATCAGAAGGTGTGACTTACTTCATATTAATATAATAGTCTACTTGAAGGAGGAAAATGTTCAAAGTATCACCATTGGCTCTTAGAAAGATACAACTTGTTCTTGTCCACAGAGGACATGGTTACAATCTTTGGCTCTTCAGGTATAGTCCCCAACTATGTATTGTCTGACAATCCCCAAGTCACTACTCCACTCCCAGGCAGCAGGGCATCACCAAAAAAGTCCAGAACCGTGGAAAATGGGACTTTCCTAATGAGTCTATATCACCTAATTTAACTGACTGTTTGGCGCATTTAGCAGACTCCTATTCCAGAGAACATTTCCTGAACTTTGTTTTAGACTTCCAGAATTGTCTTCAGGTCCCCAGCCCTTTCCAATTCTCCCACTCTCAACGAAGATGAAGACCACTTGGTGAGAGCCTTGTGGATACTAGAAAACAGTTCTGCACCCTCGCTCTCTGGCTCCTTTTTCCTGTGGGTTCAGAGACAGGAAGCCAGACCATGCTCCCCTCCAGCCTTTCATTCATTCATGCACAGTTGTATCCTTTCTTCCCACTAAACTATGAGCCAAGCACTCAGTGGGATTAAGGATGAATAAGACCTGGTCCAAAACTTGAGAATTTTACTCTCTCTGGAGAGAAACTTGCAAGTAGGTGATTGTGATCCAATGTAGCAGTCTTGAAAAAGAACAACCAGGTAAGAAAGTGGGAAATGCAAAGGGAAAACTAAAATTAACTTTGTTGGGACTGGAAGGAAAAGCAGGCAGGAAGAATGATTTTTAACGACTCAATGCTTGACTTTAAAGATATTTAGAATTTGGGCACGAGGAAAAAGTGAAGGTGGTAAGGAGAGGTGGATTTAAATCATTTTAGGTAAAAGAAGTCAGAAGATGCAAAAAACTTCTGTACTTGGGAAATATTAGCTGCGTGGGGGCTGGGTAGATGAGAAAAGTGGTTGTGCTGTTGTCTATTATAACACATGTCTTTTCTAACTCCTCATTTCATGCAAGACAGGCCTCATGGGCAGTCTTAGTGCCACTTCTCACACCAACACTCTTTATCTCTTTTTCTTTCCTACATTTGCACGTACCAAGCCACTCCCTAATTCTGAGGCAACCTAAGGGCCTCTTTTCATTCTGCCTCATTCCAGGCTGCCTAGTGTTGTTGGAGAAAATTAAATCTCTGTGCTGATTGCTTTCATTACATTGTCATGATGTCCCACCTCCGCTGGGCTTTCACAGACACTGGCAATCCCTTTGCTCCTCTCTCCACAGCTAGTTCCCATTGCACAGCATCTGTTCCAAATCTGTGTAATTTTCTCAAGTCTACTTTAATTAAAAACATTCTGAACATGGTTTACCAGGCTCTCCAAAATGTGGCTCCTTCCCACCCCCTGGTCCCCTCTAGGACTCTGCTCCCTCTTGCTGTTCTAGCCTCTGGCCACACTGATACTTTTCATTTCTGTCTTGTCCTTTTGGATCTTCCCTTCACTGCAGTTTAAAGTCTTTCTTTGTTTTTTTAAGGAAACACTCATTCTTCAAAGTTACATTGTTGATGTGCCTTTCCTGACCTCCTATATTAGCTTAGATCCCACCGTGACATTTTTAATATTCTGCACATTTTTAATGATTTGTCCAAAGCCAGCGTTTCTCTTTAGGCGGCTAACTATGAACAGATAGTGACAATATTGCCTCATTTAACTAATATGTCTCCAGCACATGGTACAATGTCTGGTCCTTGAGAACTCCTCCATGACTACTATACATTAACTAGAATTACAATGGTGCCATTGATCATCATATGTGTTCATTTTACCCACAGACTGTAGAGACCTAGAATATCTTGGCTATACAGAATCTGTGATAGTATAAAAGGTACATCACATCATGTTGACAATGACCTGGGGCAGAAATGCTTCTCATACCTTAAAAGATATAAAACAGGTAGGGTTTATGGACACATGGCTCCCTTGCTCTTGCCCCTGATGGAATCAAGATGTTTTATTCAGCCTTAACTGGTTTGGTTCAGTGGATAGAGCATTGGCCTGAGAACTGAAGGGTACCAGGTTCAATTCCAGTCAAGGGCATGTATCTTGCTTGTGGGCACATCCCCAGTAGGGAGTGTGTAGGAGGCAGCTGAATCGATGTTTCTCTCTCGCTGATGTTTCTAACTCTCTATCCCTCTCCCTCTTTGTAAAAGTATCAATAAAATATATATATATTTTTTTAAATGTTTTGCTCAAAACCAAACCAAGAACTATAAAATTAAATACAAGCAAAATAAGGTGCCAGCCCTTGAGGTAAAGGTGTTGATAACTCAGATATCATGTACTTTAGGGATGAACTGGACAAGTCCACTCTTGAGGACTGTGGAAGCTGGGATGTTTTTATTTTTACATCATTCTCATTCTCTAAGCTGATTCCCGTTGATATCCTCTCCTGTTTGAGGTCTCTGTCTTCCATCTGAGAATTGAGGTTTCCCTTTTGCTGCAAACCTGGTGAACAGTTGGCTAGGAGCCAAAATTGCTAGCTTGCATGCAGGACAGTGAGTAAGAAGCAAAAGGAATGAAGGTAAGCAGGCAAGTCAGCAGCTATCTCTGGTATAATAGGTCAGTCTCAGTTTCAGGCCACATTCAAAGAGATTTGACTCATCCATTCACTCCTTTATTCATTCAAAATGGGAAGAACAGGGAAGAAGTGCAACTTTGAAAGTGCTGAGGGGAGCTGATTGGTATACTGAGCTGTGCCATTGAAAGAATTTTGTCCTGTAACATGGAAAGAAAAGCACAAATAGTTTCTGTCCCCTGGGGAACATGACTGCTTGGGGTGCATGTCCTCACCTTTCTCCAGTAGCTTCAGTGTCACTACTGTCACTTATTATCTGCAGTTCCAATGGAAAGAGCTCTATCTGTTCTCAAGTTTCTCAGAAACACTAGAGTTGACACCCAGTAGTCCAGATGGCATCTTATGTTGAGCTGGGCCATGGGTTCATGAAATGTGCTGTGTGGCTGAGTCCTGCATCACTGACTTGCCCCTCCAGCTTAAGGGGCTTTGTCCATATGGAGTAGCTTGAGAAGAGGGGGAGATAGGCTCCCAAGGAAAAATGGTATCCTTTTATGGAAAAAAAGGGAAGAATGTTGAAGAGACAATGATAGTAAATGCCCACAATGAAGAAGGTGTTCTAAGGAAAGGGATTTATAATGCTGGCCTGAGTCAGAGAGAAAGAGGACATGATGTTCCTCTGTATTAGTTAGGATGTTTGTGTTGTCGTTATTATTACAAGATCTAGAAAGGTAACGTAAGGTGACTCAAAAAAGAAATGATTGGCTTATATTCACACAACCATATAAGAGTGGTGCTGGCCTCCGGGAGCAGGTTCAGGGATAAAAGTACTTGTCAAGACTTTCTACTCTTGTTGTTTAATTTTATTTTCTTCTGCCATTGAACTTTCTTTATCTAGTGGTAAACACGGCTCCCTGGACTCCTATCCTTATATCATCCAAAGGAGCAGAGCATTTTATTTTCATTTTTAACCTGGATAATCTGAGGGAAAACAATTTGGCTAGCGTGAATAACTTGTTTCTCTTTTGACCGATGAGGAAAGCAGAGTCTAGGAGCAGAAGCAGAGCTGCTTGCAGAATAAAGGTGATGTCACCAGCATAATCTTAGACTTTTTGTACAATGGACTCACAGGCAGTCTGGTAAATTCTAACCATCCTAATAATAATGCATTTACATACATAAAATGCAACATATACGACTACAAAGGAAAGTTAGGATACTTCAATAGCTATCAAAATGTCTAAAAATAGTTTGTTATACTAATCTATGTGCTTCATTAGTAATGCATTAAATACTATGATACAATAACAGACCTAATTCCTACCTCATATAATTTTGAGGTGTTGATGAGCATAAATGATATCTGCCATAAATATAATGTGATGTGAAAATATCTGTGATTTATTTTGGTAACACCACAGTTACTGTCACTATTAGTGTGGTTTGTTGTCTACATTCAAATTTGAAGAAAATCATGAATTCTAGCTTTAAGTTAGCAAAAATGAAGTTGTAAATTTTTTCCCACTCAAGTTGTCAGTCCCTTTGAACCCTGTTCAGGATTTCTTCAGGATTCATGGGCTGCAGGAGCTGGAGCGCCAGATGGTCAGTGAGGTAACAATGCAAAAGAACCTTAATTAAAAATGGATTTCAGGAGCTGCTGGATCAGGCTGCCTATCTTCATCTGGATACTTTTATAACAGGGCCAATACTTAGATCTGTTTTCGTATGAAAGGACATTTCACTAATATTATAATCACTGCAACCTTGGGAATT
The DNA here is from genome assembly GCA_027563665.1 of Antrozous pallidus. NCBI lineage: Eukaryota > Metazoa > Chordata > Mammalia > Chiroptera > Vespertilionidae > Antrozous > Antrozous pallidus. Next base: position 45,732,914 of record CM050510.1, read on the forward strand.
GTATTGGATTGTGGTACCTTCTTTGAACTTCCTCTTTCTTATATGTCTCACCTGAAGAGTGAGATGATGTGTGATGTCTCTATTGAGAGGAGGTGGTTTCTCAGATCTAAACCTTGATTGGAGTTGAAAAGTCTTAAGTGGCTGTCAAGGCTAATGTATAGCAGTGAGCCTGAGCACCAGAGCTTAATATGTCAAAAGAACATGCTTCTTCAAGGAAAGATGAAAGGTTTCGCTGGTCTGAATGGGAGTCTGGAGTATGGAATCAGTCCAGAGCCATGTGGACACAGTCTTAGGGTTTAGATCTAGAACCAGACCAACCTTGGTGACAGTTGACTATAAGAGTCAGGAATATCTACTTCAAGAACCCAATGACTTTCAAATTTTTCCTTATTTGTCTCTTTTTTTCAGTGTAATTTAAATTATTTTAAGACTAAATAAAGCCTTCTTCAGCTATGCTAAAAAGAACTACAGGAATAATCTATGATTGGAACAAAATTTTTGCAGAGCAGTGAGGAATGCACCCGTGGAAACTGGAATTGGAGGCCATAGTAATTTATGTGGCAATAATGGTCCAGGAAATAAATTAAGGCTCCTTGATCAGCCACTCCTTGCTAATTGGCAGTCTCTTTTTAGTGTTAAATCTTAGCTCTTTTGAGTGGGTTTCAATAAGAAAACATTTAGCAAAGCATTAGTCAGATTATAGTGCACTCACTTGGGGACAAAGCCAAAAAAACCAATCTAATAAAGACTGAGTAACTATTGTGGGTCAGACATTATGGAAGGCATCTTACATATATTATCTTATTTAATCCTCCCCCAGACCTTGTGAAATTGCCACCATTATTTCCATTTTACAAGTGAGAAAACTGAAACTCAGAGAAAGTGACTAATTTATTGAACATCGCACAGCGGATAAGCAGCAGAATAGTGTGGGATACTGGGATGCCTGGCCACAAACTTAGAACTTCTGTTATCTACTGAAGAGCCTTTGCCAAAAATGCACACTTGTTCACCCAATTTTTTCCAATACCCATTGGCCAGCTTCCCTGGGCCTCAGGCAACTTGCCAATAGAAAAAAAAGTGCCCAATCTTAGAAACCTGGAAATGGACCTTATATGACCTCAAGGCACATGTGCTTGTCATGCTTTTTGAAAAAAAAAAAAGTCAAATTATTCCGAAGAAAGAACAAAAGTTTACAATTTTATATGTCCTTAGTTGAGTTATATTAAAAATCAATATTTTAAATGATGATCCTAATTACTGAATTATACTGAGATCAGAAAAGTATTATCTACTTTAACTCTACTGTCATACTGGGAACCACAAAAGGAATGTATGTAAAATAACAATTTTCACAATACGAATATTTATCAGTGGGGAGCATGGGAGGAGGGGCAGACAATTTAAGCTTTATTTTTCTTGAGTTTCAGACTGAAAGAACTATTGCATAGAAGTGAATAGAAAGGCACATCATGATTACTTATGACATATTGGCACCACTCTCAAATTAATCCAAACATTTAGATCTTCAAAGCAGGTCACTATTTTTGGATGATGGCAGCAATTATTAAATGAATCTTATCACACCAAGTGATTTATTAGCATTTCTAACAAAATGTATAGCAAATGTCTCTGCTATTCAAAGGAAATAAAATTATTCATGGATCTCTTAATTTGAATTTTCTCCAATTATAAACAGATTCCCCTTTGCACCCAACCCCCTCAAACCTCCCCACCCAGCCAAATCTAAGTTCATTTACTATTCTATGGGTAGAAAAATGTTTAAGACTAACAAAATACCCACAGTCTGTAACCTCTATTGGAAAAGGCCTTGATTACAGTAATATTACACGCAAAAATGTGTTGTTAAAAGGCATTGGACAGACATAAAATCTAACCTTTGGAGCTGAAGAATACTTAATATTCTCCCCATGATCATGCAGGGGGAAATTCTCTACTATGGAATAGCTATTTTCCTGTTAAGCAGGCTATTTCATCAATGATTTATTCCCAAGATGTAATAGGTCATTTAAAACGGTGGTTTAAAAGTTGGGCCTTTTTGTTTAATTTTCTCACAGGCGGTTGGTAATTATCATGGTCCTGCAGTTTCTCTGGAATGCCGTGGAGGGTCAAATGCCAGTGGAACCCTGCTTTATAGGGTAATTAAGACAGTCGACATGGTTATTAAATACATCATTCTAAACTAAACTGGAATGCTGTGAAATAAAATCCAAAATCATAAATAAAATGTGGGCATTCCAGCAAGGGGCTATGTGTGAAAAGTTGGGGCTTTGTGCCCTCAGAAATAGCCCTTGCCCACTCTAACTCCCCAAGATCTGGCTGCCACAAGCCTCTGAGTTTGTCTCTTAGAGAATGAAGCTGAAATAAAAGCTGCTACTCCACATATACTGGAACTTCTAATTCCCACTATTTCATGTTACATAAAACAATGTAAAAATGCTCTGAATATCTCTGCAAAAATCCAATGCTGGACAATGTATGATAAATTAAGTCGCTCAGTGTGAAGTTGGTAGGTCTAGCAAATGAGTTTTAGGTAATTTGTTGTTGTTTTTCTTTTAAAATACATTTTTATTATTGATAGTATTATAGATATCTCTCATTTTCTCCTTTCTTCCACTCCTTCTAGCCCCTCCTCTATCCCTCTCCCCACGCTTCACTACCCTATTGCCTGTGTCCATGGGTTATGCAAATAAGTATGTATGTTCTTTGGCTTGTCTCTTCTCATCCCTCCAACACCACATCAAGATTTTAAAAAACAAAACATTATCAAGACTCATTCCCTTTGTAAGGTCTTTGCAATGATTGTTCGGAGCTGTGGGTTCATGCTGCCTAGCAGAATCTCATCTGTAACGGGCATAACCCACTGTATAATGACTACTTCAAAGAAACCAGGAGCAGGCTCTCTGAAGGCTTGTTGACGCTGATAATTCTAAACAGTGGTGATAGGTAAATATTGTCAGCAGTAGAGATATGAGTCTTCCAAAGATGTGTCTGTCTTGTGGTCATAAGCTTTCACACTCAAGAGCCGGGTTTCAGTAATTTAATTTCTTCCCAGAAAATGTGATGAGTATACAAAAATGCTGGCAAATGGCTGGCCAAAATGAGAACAAGCTAAAATATAATCTTTCAATACAATCTTTCCAACCTATAATATCCTGCCTACAAGAGATTTTAAATTATTCTTCCCTTGTGAACTGCCTGGAAGGGTTTTACCCCTATATGCATGTTTCCAAGCAAATGCATTGGTTTACTAGGCAAAGGAAAAGCACTGGTCTTAAACGGGAAATAAATATTTCTAATTCTAGCTGTAAAACTAGAAGCCAAAATGTGTAGTTGACAGGCACGGAGCCAGTTAACTTCAGATCACTAGCCTTTTCCTTAAAATCAGTCTTCCTATTTCCACATGGAACACATTTTGAGTTAACAATGTGTAGTTTGGCAAAGGGATTGATTTTTTTTTTTTTTTTGGCATGAAACAGTTGTCTCATTTTTTTTTAATGTATTTTCTGCCTGCTCTTCCATACAATGTATATCAACATTACTTGGAACTTTTAAAACTGTTGTTACATCAGGAATGTTTTAAGTAATGACTGTTTTGTACTTTTACCTAAATAAGAAAATAGACATTTAACATATTCATATGTTTGTGCTTATGCCTCATATAATTCTTAACATCGCTTCAGTATACCTCAGCATGGATATCAAGTGGTAACTTTACTATATCGCATACTTTAGGAAATCAGTTTCCTCCACAAAGTCATTTAAATTTTCTTTGATGAGTATTTTTACAGGGTTTATTGACAAGATACAATCGGGAAATAAATCTGGCTGTTTCCTTCTCCTCCCTCTGTCAAAGTCTTAAAATTGAGTCATTCTATTCACAATGTATTTATAGCACTAGAAACAGGAGAGTGGAATGTGACCCATTCAGACATTTGCAGGCTATTTCCCCACTTCTGGCTCCCACCACAGAAAAGTCAGAAGAGCAGAAATGCAAATTTTCAGACATTGGTTCCACACGAAATGGGCCAGACCGCTGCACCAGCTACTGTGACGAGACCAGATAGGACCACTGCCGCCTACACATAAAGAAGACCATTAAGGAGAAGTTGTTTATTTCTGCTTCTGCAGAAATCATAAACACCAACCCTGAGGCTGACAGCGCAAGCTGTGTCCTGCAGTAAATTCTAGGACTTTGCCGGCCATTCTAAGCTGCCCAGTAAAAGTTACTATAGCTAAATCCCCTATACATTTCATAAAATAATCCCAGTCAGAAGGTGGTTTCATATTCACACACAGCAGGGTGTGCAACTGCCTATAGATCACATGCAGAATCTGAAATGTCTATTTTATCAAACCTGTGCAATTTAACCATGACCCTTCGCCAGACAATAGGCCTTCATATGCTTTGCAGCTCAGCAGACACCCAGGAATTTTGTTTGGAAGTGATAGCTACTGTCTATGTAATATTTAGGACCTATTCATGAGGCATCTGGCAGAAAATAAAAGGCTTTTCTCCACTAAAATATGCTAAAGAAGGATGTGGTCCTGGGCTGACTCCTCCTCCCCTGATTTTTTGCAAATAGCACAACATAAGAGACGGTTGTTTCTGGCTGCCCCGCTGCCTGTCGTGGCTGTCAGGCGAAATCCCATGAATTATTGCTCTTCCAGATGTAAGAGATTTTCAGGCCGCCTTAAACGGCCTGTGGTTTGTGGTCCTGGAGAGGAGAGAAACGAGATTAAGCTCCTTCTCATCAGTGCAATCTGAAAAGATCACACAGAGGACTAATAACCAGACCTCTCCCAGAGCCAGACGTGAGAGCCATGTGTTCCTATTTCAAGGTGATGTCACATTAAGCTTGTTGGAAGACAGTGATTAAGGTCAAACAATATTTGAGGGAGATAAAAAAATATTTTCAAAGTGTTCAACCCTCTTCTGACGCTTCCTTGTTGCATGTGCTTCAAGGCGAAGGACCGATCATTTTCACAGATGGCAAAGAATGGGACGTGGATTTAGTCCTGCGATTCGAAGTTGTCAGCATTTCTCAACACAAGGTTAATGTGAGAAAAATTAGAAATGTTCTCATAAAATTATAGCTCGACTGTTCGTTGTAATTTAGAGGATGCATTCATCACCATCAAAAAAAATCAAGTGTCACTTTTGGTTATCTCTAAAGGTCAATTTTGAAGTTTTGATTTTTTTTTTATTCTATGAACATGTCATGTGGTCTGGAAATATTCATTAAAAATCAGCAGGTGATAGTTATGCTTTCTGATATGTAGAGTTTTTTTAAAGACATGTTGTTTTAGTTTTTGCCTCAGAAAATGCACTCCTGTATCCCCCCACAAGTGGTAAATATTAGCAGATTCAATAACCCTGGTTACCAATATTTAAAGGTTTTCATAACTATTTCCAGAATGACTCAGAAAATAAATCACACCCACCCCTAGTATGTACAGTTGAGTCCTCGGGGAGAAAACTTATAACTCATTACATTTCTATTCCCTTTGATCAAATACTATATACAGCAAGCACCTGGATATTATAATTTTAAATAATAGTTATGACACAAACTAGGATAATGCTTAAAAACCTAAGAATCTGAATATGGTTACTATTAGTTCTTATGATTTATGGCAAGGAGAAATGGTGAGGGGTTTTGTGGCATTTTGCTAGAGCTCCATTAGCAAAATATTAATTATAGATCAAGAAAATATGTTTTTAAAGAAACACCTGGAAATAATCAACAAATATATATGTCTTAGATCAGAACGTAATTGCCCCAATTCAACCTGTATAACTTATTTTTTTTAAGATGTAGCCTGTTTAAGTAATGGGGTAGGCTACCAGATGTAAAACAGCCCAGGCAAGCATCTCTTTTCACTTCAGCTCAGGCACCTCACAAAGGTTCTCTAATGGGGGGATCCCAATGAAACAGTGATGAAAACCACAGGTACAAGTGGCTTACATGAAAGCATTTATTGCTTTTCATGCATTGCATTATAGTGGAGTGGGGGGGAAAAGCCCTTCTTTGGAAATGCACTAATTATTCTACACTGGTTTGCCTCAAAGTCATTTTTACTAGGAGATGCAAGTGAAAGATCACAGCTGAAAAAAAAGGATCGTCATAACTTGGGTAGGCTCACAGGGTCTTATATTCCGTGTGAAGTTGTCTTGAACTGAAACCTATGCTCCTTGAGGATTAAGGGATTGAAAAGCAAAGACTGAAGCTGCTGTAATTTAAACCCAGAGATTCCCTGGCACAAAGGTGCAAAGTGGAGTAAACCCATCTGACCCATTCCTTGTTCAGTGAAGAATAATTTTCCTTTAGAAATTTTTACTCTATTAACATTCCAAGGGTGTTATCATCTTTAAAGCAAGAGGTCCTCTCTTGGCTTTTACTACGTGTGCATTGAGTGCCTGCAGGCATTGAATAAGTGGACATGGCTTTAAATTATGGCGTATGATACCCCTAAACAACCCCTTGTATATCAGAAATAAGAAAAATTAAAAAATTCATCTTACTCATCAATGACTTGCATTTTCTTACTTGATTTTATATTTTGTTACTTAAATATTTTGTGGAGTTTTTGTTGTATCTTTGCTTTTTGTTTAGATTCTAGAGGGAAAAAAATCCTTATTTCCAAGTCAGTGAAATATGAAAGTATTATTTATCCTTTGAATAGCAAAATCATTTCTGAGCAGTGGAAAGCTACTTAATTCTAGGCATCTATTTTCTTACATGCAAGTTTAGTCAAGATGACAGCTCAAGGAGGGCTTCAATCATTCACAGATTCAGTCATTCATTCAACAGCTATGAAGCACCTACTGTGTGTCATACAGTTAGGAACATCAGCTACAATGGTGTAATAATACACAGAATCCAGCCTTCATGTCTAGTGAGACACACACCTATTAAATTAAAAATCAACTAGCTACTTAAACTACAGTTGTTACTCCTGCTATACAAGAGACACATAAGAAGGGTCATGAGAATATGGAATTCACATGAAAGTGATTTTTGCAGATACTTGGGGTTGTAATCAGTGATTTATTCCAAGTAACTGAAAGCTTTATTTCTATAGTTTCTTAAAAATATCTTTAACTATAAACAAAAGATTTGGAAAGGCTCAAATTTATGTGTCCGAATTCTGGGTTTCATATTTAGTTTCCCACGTTAGGTAGGAAAACTAGTGAGTGTCAGAAGATAGTATTTCCAGAATAAGCCATTTCTAAATGGTTCTTACTGATTACATCCAATCCCCCTTTGAAAAGCCATATGGAGACAATAGATCATCTTAAAATATCTTAAAACATAAAACCAAAAATCCTGAAGTTTAGCTTTTGATTCTTCATCAGATCACATCAATCTTCTACTCCAATCCTGCTCAGATTTTCAGCCCATATTTCTAATCTCCTCTTTAAAGACAAAGTGTAGCATCATTTTCATAACTCTAATTTGTTAATGGTTTAAGTGTCTTATATCTTGATCTTCTCCATCTCTTTTCTTTAATTTAATGTATCAGGGTGACACTAGTTAATAAAACCATACATTCAAGTGTACAACTCAACAAAACACCATCCTTGCACTACATTGTTCATTCACCGCCTTTTGTTCACTTTCATCTATCCCTTCTCCCTTCCCCTCTGGCTATTACCATACTGTTGTCCATGTCTATTAATATATATATATATATATATATATATATATATATATATAGTTTAATCCCTTTAATCTCTTAGATTTTACTTCTTTTCATCAGATTGTTATTCTATTTAGCTAATTTTATGCCATTTACATTTCATGTCTTCACTGAAGAACCATTGAGTAATGATTTGGTTAACTTTAACAATGTTTGTCAAGCTGAATAGTATCAAGTAACCAGATCATCTGTGTACATAGATCAAATAGGCTTGTTCACTTTTCTTTTGAAGAACTCAGCTCAGTTTACCTCAAGTATTTTCAAGTTCTGTTTCCTTCTAGCCACTCTGATTCTGCTGCTCTTGAATTTGAATTCTTCATCTTTATTGAGTTCACCTTCACTCAACTTTCAAATCGAATTCATAAAAGTTTTCAAGTATTCTCCCTCTAATTCCAAAGTACTTACTGATTTTCAGATTTACAGAGTGAAATGTTAGTTTTCTGAACATGAATGATGGCTAAAGAGAACATTATAATGAGAATTTCGGGAGCAGTGTGTTTTACAGGTTACACCTCCAGGTTTAAAACCATATTTATTGTATAATGCTTGCAAAAATATAGAAAAAAATTTAAGTAAATGAAAATAACATGTAATCCAATCAAAATGGGTTTTTTTTTATCACTTTTCTTGTATGTCATATATCCTGAGAAAAAATTATTTATTTTTCTTTTGTTAATTTTAAAAAGTAGCATGTAAATGAAAGCACTACTTAAGGAGAGTAGTAAAGATGTTTAATCACTGTATTAACTTCTATTAAAGGCTCTTCTCGAGTCAAACTTGATACCTTTCATTATTGAAATTTTAGATTTTTGGAATATTTTTATAGGAATTGTTTAACATCCCCTTCCTCATTATTTCTGCAAAATTTAAACATTTTTAACTTACAAAGGCCTCTGCACAGGCACTAATATCTCATTACTCCATCATTAGTTATTAATTCATCATAAAGTAGATAGTGAGCCCGCCCCTACTGTGCATTGTTTGATTGAATAGTGAAAAATCAAAGGATATAAAAAAACAGCAACTACATCCTCAAGAACCTAACATGTTTTTTTAATTATTCCCAATGTGTACTTAAAAAGTGAATTCATTTTAATGTTAGGGAAGTAAATTTAAAATAATAAAATGAAAACTTGTCTTTGCTTCATATCACATACTTCAAAGTAAAATGCAGGGATTTGTGCATTACACTGAGTGGCCAGATTATTATGACCACCTACCTCCTCAGCATTTCATTGGGCCACCTTTTGCCTTCAATACTTTGGCGATTCTTCTTGGCATTGACTCCACAAGATGTGAAAAGGTGATGCGGAGAATCTGACACCAGCCTGATAAATAGCACTGTCCAGTGGCGTTAGATTTGATGGTTGTGGAACAAGCTGCCTGGTGGCTCTTTTAACTTTGTCCCACAAATGCTTAATTGGATTGAGATCTGGTGATTGTGGGGGCCACCTAAGCAAGGTAAAGTCTTCCTCATGTTCTTGAAACGACTGGCATGGTGCATTGTCTTGTTGGAAGAAGGCATCTCCATTTGGATATGCCATCAACATGATAGGATGAACTTGATCATCAATAATACTTAGGTATGTTGTGCAATTCAGATATTGTTCCACACGAATTAAAGGGCCCAAATCATGCCATGAAAACATGTCCTGAATCATAGCACTGCCCCCACCAGCTTGAATGATTGTACTCATGCATGTGGGGGTGCATATTTTCATGCTCTTTCTGTGAAATTCTCACTCTGCCATCTGCGTGATGCAACTGGAAATATGATTCATCAGACCACATGACTTTTTTCCAATGCTCAACTGTCCAATCCTTGTGCTCTTGTGCATATTGGAGATGTTTTATCTTGGTAACTGGAGACAGCAAAGGTGTTCGAACAGGCTTTCTGCTTCCATATCTCATACAATGCAGTATATAGCTAATTTGCCTACAAACATCAGGTGGTCATAATAATCTGGCCACTAAGTGTATTTAATACTAGAGGCCCAGTGCATGAAATTCGTGCATGAGTAGGATCCCTAGGCCTGGCTGGCAATCAGGGGCTACTGGTGCCTTCTGGATGCTGGCCGGGGCCTTCTTTCCCTGTCTGCTGGCTGCTGACTGGGGCCTTACTTCATTGCACACCACCCCCTGGTGATCAGCACATCTCATAACAAGGAATCAAACTCTCAGTCTCCCGGTCAAACTCCCGAAGGAACACTTTGCATATTTAACCTTTTGTATATATACTAGAAGCCCAGTGCATGAATTTGTGCACCAGTGGGATCCCTTGACTTGGTCTGCAGGATTGGGCCAAAACCAAATCTCTGATATCCCCAGAGGGGTTCCAGATTGGGAGAGGGTGCAGGCCTGGCTGAGGGACCCTGCTGATGCACAATTGGGGCCAGGGAGGTTGGCCAGCCAGGGAGGGACTGGTGAGGGCTGCAGAGCATGTCTGCTCCATCTCACTCAGCCCCAATAGGCCAGATCCTAGCAGCAAGCTAACCTACTAGTCAGAGTGTCTGCCCCCTGGTGATCAGTGCACGTCATTGTGAGCAGTTGAGCAGCCTTAGCATATCATTAGCATATTATATTTTGATTGTTTGAATGACCAACTGGTTGACCAGACACTTAGCATATTAGGCTTTTATTATATAGGATATATTTTAGTAATTCTAGTCCATACCTTGCCGTGGATGTTAAGTTAGCTTTATAGCAAATGGTACCACATGCTAATATCACTACACACAAGTTCAACTACCTACTGCAACAAGTTATTTCTTTTCTGCAAAGTAATAGAAGTCAATAATATTGTAATGACTATGTATGGTACCAGGTGGGTTCTGGAATATCGTAGGGAACACTTTGTGAAGAATATGATTGTTTAACCACCATGCTCTGCACCTGAAACTAATACAAAATAATATTAAATGCAAACTGTAATTGGAAAAAAAAGTAATGTTACTAATTACCTTTAAATGCATGGCAAATAAAAGCTGACAGTATGGCCGAAACCGGTTTGGATCAGTGGATAGAGCATTGCACTGTGGACTGAAAGGTCCCAGGTTCGATTCCAGTCAAGGGCATATACCTTGGCTGTGGGCACATCCCCAGTAGGGGGTGTGCAAGAAGCAGCTGATCGATGTTTCTCTCTCATCGATGTTCTGACTTTCTATCCGTCTCCCTTCTTCTCTGTAAAAAATCAATAATATATATATATATATTTTTTTTTTTAAAAAGCTGAAAGTATGAATCTTGAAAGTATTCTACTATCTCAAATTTGCATGTGATGTTGGAAGGAAGGGAAACTCTCTTCTGAGTTTATGGGTTTCTATCTGTAAGGGCTACTTTGGCCAACACTTCCCATTTATAACTTTAAAATCCTATCTTGAAAGTTCAGACACCCTCTCTAGCAGTAGAAGTAATTCCATTTCTATACCCCATGTGCCTCTTGAGGCCAGATCTGCCAGTAATGCTTAATTGGGTGGAAGATAGTGGAGAGTACCAGTTTATCATACAGCCAACTGCCACAGAACTTTCTCGCTTATCTGAGGTCGGACTGTGTCTGGGTTCAGAGATGAAAGGTCAATTCTTTATCCACTAACTCCCCTAGACATTCAGAAATCCCCAGTACATTACAAATTTGAACAGTTTAAGCTCTCTTAAATAACGAATCTCCTTTTCCTGTAAAGTACACAGAGTATATAGATACAGTGGAGAAGAAACATGTGAAAGGTCATAGCTGTGACCTTTTAACATCAATAGTTTTATTTATAGCCAGGTGCTTAGTCTATGGGGTATAATTTAAAAGCATGACTAAAGATAAAGGTAACTGGTTAGCTTTATAATAACTATCTGGCTATATGAAATTTGTCTTTTTACTATTGAAGGGAGAATAAAAATGATAAATAATTAACATGACAGCTATTTAAAGTACAGAATAACATATCTCAATCATTTTTAATTGAACATATTACATTTCTTCTAGATACCCTGAAATAATCTACCAGATTTTAAAGGAATGGGTTTATTTCATCATGTGTGTTTTATTTTTATTTCTATCTGTTTCCTTGACACCTGTTTAGTATCTTATCATATTTAAAATTACACATGGGAACCTGGCCAGCATGGCTCAGTAGTTGAGTGTCAATCTATGAACCAGGAGGTCATGGTTTGAGTTCCAGTCAGGGCATATCCCTGGGGTGTGGACTCAATCCCCAGTGTGGGGCATGCCAGAGGCAGCTGATCAATGATTCTCATCATTGATGTTTCTATCTCCCCCTTCCTTCCTCTCTAAAATCAATAAAAATGTATTTTAAAATAATTTATATATGTATAATAATATATATATATATATATATATATATATATATATATATATATGCCAAGTGACCAGAATGACAGGATTGACCAGTCGCTATAATGCACACTGCAGCCAGCCAACTGGCCCAATCAGGGGCAGGGCCAGCCAGCCAAATTATACATGGGAGAGTTGTAGATTATAGCAGTCAAACCCCTTTTTCCTGAAATTTTAGTAGTTTAGCAAATTGAGTGAACACAGACATATGCATTAATTTCAAAATTGTTCTCTAGCACTTTGAAGAAATGCCCAAAGGTGCACTGGGAGAAGTTCAAAGCTGTGGGAAAACCCACAGAGGGAGTAAAGTGTGAGACAAGGCTAGAAAGTATGTCATGGGCTCTGTGTGACAAGCTAAAGAGGATGACAATCTATGGGGAGGCTAGGAAAGGTTTTCTGAAGAAGAGAGCCTGACTTCAGTTCCTGAATCCCTCCTAGAGAGTAACAGGAAGCTACTATGGACTCTCTTTCCATTTTCTCCATAAAAGAGGACCCCTATGCTTTCAACCCCTTGGGCTGGGAGATAATCAAAGCCTAAGAAATTGCTGTCTCTCTCTCTTTCTCAATATGGGTGTGGTCATTGCGAGACTAAATGAGTTAACTTCTATAAATTTCAGGGCTAGTTTATAGTACACATTCACTTAATCTCAATTATAAATAGTATTACTGAATTAAATGTCATTTGTACTATTGAAAAATAAGAAAAGTCAAGGTTGTTAACAATATTTAGGTGATCCATTGCAGACAAATATATAGCTGATTATTCTCCTTTTTGTATTCATTTTACATGTCTAATATTTATCAGTAAATAAATTGAGAGAGAAATCGATGATTTCACATGATTACACATATATAAACAATGGTAATATATTACTAGTGAGATTCATTTTCTTTAACGATAATCTCCTCGCATTTTTTATGATTAGAGATTTAAGTCAGATTGTATTAGAGAATCATGCTTGTATCATACAGAATCAGAAATGGAGCAGTTATCAACCCTCCTCTCTCATATCCTATCCTCTGAGACCCACTGCCAGCTCTGGGGAATTATCATCCCCTCTACACTAATGAGTCATGCTTAGAATAAGAACTGGTCTGGGTATTTGTTTAGTCACCAAGACCAAAACACCTTTATCACAAGGAGTAATTCCTGGCTCCCACTGTCCTCAGGTTCTCCTCGTTCCCATTCTTTCCATTTTCACTAGTCAGTTTAATGACTGAGTGTCTACCATGCCCAAGCCCTACACTAGGCCCATCTGCAGAAGCTGAACAGAGTCCAAGCCATGATCTGTGCTCTTGATAAGGTTATACCCTAAAAAGAGAGAAAACAAGAGAACCAACAAAAGCACCATCTTCAGTGAACTGTTATTTATTTACATTGTAGAAAATCAGATATTTAGTGTTTAAAAATATAGATTGTAAAAGGACTTTTATGCATGCATATGAGCATAACCAATGGACAGAGATAGGGTGAGGGCATGTGCTGGGAAATGGGTGTGGCCAGGGAGAGGTCAATGGGAGAAAAAGGAAACTTATGTAATACTTGAAACAATAAAGATTTTAAATTAAAAATAAATAAAATGAAGTTTGTTTGGAGATGATATATATATCATCTCCAATATAATATATTTTATTATATATATATAATAAAAGAGGAATATGCAAATTGACTGTACCTTTGCTACACCCACAAGCCACACCCACCAGCCAATCAGGAGTGATATGCAAATTAACATCCAACCAAGATGGCTGCTGCCCAAGGCTGGGGCAGGGAAGGAGCCAGCCAGAAATTGGCCTGATCATTGGCTGGAGTCCCCTAGCCGAGGTCCTCTGCCCAAGAACGGAGGCCTTCCATCCTTGGGCAGGCTGGAGCTGGGGTGGAGCCAGCCACCCATTGGCCCCATTGTAGGGTGATCCTTGGATGCCCAAGGCTGGAAAAAGCCTCAGGTCCCCTGGCTGAGGTCCCCTGCCCAAGGATGAAAGCCTCAGCCAGAGGCTTTTGTCCTTGGGCAAGCCAGGGTTGAGCCATCAGTAGGACATCTCCTGAGAGCTCCCAGTGTGTGAGAGGGGGCAGGTTGGGCAGAGGGAATACCCACCCCAGTGCAAAAATTTTGTGCACCAGGCCCCTAGTATCCTATCTAATAAAAGAGTAATATGCAAATTTGACTGTACATTCGCCACACCCACCAGCCATGCCCAACAGCCACACCCACCAGCCAATCAGGAGCAGATTATGCAAATAAACCCCAACCAAGATGGCTGCCTCCACTGAGAGCAGGAGGAAGGCTTGGGTTTCCCCGGAAACAGAGGAAGCCAAGCTTTCTGCTTGCCATTGCCTGCCTCCACTCAATGTTACAATGTTTCAATTATAAAAGATACAGAACTGGCGGCAACCACTAAACTGGAGAGAACAGAGGCTTGGGTTTCCTTGGCAACAGATTCCGCCCGCCATTGCCCACCTCGGCCTCCACTCTAGACTACAATGTTTCAAACAGAAATGGCTGCCACCTTGGAGGGACCAGAAGACTTGGCTCCACTCCAGACTACAAAATTTCAATTGTAGACATAGATTAAGCCCAGATCCCAGGGCCTCCATTTGGGTGACTGGGGTATGTGGCTGGCCTGCAAACATCCACAGGCCCCTCACCCAGGCCGCCCCTCACCCCAAGGGGACCCCCACCCTGATCTGGGACACTCTTCAGGGCAAACCAGCTGGCCTCCCCCATGTACCAGGCCTCTTTTATCTAATTAAAGAGTAATTTGCAGATTGACCATCACTCCAACACACGAGAGGGCTGCTCCCATGTGGTCAAAGATCCTGCCCCCATGTGGACACAAGATGGCCACCACAAAATGGCCAGCAGGGGAGGGCCATTGGGAGGTTCCAGGCCATGCAAGGGAAGGCAGTTGTGGGCAATCAGGCCAGCAGGGGAGGGCAGTTGGGAGGGACCAGGCCTGCAAGGGAGGGCAGTTGGGAGTGATCAAGCCTGCAGGCGAGGGAAGTTAGGGGTGACTAGGCCAGCAGAGGAGGGAAGTTGGGGGCAAACTGGCTGGCAGGAGAGCAATTAGACATCAATTAGGCTGCCAGGGTAGTGGTTAGGGGGTGATCAGGCTGGCAGGCAGAAGCGGTTAGGGGCAATCAGCGAGGCAGGCAGACGAACAGTTTGGAGCCAGCAGTCCTGGATTGTGAGAAGGATGTCCGATTGCCCATTTAGACCCAATCAGACCTAAATGGGCAGTCACACATCCCTTGAGGGGGTCTCAGATTGGAGAGGGTGCAAGCTGGGCTAAGGGACATCCCCCACCCCCCGTGCACAAATTTCGTGCACCAGTCCTCTAGTATAAAATAAAAGAGCAATATGCAAATTGACTGAACACCTGCTGCACTCACAAGCCACATCCACCAGCCAATCAGGAGCAAGTATGTAAATTAACCCAACCAAGATGGCTATGGCCACGGAAAGAGCAGGAGGCTTGGGTTTCCCCTGCAATGGAGGAAGCCAAGATTTCCACCTGTCCTGGCCTGCCTTGGCCTCCACTCAAGATTACAAAGTTTCAATTATAGAAGATAAATAAATTCCAGATCCCAGGGCCTCCGTTTGGGTTGCCAGGGAGTGTGGCCACCCTGAAAACCACCACAGGCCCCTCACCAGACCACCTCATGCCCCAAGGGAATCCCCACCCTGATCCGGGACACCCTTCAGGGCAAACAAGCCAGCCCCCACCCATGCACCAGGCCTCTAATCGTACATAATAAAAGAATAATATGCAAGTTGACCTTCACTCTAATACACAAGATGGCTGCCCCTATGTGGTCAAAAATAACTGCCCCCGTGTGGACACAAGATGGCCATCACAAGATGGCCAACAGCGGAGGGCAGTTGAGAGGGACCAGGTCTACAAGGGAGGGTAGTTGTAGGCAATCAGGCCATCAGGGGAAGGCAGTTGGGAGGGACCAGGACTGCAAGGGAGGGCAGTTGGGGGCAATCAAGACTGCAGGGGAGGCAGTTAGGGGTGACCAGGCCTGCAAATTTCATGCTGGCAGAGGAGCAATTAGGGATCAATCAGGCTGGCAGGAAAGCGGTTAGGGGCAATCAGGAAGACAGGCAGGTGAGCAGTTGGGAGTCAGTAGTCCTGTATTGTGAGAGGGATGGCCCAAATTGGAGAGGGTGCCAGCTTGGCTGAGAGATACAAACCCCATTGCACAAATTTCATGCACTGGGCCTCTAGTACATATATTTTGAGATGTGGGGGAGAGAGAGATTGTACGTTGTAGAAAGCAGGTGGTGTTGCCTCTTAAGGACTGGGATGAAGCTCAGAATGCTTAGTTTGTAAAAACAAAAAAAATCATTGTGTTGCACACTTTTTTCATATAGTATATTCTCATTAAATTTTTTAAAAGGTTATGCATTTCTTTTTCTTTTGAATAGAACAGATACCTTATATAGAATAGGAACACACATTTCTTAGTCTCAACAAGTATTTTGAAAATTGAATTACGATTTAAACTTGTAAACAATTAAAATTTAAAATTATCTTAACTTTTTTTACAACCATGAAAATAATCTTTTTTCTTGTAAATGAGTTAGTGCTGATTCTTCAGTTATACTTTTATTTGTAATAATATCATTCTATTCAAGGCCTCTAAGATTGTTCCCACATTTTCAAGAGATATTGTATTTCCATAATCACCCTACAGAGTACTTCCCACCCTGGCCAGTGTTCAATGGTTAGAGTGTTGGCCTATGCACTAGTGGTATGGAGAGGATGTGGGGTTCAATTTCCAATCAAGGGCATGTACCTGGATTACAGGTCCAATCTCCAGCCATGGTCCAGGCCCATGTGGAAGACAACCAATCATTGCATATCATTGTTTCTCTCTTTCTTTCCCTCTCTCCCCCTCCCCATTCCCTTCCACTCTCTAAAAAAGAATCAATGGGAAAAATATACTCACTCCTCTGGTAAGGATTAATTTTTTTTTAAATATTACCAGTTCCCACCAGAAAAGTCAGCACACCAGCTGCTCTGAAATTTCCATTTGGGTCTCCTATATTTTGTGCCTACCAACAGCTTATTTAATGATGTCTTGAGCAAACAAGCAATTGCATTCACTGTATTCTCCTGGTATTAAACTATATGAACATCCTTCTTTTTTTTCATGAAAATGTCATTTCTGTGGATGATTTACTTTTTAAAAATGCTCAATTTCTGCTGCTGAATAAAAATGCATCTAACTCACGGGAGGAAAAAATATAGCACCAAGCTAAGCTGATCTTAAAAATTGTTTTCAAATTAATTCCATAGATATCATGTAATTTCCCCAATAAATATATTGCCAAACTACACAAAGCAAATAGTACTAAATTTACTCCTTTCTGTAGAATTTAATTCTATTGAAAGCATACTCCCTTGAATTTTACTTAAATTTCATGCCACAAGGTTCATCTCCTTAGCTTACTACATTTTGGACTCTTTTTTCTCTACCCTTATTGACTAAGATGATTCTGTAACATGTATTAATTTCTGGAAAGCTCTTGTTCATTCTTTAAGTTCAACCCCATAACTCACTCTCTCTTTCTGTGCATACACTTTTTCAATGTAAACAGATTTGTCAGTTTTTTTGTGTTTTTTAAATATGTTTTTATTGATCTCAGAGAGATGACAAGAGGTGGATAGAGATAGAAACATCAATGATGAGAGTTAGAATCATTGATCAGCTACGTCCTGCACATCCCCTACTGGGGATCAAAACCACAGCCTGGCATTTTCCCTGACTGGGAATGGAACTGTGACCTGGTTCATAGATCAATGCTCAGTAATGGAGTCACAATGGTAGGCATATTGTCACCGTTTTAATAACATGACTCAGCACTCGCTTCCATTCATCTTTGAAGGCTTCTTTCCAAGTTCTCTACTGTTCCAGTTTATTTGTGGCAGATTGCCCTCCTTTAATTTGTATGGCTTTATGATAAATCTGCATAACTAAGAAAACAAAACTTGACTTAAAGTTTTTTTAGCTGATTGTCTTATAATCATCTGAATATTGTCTGTATCGGTGTTTATATTTTCTCCTTCATTTCAGTACCATTTAATTATATTTTCTCTTTTTTCCTTAATAACACTTGCCAGAGGATTTCCCATTGTTTGGTTTTGTTTCTGGGGTGACATTTTTTTCTTTTTTGACTAGTCATGATACAATTTTCAATTTTATTTAAAAAGTGTATTTTTTCTTTGGTTTCTTCATTTTTTCTATCTCATTTTACTTCCTTCTGCAGAGGAAATTTTTAAATGACATAAAACTAAAATACAAAATTAACATGATTCTCCATTTCACAATGTATACATATAACCATCACATTTTACACTTTAAATATCTAATAATTTTGTCAGTCATACCTCAGTAGTCATAACAAAATAAAATGAAAGCATTTAAAAAGTGAACATAATTTTAAAATACTAAAAAATAATACTTCATATCAAGAGCAGTTGTGTGTGTATGCTCTTATTTTTTTTAATTCTCTTAGTAGGTATGTGGACTTTATCACATTAAATCATGCTTGTTGATTGGTCTGCAATGAATCTATATGTAGATGGTCTTCCATTATATAATTTGAAGAGCAACAAAAATAAACCTTCCCCAAAAATATCTTCTTTGGTACCTTTGGCCAAGTCTCTCCATTCCCATGCAAATTTACACCCAACCAATAGTGGTTGTTCTTCTCAGCTCTGGCCCTCTAGCTTCAACATCCATAACAATGGCTGAGAAAGCTGCTTCTTAGCAGACAGAATATCTAATGTGGAGGCTAAGAATCTCCCAACTTAAATAACTATTCCAGTTGATTAGGAGAACAGTTATCCCAAAACCTCTCTGAAAAGTACTGCTTTGGGGATGCAAGGTGAGCCATTCATTTCCCTGGAGCTCTCTCTTGTTTGCACCTCAGCACCTGACTTTCTAAGACAAAGGAAAATCTCAAAGAAAGAAGGCATGAGAGTGATAATCCTGGAGAAAGTAGTTTTGAAGGCACCACACCAAGAAGGATGCAAAGTCACTTGATTCTCAGGCAGCAGTGTCCAATAGAATTGTGAACAGTGATGGAAATGCTTTGTATGCACATTCCCCCAAACAGGGGCCACTGGCCATGTGGCATCTGAGTACCAGAAGTGTGGCTAGTCCAACCAAGTATCTGAAATTTTAGTTTTATTTCATTCAAATTCATTTTAACTTCAGTGTATATTGATTGCCACATGTGATAGTGGCTATCACATCTGACAGCACAGGGCTGGGTTTTGTCAAAGGCTGGCATAGGAATTTAGCAAAAAGAAAATTGGTATTAAATTAAACAATTTCTAGTTCAGCTTTGTTATTTAGGATCACAGTATCAAATCTTGATATCATGCTACCCGGGAGAGTTGTAAAATTGGTAAAATGTATTTACTAATAGTTTTTCTCTCATTCTGCCAGTCAAATAAATTCCCTTCAATATAGAAACCATTGAAGTATATTTTCAAGAAATCTTAGTGTCAGTTTGGCAAATGATAGGTAGAAGAAAAATATTGGTGGTAAATTTCCTCAGTATACTCTTCAAACTCTTTCAAGCTAAATTTCCGGTGGACATTGAAAGTTTTATTATGAGTTAGAAAATTAAAAGAGATTTTTGAGTAAGGAAGCATTATTTTGATGGCTAACACAGACACCACATGACAAGGAGTGTGTTCTGTGCCTTGTATGCATTATATAATTTAACCTAAATAACACCATGAGGAACACATTGCTCTTAATCACATTTTGAGATGAGAACATAAAAATCAGGGAAGTTAAGTAACCAATCTAAAATTGCACAGCCAATCAAGTTGAAACAAGGCTGGAGACAAGGTCTGCTTGTCTATAGATCACTATGCTATGCCTCCTCTTTCTATTTAATCTTGGAGGGTCAGTTTTGACAAAAACTTTCCTCAGATGTTTTGTAATTTAAAAAGTCATTTCTACTGTACAATAATTAAATTAATAACATTTACAATAACAATAATTGCTCTTTAATACTATACTCTTTCTAAATATGGTGATTTCCACCACAGTCAGGTCCGTTGACTCTATTGAGCATCTTGATAAGTAGGGATTTGTGGTGATGGGTCTGAGATAGATTTGAGGAGAACTGAGGAAAGTTGACCTTCAAGAGTGGGAAGAGCCCTAGCCAGGTTGTCTCAGTAGTTAGAGCACTGGTCCGCTGACTGAAGAGTCCCAGGTTCAATTCCAGTCAAAGGCACGTCCCTCAGTTGCAAGCTCTATTCCTGGCTCTGGTCAGGGCACATGTGGGAGGCAACCAATCAATGTGTCTCTCTCACATCAATGTGTCTCTCCCTCTCCCTTCTACACTCTCCAAAAATTAAAGGAAAAATATCATCAGTGAAGATTAACAAAACAAAACAAAAGAGTGGGGGAAAACTGGAGTTCTTGATGGCAATTTTGAGATGGAAAATGAAGAGGAGAGATGAGATTGGAGAGGGGAGGGAGAAGAGAGAAGGGCCACTGAGTTTTACAAGGAGGGATTCAACATGGATTAAAGGGCCAGTGGTGGCCCGAGAACATTTTAAAAATCTGAAATAATTCATGTCTAATTTACTTATTTTGCTGCAATAGAAACCCTTCCTCCTCTCCACCTGTCTCCCTTTAAAACATTATTAAATTTCACTAAATTCACTAATGTTTGTAAGTGTGATTTTTGCTTGTTTGTTTTGTAAGAAAACATAGTTTCAATTCTATACTAACTCAGAAACCTGGAAATATAAGGAATGCAAATCTCTCTTCCTGACCCATCCTCCACTCCAGTAATTCACAAAGTATCTTATCTCAGGTTTCTGAGCTAGTGTAATTCAGTGTATTAGCTATTTTTCCCAGGATTTTAGCATCTATGAATTATACATGCTTTCAAATTTGTCATCTAGGTTATGTATAAATAATGCTCATAGGACAAAGCAAATACTAATGTTTTCTAATATGAAGCTTTTCTAAGTTTATGTTAACCAATATTTTACTGGTCAGAAAAATGTAGGCAAAATAAAGCACCTGAAATTCAGTGGAGCACAAGGATTTCGCATGCACAAGATGCCATATAAAGACTGAATATTATAATACTGAGTAGAATTGGAATGCTTCTGAGACAATGTCTGATTTAGTGCTCATATCAATCCTCTGTAGTAAACTAGGAAGATATAATTGTCCCCATTTTACAGAAGAGCATAATGGAGGATACACAAATAAGTAATTCACATCTTTGCTTCAAAAATTGCAAATTCTTATTTTAATTACCCCTTCTAGAAAGTTACCTAGGACCGTGGTTGGCAAACTGTGGCTCGCGAGCCACATGCAACTCTCGAGCAGCGGTTTGACATTCTGTTGACTAATGAGTTTGCCGACCACTGATCTAGGAGATGAAAAGTTTTATAACTTATTATATTTATTCCCTTTGCATAGAAAAATTACAATTAATTCATCTCACAGATATTTATTGAGCATCTATCTATGCCTGACACTGTCCTATGTATTAAAAAAAAGGATCAAACAGAGGTCTGTGCTTCCATGGATATTTTGGTGGGATTAAAAGAAAAGAAACAAACAATAAATAATATGGTAAGTGATGATACTGAAAAAGAACAATTACATGGGGAAATGGAACTTGTGGCTACAGGAATGGTGAAGGGGGTGCTCTCTTAGATGAGAGCAGATGGGAAAACTCTCTCCGAGAAGCTGCCGTCTGTGCAGAGACCTGCGGAAGCTGAGAACATCTGAGGAAACTGCATCCCAGGCAGTGGGATCCTTAAGTTCCTTGGTGCTAACAGGGAAGTATGCTTGGCTTGTTTAAGGAACAGGAAAAAGATGAGACTGGAATGGAACATATGACTGAGTTGTGGTGTGGTAGTAAGTAGGTCAGATGGGTGGGGGACCTCACCAGACATGGTTTCTAAACCATGAGAATTACGGATTAACCATCAAAAGGACTTGACCAGAGGAGGGACATCATCTGACTTTTTTTTTTAACAAGAATCCCTCTGGCAGTTGTGCCCGATGTGAACTGTAGGAGCAAAAGTGAAATAAGGGAGGAAAATGAGTAGCTACTATGCTAATACAGACAAAACATCATGTTATTCAGACTAGAGTGATGATGATAAAGGTGATGAAAAAGACTCTGAGTTTTGGATATTTTGAAAACAGTGCCTCCAGAATGACTGATAGTGTTGCATGTGGGATGTGAAAGAAAACAAAGTATTATTTTGTCCTGAGTAACAGGAATTGTCTATTACTAAGGCTGAAAATCTCTGAAAGGAATCACAGATTTAAGATTTAAGGAGCTTGTTGGACACATTAAGATTTGGATACTGATTACATACTAGAGACCCAATGCATGTAAGTTAATGAACTGGAGGGGGGTTCCTCAGCCCAGCTTGCCCCCTCTCACAGTCCAAGAGCCCTGAGGGGCCTAGAGGCAACCCAGCAATCAGGGGAAGGCAATGCCCTCATCACACCTTGCTGCTGTCACTATCAGCAGCACAAGCCTCTGCCAGCCCTGGTTACCTGAGCCTTGGATGGTCCTGGGTGGCTGGACAGCTGCCATCAAGGCTTGCCTACACCTTGGGCATCAGCTGGGCAGCTGCTATTCGAGGCTTGCCTGCACTTCGGGCTGGTCTGGGCGATTGGGGGGTTGAGGAGACTGGGGGACTCTGGAGGAAGGCCTTGCCATGCCTGCCACTCCAGCAGGGCTGAGGGGACTGGGCACTGCCATCTTGTGGCTATGGGTGCCACCATCTTTGAGGAGGTGGCAGCCAATTAGCATATTCCCTTCTTATTGGCTGTAGGTGCTGCCATCTTTGTGACAGTGTGAGAGTCAGTTAGCATATTCCCTCTTTATTAGATAGGATATCCACCTGGAAACTATGAAATGGTTTCTCTGCATAGGAATCAAAAGCCAATTCTGGATAGGTATGGGCTACAGGGCAGGGGGAATTGTGAGTATACAGAGAATAGCTAATATTTAAGGCCTTGGAGTGGGTGTGGTCCTTAGTGAATGAGAGGAGATAAAGAAGAGGATGGAAGACTGAATCTGGGATGCTCTCACAGGGCCAGAGAACAAGGAGGGCTCACGGCTGAGATGGTGATGGAGTGGCCAGTGGGGTGGAAGGCAAGATGAAGAATGTATTGCACATGGTCAGTGGGTAGCTTGTGTTACAACAGTTTCTCAATTTCTTAAAACCACTGACCATAGTCCTTTGATCTCATCAGCTCCACTTCTCAGGACCAAAGCCAGAATACTTGAAGAAGTTAGAAGCTTTCGTACAATTAGTCACCCATCTTGACGTGGTATAGCCAGAAACCTTCTCTTGAAAGTTAGACCACAATGCATGCTTCACTGCTCAGGCTCTCCCAGCTAGACCAACTCAGGCTGTATTTAGCTCTGACCCTTTTTTCATTTCAAATCCTTGAATTAGCTAAAATTAAGCTCTTATTTCTCATCACTGCCACCCACTGAGCAGAGCTAGACCTGTAATTCCCAGGAGTCAGAGCACAAAAAGAAGGATTCTGGTTCGTAAGTTTATAAACAACCAATTGTGTGTTAAAGGTTAAATACATTTAGATGTGTGTGGTCACATCACTTTCTGTTTGCCAATCTCATTTTATATAACCTGGACCAACAAAACCAACACGAGGAGAGACATGCAGGTACAAGGTCAATTCAAGGGTTCAACAAAGTGCTCAAAATGATAGAATCAGCAGATAACATGGCTCGCAGGTTGCTAAGATACCTTAATCTGGGAAAAGAATCAGAATTAAGTTTTTGTTAAGAGGTTTATCATTCCCTATCCTGATCCTTTGATAGAAATAGTCTATAGGAATCTTAGCTTAGCAATTAGATGGCTGATATAATTGGGGGAAAGTTTTAAAAAGGGTTTGAACAGAAAGATAATAGCTTAAGAATTTGAGAAGTCACTTGGGGAGAGTTGGGTCATCTTGAAGTTGCTGTCGGCAAGTTTAAGCTATTTAGAAGATTTTTCTCTTTGTAAAGGAAAAGAAACTAAGCAATAATATTCTCCAATGTGGTTTTACACCTAATGGACTAGTCATGGTCAAGTAAAGCCATTATAAAGCCCATTTAATTAAGAACAAAGTGATATTAATAAACTTGTTGTCATTTGTCCTTTGTGAAAATTTCTGGTTCTGAGTATTTCACATGCTCTATTCACCTCAAGTCATTTAATTCACATTTTATTTGGGAAAAGAAAGAGTTGCTGTTTCAAGTTCAGTTATCCTAGGCAATGTCACTAGAAAAAATAAAAGAGGAAACTATATTGCCTATTTTGAAAAATATTTGCAAGTTTTAATTTTTCATAAACCCAATGAAAAAGTTGTAAAACAAAGAGCTCTCATAATCCCTTTATTCAGATTTAATTATTTATAACTTGCCCCATTTGCTAGTAATTTATTCTCTCTCTCTCTCTCTATTTCAATAGATAAGAAAGAGGGAGGGAGAGGTATGTGTATGGGAAGCATTAGAGAGTGAGTTGTAGACATGGCACATCTTGTCCCTAATTCTTCAGTGGATATTTCCTGAGGATGAGGATATTGTTATGCATAACCACAGCACAAAGTCATGACAGTTAACATTTATACAATAGTATTGCCCTTTCACAGTCCATATTCAAAGTGGGCCAATTCTGCCAGTAAAAACACCATGTATTAAAACAATAACTTTTTACCAATCCAGGATATATTTCAGGATGACACATTACTTGTAGACATGATGCCATTTTAACCTCCTTTAATCTGGAATATTCTTCAGTCTTTATTTATCAAATATGACCTTTACATTTTTGAAGAACGCAGGTTATGATAGAAAAATATGGAAGAAAACCTAAATGTTTATTAGTAAGGGATTGGTTAAATGACATATTTTAACCACATTAAGAAAATCTATATGTTTATTAAAACTGAATAATGTTCACTTATTGGGTATGGACCTGGAAATATGGCCATGCTGTATTAAATGAAACAAACTATTTATAGAAAGATGTATAGCATAAACTCATTTTAAAATGTGTGTGTTGGTTTATAATACATAGAAAAGTATATAAATGGTTTTCTTTGAACATTGTAGATAGATTACATGAGATTTTGAACTTGATGCATTCCTATATTTGAATATTTTATACTATTCACATTATTTTTAAACTTCAGAATTTTTAAAATAAAAATAACCATGGACTGGTTATAGGCCATGGTTTTCAATAACAATAGATAGTAATAAAAGTATGAAATATATGTGGCTATGTGTCCCTTTATCTACTGGGAGGAACTGGAAACAATGTTACCCCAAAACAATGTGGACACTTAGCACCCACATCATGGCTTCTAAATACCATTTTTCTCTAAAAAGAGCCTTTCAGAAATGGCTGACTATGGCACTGTAGCTTGTATTCTACTGGGAATGAGAAAAATAAATATGAAATAATTATATTCACACGGTAATTATGGATTATGAGAGGTGTTCTGATAAAATATGATAAGAGAGAGATCAAGCCTTGTTAAGGTGGATAGATAAGGAAGGATTCCCTGAATGTGTGCCATTCAGATCGAGATCCACAGAAGGAAAGCATGTCAGCCATGTGCAGAATATTGGGAAGAGACATAAAAAACACAAAGGAAGAGCCTGGTTTAGAGGCATTTGATTGGGTCACAGAAGAGAGGAAGCCACTATGGCTAGAGCATAGCACTGTTCACTCTTGGTGGTGGTGTCCATACCGGGGAGAATGTGAGTCTAATGTGAAATGAGGTTGGAAAGATCAGCCTGAACTGGTAAACCAGTCAATTCAGATTCTGTTCTGGGTGCAATGGGAAAGTCTCATAAAGATTACATGAGAGTGGTGACATGATCTGATTCAGGAGTTATAAAGATCATTCTGGCTGCTTTGTGAAAAGTAATTTTAAAAGGTGTGAGAATGGAAGCAGACCAGATGAGCGAGTATTGTGAAAACCCAGGCAGGAAATAATGGTTGCCTGGCCAGGGGTGGTGTCAGTAGAGATAAAAAGATGTGGATCAATATCAGTTTATACTTCTGAGTTAGAAACATCTGGATTTATGTTAGATTAGCTGTGGGAGGTGGCTCAGAAAAAGGCCAGGTTAAAGGGAGATGTCCAAATTCTCTACTTGGGATTAAATTTAGAGAAGAAAATCAACAACTCCATTGTGAGCATGATAATGTTGAGATGTCCTTTGAAAACCAAATGGAAATACCAGATAAATGAGAAATTTATAATTCTAAAGATCTAATGGGATTTTCTAACTTTTTTATGAGATTAAGAGACAATATTTAAATAACATCTGTATAATTTCATCAAAATGAAAAATTAAAGGAAACCTTAGTCACCTTCAGAGTTTCTGCAAATTTAAATAGCACTGTGCTTAAGAAAGATGAAATATTGAGAATTACCTACATGATTTAAGAAGCAAATTATGAGCAAAATTAATTTTGTGAGATAGAAGAACTATAATTGAATAAAGGAGAATAAGTTAAACATGAGAAATAATTTTGTGAGCAAGAGTAATTCAAATCTGGGCATCCTTTAAGGGCTTATGAAAGATCCTTCACTGAAGACATTAAAAATGAGACTATATAAAGCTTCATTTAAAGGGGAGAAAAATATATTACAAAGGATATGGGATAAATGTTCTAATAATGTTTTAAAAATTATTAGTATTTATGGAACCAAATCCAGTGAACTAAATGTTCTACCTTTTCCCATAGTAACAACTATTGCTCTTTGTGTAATTTCTTACAGTTGGTGTAGGTGAGGTTAAATGGGCCAGTGTAATATTTAAATGCCCTTTCTGGAAGTTTTTATAATGCTGAGCAGAAAATATTAAGGTGTATATCTCCCGTAAAATGGGATGTGCCAAAAAGAAGAAGCAGAAAATTGGTGATGCTCTGGAGAAAAAAAAACACACAAAAAACTAGATTTGTCTCCACTTGAGTGAAGGTAAAAATAGATATTAGAAGAGTACAACATAACATTTAGCTGGAAAATGTCATTGTTGCAAATAAATTAATTTGGTCTTAGCAGCAAAGAATTTTCATTCTAAAACAACTCTCCTAAGCAGTCTATGTGAATATAATGAATTTTGTTTAAAAAAACTGATATATCATTTCCATTTTAAGGTTAGATCTTAAAATCAAATGTATTTATCATCCTCTTGATGACTATTAAGAAGTTGTTTGAGGCCAATTATATTCTTGATACAGAGCATTGGTCATTGTATAAAGGCGTTGAAAATATTTTTCAGTGAAAGTTATTTTAGTATATCATTTCTATAAAGGCAGTGATTTCAATTAAAAATGAGGATGGCATTTATTTCTGCATTGACACTCCAATTTGTTTGCAAAATAATTTGAAGCAGAGTATAGCACTACAAAGCTGGGAAGCAAAGCCTCTGCTATTATACAGCATTGCACATCAGTGAAAAGAGAGATTTGGGGGCTGGTTAAATGCTGTGAAAAAAAAGGAGGAGAAAAATCAGTACTGGAGTGAGTAACTGACTGATGTTGGCAGGGCTCAGTAGCTCATCATTAGGCATGACACAATCATAAGGAAATTCATAGGGTTATTCAACCTAATGGGCACGATACCCAGTAGGACTGGACATTGCATTTACTGCTTAGACTTACATAGGACTTTACAGAATCTGAACATAGTCATTGGGCTAATAGGAAGTTGGAATAGTCAAACAGTAGAATAGTGCAGTGGCCTTGAAATGCTGTAAGTAGAAGATATTCCTGAGATCCTCTTAAGAGCTTTATCACTAAAAGTAAGACCACAGACCTTATAAGAAGGAAGGAAGGAAGGAAGGAAGGAAGGAAGGAAGGAAGGAAGGAAGGAAGGAAGGAAGGAAGGAAGGAAAGAAGGGAGGGAGAGAGAGAGAGAAAGAAAGAGAGGAAGGGAGGGAGGGAGGAAGAAAACAGCTAATAATGTTGCCTGAAAGGACTTCCACATCACATGCTCATAATAGAAAGTTCTTCAGGAAAAGTGAAATCCATAGTCTTACCTCATACAGAACAATTAGTGTAGCATCCCAGCTGAGTACCTCTTTATTTCTTAACTCTGATATCGTGTAACAAAAGCAGGAACTTCCCCTCAGGCTCTCCATCTTGCTAGAACCTCCCTGAGCCTACATCTTTCCTCTCTTCCAAATCGCATTGTGAATCCCAGTAATGAAAAGCAAATGTTATCGTACAATAGTTATGTTCAGTCCTATTTTACTCATTGTATGGGCTCTCTCATTTCAAACCACATTTTCTTAGAAATACTTCTGATTTTTAAATTGAAACTAAATTGTAATGGTTATGTTGCCCTCCTGGCAAGCAAACTACTCCATTAATGAAGAGCAACATGATTGGGGACATACTGTGCTGAGTGTTGACAAAGCCCCCCCTCTCCAACCCTTGCTTATTGTCCTTACTGCTTCCCTAGAGCATCACAAGGAATGAATTCTAGAAAGAATTCTTCATATAAGTAAGGAAAATAGTTACATCCTCAGTCTTCACTTTTTTAAACAAAACAGCTCACCTTTTGAAACCAAAGAATATTGATCCTAGAGTCCTCACCATGCTGGCCATAGCCCTAGATATGTTCCAGTGTCTACTTCTTGCTCTAAACATGTGCTCACATGAACCAAACCAAGGCCCAAATGTGTTTCCCCAGGATGTGATCTTTTTTTTTTTTTTAGGAACTTTCCTATTACTATTACATTAACAACAACAGTGACCAATCAAGCAACTGGCCTTATCATTTCGTTGTTAGTTTATTGAATTTGCTACCAAAAACAACAACAACAAAACCCTACTTTTCTTTTTATGTGATGCTCTTATATATAAATTTCCTACAACCTTTCAATGCACACTCATTCAAACTTCCCTGCAGGCATTTCTGTTTAATCCGGAAGATAGTTGTGTTATTCTTTAATTCCGATTTGGTCTTCCCACAACATTCTCTCTCTCTCTCTCTCTCTCTCTCTCTCTCTCTCTCTCTCTCTCTCTCTCGCTCTCGCTCTCGCTCTCTCCTCATAATCTGCAAATAGGAAAGGCACACCTTGGTTGTTTGTGTTTATGGACAAGAGGTGAGAGCTCTCCAGGCAGCCTCTAGAGACTGTCCCAGGGGAGTCTGCACACCCCAGGGGGTTCCAATGCAATATTATCAGCCAGCAGCTTCTTCCTGCAGAAATAAAAATAAACATATTAGCAAACAATTGCTAATATTCACTTATATTTTCTGTACAAGGAGCAATTAGCTTACCCTGAGTGGAAAAGATCTATATTTACCCAAGACCATGTACTTTGTTGTTTTTATTATTTGAAAACCAGTGCAAAGTAATTTAGGATCTACTT
Organism: Antrozous pallidus; assembly: GCA_027563665.1. Taxonomy (NCBI): domain Eukaryota; kingdom Metazoa; phylum Chordata; class Mammalia; order Chiroptera; family Vespertilionidae; genus Antrozous; species Antrozous pallidus. The sequence continues at coordinate 45,762,411 of CM050510.1, forward strand.
CTTCAGGACTAAATTTACTTGAACTATCTCTTCCACCTTGACCCTGATATCTAGGCCCAAAGTAATGTTAGACAGGCCTGAGATAAATTATTCTGGAAAAGTACTTACATTAAAAAAATAATAATGATGTCCTAAGGCATTTATTACTGCATGTCTACTAAATTCTGCTTTAAGAAGAATCACAGTGTAGATACAGAAAACTATAGAAAATGTGGGAAAGTTGTTGCCATCTGATAAAAATGTTTTTCCAGCTAAAGCGATTTTTTAAAAACTGTCTCAAACTCTGAAAGAAAGGCTACCTAAGTCAGATTTTTTTCATCTTCTCTTTGGAATGGATTTGATTTATGAATGTTATTCTAATCATTAATTATAGTTGCCTTCTAGGTTATAAGGCTTGAAAATGGAAATCAGGAAGTCACAATTCTATTTACTGTTCAAATATTATTTTCTACTAGGTCCTAGCCAAAAATTAATAATAACTTAAACATAGTTAATTTATTTCTACATACCTCAGGGTATGTTAGAATAATTAGTATATACAGAAAAGAATAGAGAAAAGTATTACAAAAAAGTCCTATTTTAATTTTTATTATTATACATTCAAACCATATTTATGCATTTAAATATTTCCAAATTATTCATATTTTCTAGAATATTAGAACACTATTCCAAAACATAATTCCTGCTGAAAACACTAAGTATATTCAACATTAAGACAAGCAAATAAGTAACATACCATCTAAAACATTTTATCATTTGTTATTTGAGCAGTTATAGTAAAATCACCAGAGAGGAATATGTAGTTGCAACCATCCACTGTATTTCCAAGATGCTCAGCAACCACGAAATGAATTTCGCATCAAGACCATAATGAGAAAAAAGGCTCCCAAATAATTTCCTATTTCTCAAACAGGATATGAATGAACAGCGAAGGCAGATCATTTCTAAAAACAACATCTCATCCAATGAACTGAATCCTTACAAGCTTTGTATTAGGAACCAACATTTGAAAAAAAAACAGGCAATCATTTTTACATGTCCGGGCAATGCTTATTTTGAATAGAGTCCATTTCTTTCAGACAACAACAAACTCTTCAGTTTAGTTTTGCTGGTTCTGAATAATAATATCTACCTTCCCAAATGAATAATCACAATCTTCCCAAATTCTCCTATGAACTTGTTTGCAGAAGAAATTGGTGGTAGTTTGCCCCTTCTTCATTGCCCACCAGATCATACATGAACTCTGTGACCGTCCATGAGTATTTTTTTTCTTGTGACAACCCTTCAGTTAAGTTGAATAAAGAACTTTCTTTGGGTTTTGTTCAGAATGTTAATATTGGACCTAAGCCCTTGTGTCATGGTTAGTTATCAATACAGCTGTCTTTCCTGGTGGCCTGGGATCCAGCTGCTTACCTTCTTACTCAGGGCATGTCATTTAACCTCTTTAAGTGTCACTTTCTCAAATGTGATATGAGAATAAAAATGGTGTGCACTCCTGGGGATAATGTAAGTATTGAATCACGTAATGAATATAAAGTGCTTATAATGGTGCCTGACATACAGCAAGTGCTCAATACGTGTTTCCTGTTATCAGGTGTAAAATCTCTACTGTGCATGACACACAATATATTATCAACAAATTGGAATTTAGACCATTCCTGTCCTCCCTTAAGCCTGTATCCCTTCCATATTTGTGGATTCAGTTATCATGCAGTACATGGCCTTTGTTTATGACTTGATATCAGGGTCTCCTGGTATATTATGATTTTCTTTACATATCAAAAATAAAAGGTTAGGTGGAAAAATAAGTTTGGGCAATAGAGGACGTGTTGAAAGAGCCTTTTCACTTTCGTGAATCTATTATTGTGCTTTAGAAACCTGGACGACACCATGAAACCCTCCTAAAGCCTGCTGCACCCACTCCCACATCCACACCTTTCCCGAAAACGGGTTTTGCAACGTTGACCTTTGATAGTATCTGCTTGCTTGTTTCCATGCCTGAGGAAATGATTGGCTCTCCAGCTGCTTTCCTGTCTTTTCCCAGCACGCTAGCTGAGTTGGTGGACTATGGGGATTTCTGTCTTTATCCATTTACCTGGCTTACACATTCATGGTGTTGACTGATAGAGCCACCTCTTCCCCTGCTTCTCAGAGCTAACAGTGGGGGGGTTCACCTACAAGCAGGGACTGTGCTATTGTTCACAACCTCTTTAAGGATGGGAGAGGCTGGCTGGCAGAGAGTTCTTAGGGAAGCAGAAATCCTGTTTTGAAGAAAACAGTGCTCTTCTCTCATCCTACCCCGTTCTCCAGACCAGCAGGGCTAGACTCCCTATCACATTCTCAGCTGGAGGACAAGCCTTGTGTGTGGGGAAATCTGACCTGACAGAAATCCTGTGAGATTTTCCCCAGAAATTCCTGAGGGTGGCATTTTCTAACAGGGCCAGCCACTACTGCATCTCACAAGGGACTTAAGTGGCCCCAAATAAGAGCAAAACCTAAACCCCTGGAGGCTCCTCAAGAAGAAATTCATGAAGAACCTGAGTGAAATCCAAAATTAGATATTGCATATTTAGGAAAAATAGTAAATTATTAATAAAAGTAGTATAGGGGCATACATTTAAGGAAAATATCAATAGATCTCGCCTTGTTATTAGAGCATTTCTTAATAAAATGGACATTATATTTTAATGTATTTTTATTGATTTCATAGAGGATTGGAGAGGGAGAGAAAGACAGAAACATCAATGATGAGAGAGAATCATTGATTACTAGTAGCTGCCTCCTGCATGCCCACTACTGGGGATCGAGCCTATAGCCCAGGCATGTGCCCTGACTGGGAATTGAACCATGACCTCCTGGTTCATAGTAGGTTAATGCTGACACACTGAACCACACCAGCCAAGTTGGGCATTACATTTTCATTTGTATTACAAAATATATCAATACATCTATATTTGTATCTATATCTATGTCTATGTACCTTATGTTCATATAAAGTTACTATAGAGAGAAAATCTTGAAGAAAAAGTTTTCTAATAATTCTGAATCTAAAGATTTTGTTAGTAAAAGTTCCTAAAAGGACAAAGTATGTAATGTACCAAATAAAGCTATCCTCCTTTAAAAATATCCTCAAATTTTATTTAAAATGTTAAAGCAAAAATAAATTAGTCTGAAAATCAAAATCTAGAATTACAAATATAATACTTCTGGACCATTCCTGTCACAGCCCCTCCCATTGAATCTATTGAAGCTATTTTAGGCCTCAGTGGGCTAAATATAGGTCTGAGGGAAAGAAACAGTTCTTTGCTTTGTAATAACCACAATGTAATTGAAGATGAGGTTCCAGCCGGGAGAAGGAGTTTTCTAAAGAGCTACTTTTGCACACATTGCCACACGCAGGTCAATATTTTGGAGTGAATATCTCATGCTAACATGAATTTCACCATTTCATTACTTTTCCATCAGAGACAAACAGCCCTTTAAACACTGTATCAGAAAGTCTCTTGTCTGTTTTGCAGATCAGTCAGTTGCATCTTTGCTCACAAGTAAGTAGAGCTTCCATGTGCTATGCCCAGATTTCATGATCCCCAAAGACCACCAGGGAGCTGAAACGGATGCAATAGCATAGAACCTTTATTCAAACCGGGGTTTGGCTCCCAGCTTCTATCTGGAACAGCAGTGAGGCGAGAGGGCGAGCCCAGCAAGAACAATAGATTATAAAGGGTTGGTCATTTGGGTGGTCTTAGGGAAGTGACGTGGGTTACAGAGATAGCCTTATTAGGTCAGGGTTTTTCAGTGGGGGTCTCACAGCACAAGGATCAAGAAGTGACCTGTACTTTGGTTATGCCTTATTAGGACCTAAGGCATGTCCTTAGGGCTGCATTGGTCCACTCAGGCAGTGGTTGGGGGAGTTAGGACATTCCTGGCACCCCTGTGGCCACTCCCAGCAGGGGGGGAAGGGGAATTAGGCTGACCAGCCCCGCAAGATGGAGGATAGTCAGCTCTGCTTTGTCTTTTCACCATGCAGTGCTCAAGCTCAGATCTTACATCTAGTAGGAAAGGAAAGTCTTGCTGTCTTTCTAGATTATGCAAGTTATTAAAAAAGAAATAGAGCATCTTTTCTCCAGAGCTCTCCTTTTCGGCATAGAACATGCAAGCCAATAGCAGCAACAGTACTTTTAAAGCAGTTTGTGCAGGGTACATCTGCTTGAAGGTGTCACCTCTGTCCAAGGACCTGATGTCTTTGTAGCCAGGTGAAAAGCATCGGATGCCACAGGCCATGTCAGGAATATGTTAGGTACTGTTCATTTAATCAAAACCTAATTTTAAAAGGAAAGTAATTATTTTAGATTCACATTTTAACAGTAAAGTATAGTTCCTGAATATGTTAAATTAATTTGGCCGGGGTGGGGGGGGGAGCATGTGAACTGAAATGCATTCCCTAAAAAGTTCCCAAATCCTCTTTATAATCATTTAAAAGAGGAAAATAGGATTTGTATTAAGCTCTCCATCAGGAAAAAAATAAAAATATTACCACCTTCTGCTGAGGTGGCTGAGAGGATACCTCCCTTTAGATTTCATTGAAGAGCAAATGCCACACAAAGTATTCATTTATAGCAAGGGAACAAGTCAGACCATCCCTAGCACGGCCTTCTCTAATGGGCTTGCCTTTAATGGGAAAGTTTTAATTGAGTGATATTGCAAATATCAGAACAAACTTCAGTACATTTCCCTTTTCTCTTAATCCTAATTTGACACTCAAATCTGTCATTATGGTCATTTAGAATAATCCTATCTAATGAAAGAGTAATATGCAAACTGACTATTATTCCAACACACAAGATGGCTGCCCTCATGTGCTCAAAGATGGCTTTCCCATGTGGGCACAAGATGGCCAGAAGGAGAGGGCAGTTAGGGGGGACCAGGCCTACAAGGGAGGACAGTTGGGGGCAATAAATCCTGCAGAGGGGGGCAGTCAGGGGTGACAAGGCCAGCAGAGGAGGGAAGTTGGGAGCGACCAGGCCTGCAGGGAAGGGCAGTTGGGGAGGACCCCAGCATGCAGGGGAGAGCAGTTGTTTGGGGGGGACCAAACCTGTAGGGGAGGGCAATTAGGGGCAAACAGACTGGCAGGGGAGCAGTTAGGCATCAATCAGGCTGTCAGAGGAGTGGTTAGGGGGTGATCAGGCTGGCAGGCAGAAGCAGTTAGGGGCAATCAGGAAGGCAGACAGGCAAGCAGTTGAAAGCCAGCAGTCCTGGATTGTGAGAGGAATGTCTGACTACCTTTTTAGGCCCGATCCTATTTGGATCGGGCCTAAATGAGCAGTTGGAAATCCATTGAGGGGTCCCAGATTGGAGAGAGTGCAGGCTGGGCTGAAGGACACTCTCATACATGAATTTCGTGCATCAGGCCTCTAGTATATTATAACCATTAAGACTCAGAATAAATCTTTTACATACTGAATAGTCTTCCTTTTTATCTTACTGGACTGCTTTCTAAGGTTTTTCTCTTTTGTTCTGGAATAAATCAGAATCTTAGAGAAATTGGAACAATGAGAATTTACCTTAGTGTAAATATATGTGCATGAAAAAAATATATAGCATGTATATATATTATATATTATATATGTACATATTGAGTATATATGTATATTATATATATGTATAAAATCTCCTATATAATAAAAGATTAATATGCAAATAGACCAAATGGCAGAACAACCGAACAACCTGTTGCTCTGATGTGCACTAACCACCAGGGGGCATGCATAGAACATGGTAGGCATTGGCAGAAGGTGGCAGAGTGCAGAACATGGCGGCTGTCAGCCACAGCGGGATGGTGGAACAGGTGAGCAGGGGTGTCAGTCACTATCAGCAGGGTGAGTCTCTGGTAGTTACTGAAAATTCTTTGCTCCCACATGGTGTGGTCCTGCCAAGTGCTCACACCCACTGTCAGCACTGGAGCTGCTGCTTAGACTTGCTGCCAGTGCCCAGAGCCAGTTGCAATCACTCAGCACTGTCAGTGCATGGGAGCAGAGGCAGTGGGAATGGGGCTGCCAGCAGACAGGAAACCAGGAGCCCTGGTGGGAAGAGCCAGGCGGGGATGCAGAGGATGGGCCAAGAGCCACCTCACTGCAGCCTTGTAGCCCATAGTTCCTTTAAAGGCACATGAATTCATGCACTGGGCTCCTAGTATATATCCTATCTAATAAAAGAGTAATATGTAAATTGACCACACCTCCACTACACCAACAAGCCATGCCCGCCAGCCATACCTATCAGCCAATCAGGAGCAAATATGCAAATAAAACCCAACCAAAATGGCTGCGGCCACTAATAGCAGGAGGGAGGCTTCAGTTTCGCCAGCAAACCTTTCTACCTGCCCTTGCTGGCCTAGGCCTCCACTCAATGCTACAAAGTTTCAATTATAGAAGAAAATGATGGCAGTCACAGAGCTGGAGAGACCAGAGACTAAGGTTGCCCCTGCGATAGAGGAAGCCAAGCTTTCCACCTGCCCTTGCCAGCCTGGGCCTCCACTCAATGCTACAAAGTTTCAATTATAGAAGATACATAAATCCAACAGAAATGGAGGCAGCCACAGAACTGGAGAGAGCAGAGGCAAAAGTTGTCCCAGCGATGGATGAAACCAAGCTTCTGCAGCTCTGGCCAGCCTACACCTCCACTCTAGTCTACAAAGTTTCAATTATAGAAGATAAATAAACCCAAACAGAAATGGCTGTAGCCATGGAAAAAGCAGAGGCTTGGCTCTGTTCCAGGCTACAAAGTTTCAATTGTAGAACATAAATTAATCCCAGATTTCAGGACTCTGTTTGGGGTGTTGGGGGGTGTGCCCAGCCTGCAAACCACCACAGGCCACTTGCCCAGGCTATCCCACACCCTAAGGGAACCCTCACCTTGATCTGGACACCCTTCAGGGCAAACCAGCTGGCCCCTACCTATGTACCAGACCTCTATCCTATTTAATAAAAGAGTAATATGCAGATTGACCATCACTCCAACACACAAGATGGCTGCCCCCATGTGATCAAAGATCCTGCCCCCATGTGGACACAAGATGGCCACCACAAGATGGCCAGTAGGGGAGGGCCGTTGGGAGGTTCCAGGCCTGCAAGGGAGGCCAGTTGGGGGCCATCAAGCCTTCAGGAGAAGGCAGTTAGGGTGATCAGGCTGGCAGAGGAGAGAAGTTGGGGGCAAACAGGCTGGCAGAGGAGCAGTTAGACATCAATTAGGCTGGCAGGGTAGTGGTTAGGGGAAATCAGGGAGGCAGGCAGGCAAGCAGTTTGGAGCTAGCAGTCCTGGATTGTGATTGTGAGAAAGATGTCCAACTGTCAGATCTGGTGGGATTGGGCCTAAACGGGCAGTCAGACACCCCTGGAAGGGTCCCAATTGGAGAGGGTAAAGGCTGGGCTGAGGTACACCCCCCCCCAATGCATGAATTTCATGCACAGAGCCTCTAGTATATATATAATGTTTTACATGAGATAAATGCAAAGTAACCAATTCTGGTAAAATTATTATTATTAACCACACTAACTCTTTTTTATTTTGAAACACTATCAAACATTACAGAAAAGTTGCAAGACCAGTACCTGGCTCTCATTCTCCTGGCATATTTATCTGCTCATATGTCAGCTACCTTCCCAGCACACCAGCCAAATCCTTGGCCCTGCCCCCTGAACCTAGGGCTGCTCTGGCAAGATCCTGGACCCAGATCAAGGGGCAGCCAAAGGGGCCGCATTAATTTTTTTCAGTATCATCTGAATGTGATTGAGGAGTGCCAGGAGCTTCATGATGAGCCTTCTGCTCCAAGACTGATTGTGCAGTCTCCATTTCAAACATTTCCTCTTTCCTTGTCAGGGTCTGAAACAGTCCACATCAGAATTATACACAAACTATCAGTTCTATCTATCTATCTATCTATCTACCTATCTATCTATCTCTCTCTCTCTCTCCAAAAGAAGCACCATGAGGTTTTTAAGTTTTCAAATTTCATGACAAATTCTCCTTTGAGTCTTCTCTCAGTCAGTAACTGTAGCAAACAGTGGGAGGACAAAAATGAGGAGAAAAATGGGAAAATCAATTTTATCTCCTGCAATTACAGGAAATAAACTCTATGGAATATTCTGCTTTATTGGATTGTATGTGAATCATCAAATGAAAGACATTTTATCCATTTGGCTTAATCATAGATTGTGGTTTATTACATTAGATAGTAAACTGGAAGATACTGGGTGAGTCATTTAACCACTCACCAAGTTTCATTTAGTAAGAGACCACCTCTGTTGCGCTATATGTTATGATAGAGACTTAGAGAAGAAAAATGCACTTTGTAGCTATTATCAATATTAGTCACAATGCCTCCCTTCATTGTGCTAGGAGAGGGTATTTTGTAGAAAAATAAAACAAGCCAGTAACCTAGGAGGCTAATGATTTGCTAATGTCACAGAAAGCTTGAGCAATAGAGGGAGATCCAGGGTCTCCTGGCTCCTCGTCTGGTGCACAAACCAGCAAACACATTGCTCTCATAAATGCATGCGATTGAAAAGAGGTTCTCTACTCCCTGTGGCACACAGGAAGACTTCAGTTATAGGCCTTTCTGTGTGAAAGGGGACTTAAACCACAAGGTTGTTTTTTGTTGTTTTTTCCTTCCCCACCATGCTAGAAGAAAGAGCACATTTAAATTAAATGAGACATCTCAGCATCCAGAAAACCTGCCAAGGATAAGGGGAAGGAACTACCCAGTTTAACATTTTGTTCTTGAATAAGGAGAAAGGAAGAAGAGTGCTTAGCTACTGAGAAATTGTATGCTACACATAAGAAGTGATGTCTGTCCCCAAATCCAGTCATATGATAAACACATGTGCTTGTAAAACAGCCCACTCCAAGTCATGTACTGAAGTGAAAAGAGGGTTGAAGATGTGTTTCATTCTTGGTACATGTTCACAAGCTCATTAAATATAGGGCAGCCCCTTTGGAACACACCAAACATGGTCACAAACTTCCTGAGCCTATTTTGGGAAACAGCACTCCTGGGCAAGTGAAGCTTCAGGCCACAGACCAACCACAGGAGCCACAAGGATGGCTGGATGAATAAACTGGGAAACTTATAGCACAGAGTCTGCCGTATTCCACCCACTCGGGAAATTGCCATAATGGTCCATGTCTGACGTTGGAAAAGTGGAAGTTTTAAAATTGACACTGCTTCTTGTTCTGAACCCTCATCTCACCTGTACCTGAAGACTAATTGTTTACATTTTGGCTGGCTGGGGTACCAATCAGATTTCAGCACTACGTGAGAGCGTGCGCGCGCACGCACACACACATCCCACACACCACACATATTTCTAAATACAATATGAATTATTAACCTGTATTATTTTTTAAATATATTTTTATTGATTTCAGAGAGGAAGGGAGAGGGAGAGAGAGATAGAAACATCAATGATGAGAGAGAATCATTGATTGGCTGCCTCCTGCACGCTGGGGATCCAATCCACAATTTGGGCATGTGCCCTAACCGGAATTGAACCATGACTTCCTGGTTCATAGGCTGATGCTCAACCACTGTGCCATGCCAGCTGGGCTAACCTTATTAATGCCCAGACTTTCTTAAAGTTTCAAAGCAGATTTTGTTACAGTATCTGACGACTGATGTATTTTTCAGGATTCAAGTAGCCTCTTCATTTTCTTTTCCATGTTGGGGTTTCACTGCTCAGATGCCTTTGAAAGACTTAATACAGCATATTCTGTATCATCTGGAAGATCCCAGACTGCCATTTGATTCGTGCTTACAAACAAATTGATGCCACATGGTATTTCTGAAGGAAAAAAAGAAATGGCCTTAATATATAAACCATGCCTTCACCCCTAAATGAAGACCAAATGCTGTCATGATTTACTGTACAAAAGGAGTTTTCACAGCAGTTCCCAAAGGGCAAATTGGGGTGAACTGAAACACCACATAGCACGTGGTAATGTGGCCCCAGCAGCCCCGCCAAAGGGAAGACTGCAGAGGCGGCTCTTTGTGCCAGGGCCTCCGGCTTCCATGCCCACAAGGGACTTGGATCAGGCATCCAGGGAAGAGGAAATACAAAGACAGCCCAGCAGCCAGCACTGCTGAGGGTTTTAGCACAGAACATTGTCATGTAATGGGGCAGAAAGACAACCTTGACATTCAGCATAGAATTACAGAGGAGCACATTTTGGCTGAAATAGCTGACCTGAAAAAACATCCTTGTCAGAGGCTTTTTCATGCAAAACAGTTCTATTTAAAAAGTCAATGTGTAGCAATTATCGATGGAAAGAGAGAATCTACTGGAAGCAGGTATCCCTTGCTATTCCCCTCAGTTAGGCTTGAGCACAAATGGTGAGACAGGCTGAAACATGGTTCCTGCCCCTGGGGTGCTTACAGCATGAGGAAAGAGGCTCCTACAGAAGAGATGGGCTACACTCTGGGTGCTGTATAAGGAAGAGAAGAGTACTTTGCCAGCTTGATACAAAAGGACAGCCCTAGCTGGTTTGGCTCAGTGGATAGAGCATCAGTCTTCGAACTGAAGGGTTCAGGGTTCGATTCCAGTCAAGGGCACATGCCCAGTCTGTGAGCTTGATCCTCAGTAGGGGCGATGCAGGAGGCAGCAAAAAAAATTATTCTCTCTCATCATTGTTGTTTCTATCTCTCTCTCCCTCTCCCTTTCTTCTCTGAAGTCAATAAAAATATATATTTTTTAATAAAAAAAGAAGAAGAAGAAGAAGGGCAGTTTGACCATCAATCAAAGCAAGCCAGGCTTGGGAGGTACATCAGAATGGGAAATAGAAGTGGAGTCACAGAGTTGGAGTGTGATGACAAGAAGAGGACCCGGCCTAAAATCCACGGGAGAGAGTCTGTTCTCATGAGAAAGGATCAGTCCATCTACTAAACACCAACACACACGGTGCGGGTGTGATATTTCACAGTGCATAGTCTTAGAACATTACCTGCGGGCTTCTCAACTCAGCCTGTGGTTCTTCCAATAAAATCACAAAGTACAAATACATCCATAACATTGCTTTTAAGTAGTGACAAGTAATCCCAAGATCCTAGAGCAGTGGTCAGCAAACTGCGCCTCCTGAGCCACATGCGGCTCTTTGGCGCCTTGAGTGTGGCTCTTCCACAAAATACCACGGCATGGGTGAGTCTATTTGAAGAAGTGGCATTAGAAGAAGTTTAAATTTAAAAATTTGGCTCTCAAAAGAAATTTCAATCGTTGTACTCTTGATATTCGGCTCTGTTGACTGAGTTTGCTGACCAGTGTCCTAGAGTATTTCCAGTGATCTCAAGGGCATTACTAAATCTGAAATAACAATTTTCATTCCTTTCAAAATTCAAAGGCAACAAAGCTATTTGTATGGAAAAGTTATTTTTAATCTAAGGGGCACCTCTGAAGTCCTTCAAAAGGGAGAAAGAGTGGTGCCTTGTCCAGACAGCTCAGGAACCAGAGCAATTCAGATTGGAAACATGCTAAACTCGTGAGCTGAGTTACTTAGTTAGCTATTGGAAGAGCCCATATCTCCTGGAGGTGACACTTAATTTTTTCATGCTCACATATTATGAATGACCTGTGTGTCACAAGAACAGAAAGAAGTCTCTGTCTCGGTCGAGTTGAGGTCAGTGCCACAAATCAGCCTGAAAATGGGAATCGTGTGGTCCACAGGACACTTATAGTTTGGATGCTTCCAGCTTCCAGTGGTGAGCCTGCAAATCAGGGAGGCAAGTTGCACCACAAAACTACACCAGCTGCAAGCTTCCAAGAGAATTCTAAGCAATGAGACCTTGAGCTCCAAAGACTCTAGAAACCTGATGAAGTTCAACAACACAGTGTCTGGCATGGGTTCAATAACTTGGAAACAGAGAATTTATTTGTATAGGTAGCTATTCTCCCAAATCCCTCGAAACTCATGAGATTCTATTGCCATTGGACACAGAGAATCTTGTGATAAAAATCCAGAGAAGACAGATGTATAACATAAAAAGATCAGTCCTAATTGTGGTTTATGTTGGTGTCAGGTAAGGATTCTTCCTCCTGGAGGGTTATCCAAACTAAATTCTGAACCCTTGGAGAGTGTTCTGCCTTATTTATTTTTCTGCAGCATTGCTGCCTTTCCCTGGAGTTCTTTGTGCTTAGGGAATAATTTGTGCATGCCCCTTTATTGTAGCACAGCTGCTGATTTCAGTGACAAATGGATGGTGGGGTATTTATTCATGTATATAATGTTGTATTTCTTTTTGCATTCTTTAAAACTGGTATGCTGGTTACTAGAAAGAAAGGAGGAAGGGGGAAGGTAGAAAAAAGTAAAGGGAATATAAATGGTGATGAAAGGAGACATGACTTTGGGTGGTGAACACACAATACATATAAAGATGATATATAGAATTGAATACCTAAAACTTATATAACTTTATTAAGCAATGTCATCCAAATAGCTTCAATTAAAAAATTTTAAAAAATAAAACTTTATAACTGCATTCCCCCAGGTTGTGATAGAAGTCAGGCAGAAATTATTTAAAGAAAAAGATGAGATTAGTATTTTAGTTTGAATGTCAGAAGCTGAGGGAACTTGGGCAGTATTAAAGGGTCATGAATTCACAAGCAATATTATCTGTAGTGTTTTATCTTCATATATAACTGAAAAAGATTGAGAATTCACTTTTTAATATGAAATATATATGTAGCTTACTAAAACTAAATTGTTTAAACAAAATGAAAAATTATCCATTAGATCTTTTACTTTCTTTGCTTTTTATTCGTCTCACCTCTTTCTTGAAATCTCATTCCATAAGCATGTTTTATTAATGACCTATTAATAAGCATTCACTTAAAATATGACAGATTAAAAAGTAGACCTGATTTTAAGTAAGCGTTCTGAAAATGTTTCATTTATTGAATTCATCGAGGTTTAAGTTCTCATTTGTATAGCTAGAGGCTAAATTACAGATACTCATGCTTGTTTTATCATTATAATGAAAGCAGTGCTCTTATTTGCAACACTAATTAAAATTCTACTCTGACCCACATAAATTAAAGCTTTTCCCCAAATACATTACTTTCAAATCTTTATATAAACTTTACTATATATGTGTGTGATAATGAAAGTATCTGTCTTTAGTGTAACATAATCAAGGTTAAGAGAAAGTAAAAATTAGGTTCAGACTTTTTAATACTGCAGGGTACATTTTTAGTACCCTACAGAGAGAATTAGTCACACGACTCCCATTAACTTTAATGGAATCTGTATGGGCAAATTGTATGCTGAAAGTCTTAGGAAGTTAAACTTCAGTAGAGTTTACTAGTTTCATTTTTCCTCTTTGGAGCTTTGGTTTTGACTACCTTTACTTTCTAATGGTCTAGAGGGAAGACATGTCTATAAAAATGATTAAAATAAATGTCTTCAAGTTTTATAAGCCCACATTTTTTATGCATACATTTACTCAGAATTTAGAAACCTGTAAACAATACTTAATAGCATTGAAGATCTAATTAGCAAGTAAATTCAACTAAACAAAGAACATAGTTTTAAAATATGAATACAATATTCTTTAAATATAAATATTAAAGCATTCTTTATCCCCTACTGCTTAACCATTTTTCACATTCTTATTTACAAGAATAATAGCAAAATTACAGACTGAAAATACTTCATTGTAATTAATTTTAAATATTTTTGTAACCATATTTAGGTGTTTTTATTTGAAGTAAAATGTATTTGGAATTTTATACATTGGTCTTATTAAGATACACATGAACAATTAAAAATTAAACCATGCTCAAAAGGGGCAAAAGGAACCCAATTTTTTTTCCAGAGAAGTTATAATTGATTAAACAATCCATTCAAAACATATGTAGTATAATAATGAATTTTCATTTACCACAGAGAACACACAAAAAAGATAAATGAAGATTTTTTTAATGCCAACTCATCCAATTGTTCATAGCACTACTAAATTTGGAAACAACTAGGTATCTTTTAATTATCTTTTCTCCACCAAATATATCTATTAATATTTAGAACTTTCTAGAAATTCATCATTTAAAAAAGTCAATATAAAAAAATAAAAAGAATTCCCAGTGTAAACTTAAGATAATCTTTTATTTCACTTTATTTGGGAATCTAACTAACCAAATTAGGCTTATCAAACAAAAAAAATATACATAGTTTAGTCAAGAATAAAAAATGCAGACTTAATGAGAGCATTGCTAATTAATATCATAAATAATTTTATCTTGGAGAAATGTTTCAGAAATGAAAAGATTGGTAAAGTAAAATCTGTTGTATAAGTGAAGTTTCCTGTAAAAAAATTTGTATTAGTTGGTTATACTCATCCACTGCTGGTGGGAAGATAAACTGGTACAGACACTATGGAAAACATTATAAAGGTTCCTCAAAAAATTAAGAATAGTCACCATATGACCCAGAGAACCCTCTTCTGGATATTAAATTTTGAAAACATTTATTCCCAAAGATATATGCATCCCTATGTTCACTGTAGCATTATTTATGGTGGTGAAGACATGGAAACAACTGAAGGATCCTTTGATAGATGATTGGATAAAGAAGGTGTGGTACATATATACAATAAAATATTACTCAGTCATCAGAAAAAAATGAAATACTACATATTGACATTTGAAGCAACATGGATGAACCTTGAAAATACTATACTAAGTGAAATAAGTCAGACAAATACAGTTAAGAACCATATGATTTCAATCATATATGGGATGTAAAACTGAATGCAACAAATGAACAGACAAGAAAAACAAAGAAAAGCACATAGACACAGACAACAGTATGTTTGTTACCAGAGGGAAGGGGAATAAAGTGGTAGCAAAGGTTAAAGGGGTCAAATAAATGGTGATGGAAGATTTGACTTTGGGTGGTAGACACACAATGCAGTATGCAAATCTATATCATAAATTTGTATTCCTAAACATATATAATCCTGTTAACCAATGTCACTCCCATAAACTTGATAAAACAGAAGAAAATAAAATATTCGTTGGTTATTATATGGACCCTAGAAACATGCATACTGTCAGTGAGTATTAGTGTGCTGCAAGAAATGTTAGCCACATCTAGTCTACTCTATCATTTTATTAAGGGTCAAGAAAAACTAGATTTGAAATCTCTTGACTCTTCATTCATTCATTGCATACTGTTTTATTGAGCACCTACAATGGCCTTGCATAGTTTTAGGAAATGAGTTAAAATAAAAACAAAACATACAAAATCCTTGCCATCTTAGATTCAACATTCTAAATGGGGACATGCAACAGAAATGGAAATAAGTGAAGAAAAAAAGACAATTTCAGATTGTGGTGCATACTCAAACGTATTTGGTGTGATTTTCACCTGTATACACTATTGACTATTTCTCTTTTCATCTCCTTTGATATCTCCTTTGCTTTTCTTGAAGTTAAAAGTAAAGGAGAGATTCGTCAGTATATGTACTTTCAATCATTTCAGTAGTCAAATTCCCTCCAGAGGCACCCACATGTTCATGAGCCATCAAAATTTGCCATGCTGTGTTACATTGAAGTTTTTCGGTATCTGACTTTTGCAGCTTCTGGTCTTTTGAATTTGTCCCCATTTCATAGAAGAAGTGTAAAGATTGAAAACCTAAGACCATGTTGTAAAAACAGCTTCAGAAAAAGGTGTGTGGGTAAGAATTCTTCTCCAGAGCAAAACGGTTGTCCCTTCATGGTTGTTTCTCATTCTGCGTGAATTTTCTGTGTAGAGAACAAAAGAGAATTTGAAAGATGAGGTGGGATGTGAATCTGACCCCTTATCATTCTATGAAATTATACTGACTGTCTTGTCTTCAAGGTCAGACAATGAAAATGTTTCCTCTAAGGAGCAAAAAGAATGCTCAATACTTTTTCATTTTTTCTCAATGCATAATTTATGTATGGCCCATTTATTAATAATCATGAAGTGTTATACCTGGAAATCTGCTCATGAAGGAACAGAATATATAGAATCAAAATGAACATTTCATTAAGCAGATATTATTTTTACATTAAAAATAACTTGCCCTACTTAGTTCTTTCTGGGTCTGTTGGATAAAGTCCAACAGAAATTATTCAATTATTAATATAATCATATTTATCAAATTCAACAGGAATTTCAACTATATCCTGGTTATCAATAAATCTCAAGGGTAATAAAACATTTTTATAATGACATATTCTACCTACAAGAAAAATTATTTCAATAATTTTCTGTGAGATTTTTGAAGGCAGAGTTTCTTGTATGCATTTTCCTTGCCTAATATAATGACACATTATATTGTTATGATGACAAAATCTACAAAGATAATATTTATAAAATAATCTATGTTTGTAAGGCAATAATAATAGAAGTTGGGCACTATTATCACTTCACATTCTCGATGAAGAGAAATTAAATATTTTGCCCAATGTCACCCAGTTGATACGAGGAAGAGCTGAAACTTGACCTCAGGCATCTAACTATAGAACCCAACTTCTTGACCATGAACTCTTCCACTTTCCATAACGTGTTTAGAGTAGACATTCAAACAAAAATGCATTTAAGTTAAATTGAAATTCTGATCAATTTAGTCTTTGTGATATAAGACAGTAAGAAGACTTAAACTTCTGGATAAATGTCTGGGGTAAAAAGTAAAACATGTAGTTCATATTCCAAATATTCTATATATTTCAAATATTTGAGGCCTTACAGAAGTTTGGAGCTGGCAAGGAGTTTAGCAATCAATTTAGTCCAACCAACCCCACTCTCCCCCGAGTTTTGAAATGTAGACCCAATGACTTCTGGGTCCAGAGAGGTGACTCCGGTTACTGTGTGTCATACAACTTGCTAAAAGCAAATATCCTAATTTCCAGGCAATGATATTTGAATTATACCTTACCTTTATACTTTAGTTTGTATTTATGTGAACATGAGTTGCTAGTACCTAGATTGTTAGCTTTATGTACTATGGCAGACAGGCTCTTACAGTGTCCACTATCTTCCCTACCTCCTGATATACATGATCTTGTGTGATCCCCTCTCCTTGAGTGTGGATGAGACCTGTGACTTGCTTTTAAGAAATAGAATATGGCTAAAGAAATGGGATGAATCTAATTACATGTAAATGATTAGGTGATGGTGACACATAAGATCAGAGGTCCCATTTGGCAGGATTCTCTCAAATTCTTGCTGGCTTTGATGAAGCAAGCAATCATGTTGGGAGGCCCACATGGTAAAACAAACAATAAAAAAACAAACAAACAAAACCTGAGGGCAGCTTCTACGAACTAGGGGAGCATCTAGTCTGCAATAGCCTGCAAGGACCTCAGCTGACAGCTAGAAAGAAAGTGAGGCCCTCAATCTCACAACCATGTGGAAATTAATAATGGCAGGAACCTTAGTGAATGTGTAAATGGTTCCTTCCCCACTTGAATATTGGGATAGGAACTGAACCTTGACCAGTATCTTGACTGCAGCCTTTCAGAGGGCATGTCTAATCTGTGCTGAGATTCCTGATCCAAATAAATTATTAGATAGCAAATGTCTGTTATTTTATGCTACCACTTTTCAAGTAATTTCTTATTTATTTTACAACAATAAAAACTAATACATGAAATTATCTGTACTGTGGATGAAAAATAATAAAATTTGAAAAAAAGTTAGAAATTCAAAAATTAAATATTAATTGTGGATTATTGATAACACATGCAAGAATCCAAACTTTACTTCTAGAGGTTATGAATTATGTGTACTTAGGAATTCACAATCTTTCTAAAAGTTATGTGTACTGTATTAGATGAAAAAGTGGGAAAACTATGATAATGTAAAATAATTTTAGAAAGTCCCAAATAACAAAAAGGTATCAAACTTTAATATGTATTCACATTTTAAATTGAAAATCTGTATTTTTAGGTTTCTTTACACATTATAGAATGCAATATTGTATTTTTCTTAGTCTATTTAGGAGCAAAATAGTAAAAGTGATTTTTTTTCTTTTAGGAACACAAAATCATTTGGGAAAGCTGAAACTATTATTTTATTCTTACAAACAGTCATCTAAAAGAAGACTTCCTGAAACGGCCTGTTTCAGAGGTAACACTGGCGCATCAGTTAAAATAGGGAAGTTTTTTAATTGAACAATTTCCTGGCTTTTGCCAACTTTTATTGGTTGGAGTGTGTGAACTTTGGAACTCTCTTTAAAGAACTGCATGGTTCAGAATGCCTGCATGCATATATGCGTATAGATAATTGCTATGCCTGGTTCCCAGGATATGAGCAGTGTAAAATTACTGTAGGAAGTTGTAAATGATGTATGAAATGAGAAATCTGCCCACTGGCAGTACATAGATAGAACAGAGATAGTGACGTGCAATCTCTTCTCTGTCATTTGTCATAGTATTCATAAGGCAGAACATATCAATAAACTGGTGTGTCAAATGTGCATATCAAATAACATTTTTTATTTCTCCTTTTTATGGTCCCACCTCTTTCTTAAAAAACAGTTTACAAAACCTTTATGTGGAAGGTAAATGTAAAGAACATCTATGTTAACGATTTCAGTTACCCAACCCCAAACATGAAATGCAAAAATTCTAAGCAGCACTGTGTGAATGTGCCTTTAGACTCACAGTACTCAGTACGGCTGAGTTTCTAGACTTGCCATCCAAAGTAAATCTTTTTTTGTGATGATATATATAAAGGCTTTATCTACAATGGCTAACATACAACCACTTAGAAACATCTAAGGGTAGGATTGACATTTTTATCTTGTGCCCAATGTTTAAAAGACTCCAAATTCTCCCTGCTGTTGACTGGCAGAAGCAAATAGAATCAGCATTTTCTTCCTAAATTTGTTTTAATAGAAAACTCATATGTTCACTTTTACTCAATCCCCCTGACCAATACCCACATTAAATATTTGATCAAACAATTGTAGTAATTAAACTAATACATATTTATTATCCTCTTCTCGCAAAATATCCTAGTCCCATAAAAACAAATCTGAAAACAGGAACAAAACAAAACAAAAAAAACCTTCACAAGTTGGCATATACTTTTAGATTACAAAATTCAAGTTTAGAAAGCAAAATAAACAGAACAAATAAACTAAGGTTGTACCTGTATACAAAAATAAAACCAACAAAATCAAGTAAATTCCAAAAAAGCACATGAAAGAGTAAGCCAAGTATCTTTCTGGTCATGAAGAAGTTGACAGCTTAACAATATAGAGCACAAAATAAAAGAGTTGATGTTTTTCAATGACACCTGAATTTTATATTTTATGTACACAGAAGTAAATTTAAATATTCATGTCATTTCTTAAATATGAATGTGCCCGTTTTGATTTTGTTGAAAAAACCAAGATATGCTCTGGCATTTGACACTTTTTACAGCAAACTATTGATGATTCTCTCTGAAAATTGTAAAACAAATATTTCTTTACCGAGTTCCTTTATTCTTGGAATCACAACTGATTTTTCTTTTGCTTGATGAAACTAAAAGTGAAATATCTGATTTTATTTCCCATCAGTGGACCACACAGATAAATGTATTCCATTTTGCATGTGAGTCACATAGAGATGATGGTATTGTTTTGTTGCTTTGAATAGAATCAAAAGAGCATAAATATCTACATTTGGTTTATTTTCTAAGTATAATGTAAATATTATCTCATCACAACAAACACATAAAGCGCATAATTAATGAAAAAGTCTTTAATCTTGAACAACAACAACAACAACGAAACACTTTCCAATATGTTGACCCAATATTGAGATTATATTTAGAATCTATATATTCTGACCCCCACCTTTAAGATAAATACACAGACACACTTCCATTGGTTGCATGTTCTCTTTCTCTTCCTACTGTTGCACTTGTCCCATTTTTGTGGTGGGCTTTTGACATTAATACACTGTTACCCACTTTTTTTTTGTCCTTTGACCCAATTCTTGTTACTCTCATTAGCTTCAGAAGATTTCTCAGTTGCTCTTTCTCCTTCTGTTTAATTATCTGTACATGTTGAAACTGGGATAGTATATGAGCAACTGACTGCTCTGTAATTCCTCTCTCATAGTATTTTCATTTGTGATCAAACACAGAAGCTTGGAAAATTCTGAGAGGACCATCTGGGTGGACAGTTTAGGAACCAGTTGCTCATGTCCATACGTCAAATCATTATACCCGCTATCCACACAGAGAGGTTGTCAAACAGTCAGCAAGCACGTATTTCATTTCCCAGGACAAATGAAATATCTACACTTCACCCACTCATAATGGCATCACAACAGCACTGGGTTTCATTGATATCAGACAAAAGGGAAAAGTCTATAAGCCAAGGAAAACAGGGTTCACTTCAGATATTGATCAGATCCTCAGTTAAGTCAATCAGTAAAACCACTCTAGTATGATCGTATTTGCTCTTAGATAGGATTAATTATTCAAAAATTACTATGAGTTGTATCATCAGATTATACATTTTTAAAAATTTCTCTTCATGGATTATAAGCCTGTCAAATTTTCCTTTAACCCAACATTCCATCAACAATAACTGTCTGTTAGTGAAAATGTTGCAGGTTACCTTTGGTTAATCAGAGAGAGGGACAGAAAATATCTGCTAGGTCCTTTTGCTGGTTCACAGAATATTTCTATTCCCTCATTGCATAGACTCTACCTCCTGAGCTGTACTTCTTGCTAATCATTTCCCTGATGCCACTCTGGAAATATTTATTCAGTTGATATCTAAACTAGACACCAGAGTTAGTTTGCAACAAAATGTAAATTTTAACATGTGGTAGATCACATGCAACTATAAGTAGAATTTACCCTATACTTTCTTTTAAACAACATGCCTTCATGGTGAGGAATTATACTTTTGTTAATTCTAGCTACATGTGATTTCTGAAATTGGAAAAGCAGAATCTTCACTGTTTTATATGCATTGATTCATAAAAATTCACATTAGTTTTTAAAAATATATTATCCCTTTTGGCAGAACATAATCAGAGATTGCCTGACAGCTTGTTTTGTGATTCATATCATTGCTTAATCTTCATACTTAAAGACAATTCAACTGTATTCATGGATGACTTAATTTAAACAATTTTATTATAAGCATGAAGCCTGTCATTTCTATCTATTGAGAATGTTGTTAACTCAGTTTAAAAAAGTGGTCACATCAGCCATGAACACATTATGAACATTGTGCATGCTTGATAAATACTTATAGCATGAAATAATATACAGTGAATAATGAAATATGAAATAGATATTTTATCTATTGGGAGAAAAGATTTTTTTAAATGTTCTGCCCCCAAATAACAGGTAACCTAATAAGTCTTTTGAAATAAGGGATTCAGCCCTCCTTCGTGGCAGCTAACTACTTTGTTTTCTCCAGGCAGATTTCTCTGAACAGTTGTCAACATTTTAATAATATTTTTGCCTTTTGTTTCCTAAGTCTGTGCAAGAAAAAAATGTATTGATGCCTATTAGCAATTAGTTGCCTAAATTCTTGTGAAATATAAGCTGCCTTCTCTTAAAGCTGAGCTAGTCAACTTATATTTTACAACATAGATATTTATTTGAATACTGCACCAAGACCATGCAAAACTAAATTTATCTTTATAGATAAATTATCTTTTTGAAATTTTTGTATTAAAAAGATCTTATACTTTATATGCTACATTCTGGTAGTTTTTTTTATAACATTAAGAAAAATAAACTTATTTATTTAATAAGGAAATTTAATAACTTTTTAAAATTACCACTGAAGCATAATTCCCACTTAAGTATGAAATGAAGTGAAATTTTATTACAATTAGAATTTAGAAATCTATAATTTGCCTAAAATATATTTACAATTTTGGGAAATATGATGTTAGAGCAGATCTGAAGTATCCAGGAAATTTTGTGTAAGACAGTGATTCATTTCTATGTAAAACCGAGCAGTATTTAATTAGTGAATTACAGATAGAGCATTTAGGTATTTAATACCCAGTGCACCATAAACACTCAGTAAATGCTCCGTAAATATTATTATTATTCTCAATTATGTAGGAAACCTTTCTTTTCCCCCCATTTCAATTAAAGTCTTGTTCTTTCTTTTAAGCCAACTTATTCCACAACCTTCAGGAAACTCTCCTCAGTTGAAAGTGATTATTAACCTTTGGTAGGACTTTTCTTAAATACTTCACTTGCCTCTTCCCAGTTCTGCCTCTGCATTTTCATAATATATAAAATGCATTTTTTCCCATCTCAATTTTCCACTGAACCTGAAGTGGCGTAAAGTCAGGCTCTCTCACCTCTTTACCTTTGTCTAGCCCACAACAAGGAGCAAAGGGCCTGGCATGCTACCATGTTTTTTATATATACTGATGAAATCATCCAGTTAGATTTTAATATTTATTTGACCAAATATACAGGCAGAAAACAAGTGAATTAAATGCATTTTACTCTTCCTTTTACAAATAGACACAAAACTATTTAACTAGCACAATCTTCACTTTGCTAATTAAGAAAACTCTTCATTTTAGAGCCATCTTAGAAAGCTGAGCTACCTCAACTTGTATTTTGCAGCAACATGGGTACCTACCTCATGTGAGTGCTGCACCAAGAACATTGGCCCCAAATGCAAAACAGAATGTAGGTTCCAAATTCTCATTCAAAATGTTGCTCTACTTTTGAAGACTTTAGATATGAGATGTAAACTATGCTTTCCAGCCAACAGCACAAGAAACAATATTTCAATTTGAATTATTTTAAGGTTCAAAGTTAAATCATTCTTCACTAGTCTCAATTATAGCATTGCTAGTATAATATAATGTATAGCATAACATAGCATGATATACTCATTTTAAGGTCCACAGTTAATTTATTTTTATTATTATAATATACACTTGTTTTTATTCAAGTGTATACTTTTTTATTTTTGCCTTTTCTCTTTTTAGATTTTCTTCTCGTTGATGTTTAATTTATCCATTCTTTTCAATCCTTTACTAGCAAGTGTCTTTCTCTGTTTTTCCCATCCTGTCTTTCTCCACTTTACCATCACATTCTGAGTGTATGGTATATTATTTTGTCTTTGGAATGATTTAGGATTCAGACTCAATGATTGTTTTATTCAACAATACTTTTGAGCATTCTCTTTGTCTTCTTGCTCCTCTAGATCCAATTTCCACCTTGTACTTCCCTCTCATTGTCCTAGAAGGTATGCCTTATAGCCTGGATCAATGGGGCTCCAATCCCTCTGCTTATAATTGGGTTTATGTAATGGTCCTGACATGAAATTAGAATTTGCAGTTGCTGCTTCCCTACCTAAGCCAAGAATCTTGTAAGCTTTCCTCTCCTACAGTTAGAGTTATTTTTCTGTGGTCCAATAACTCCTGGCTTCTCTTGCTCTTTCTGACCTAAGTGACAGCTCCCTCCTTGTTGGTTTCTTCGGTTATTCTTAATTCTGTCCATGCCTTGTAAATAAATTATTCAATAAATCATATTACTTGTTCCATTGAATATGATGTTTACTGATTGATGAACTCTCCTACTCTGTACCTTAATTCATGCAGTCTTTGTTATATGTTGTTTTGTTAAGTCTTACAAAATACTATAGTTCATATATATCTTCTGAATGTTTTATAAACTTTCCCAGACACTAAGCTAATGTATAGTTGGGCCAAAAAAATTGAATCTTGATCTTCTGCTCAAAGTCAAGTACTCCTTTCTGGCAATTCAGTTTTCTCCTCTTCCCTCCTAAATGGCTTCCCCTTGGTGACATCCATAAATGATTGTGTATTGATGACCTGCAGTACATTGTAAAGTAGTGAAACGATATCCAGCTAAATTCATAGGAGCAACAGCTGTGCACCTGACCAATAATCACTTTGGCCAAGAATCTCTAACAATGAGCACAAGTAAGAGGTACCTTTTTTAAAGGTACCTTTTATCAACACTGAAGTTAAAGACTGTCTCCTTATGGGTCTTTGAAAGCATTAAAATTAGAGTTTCTTTTGCTTATTCTTGACAGCATGTTAAATAGGTGAATGAACAAATAAATGGGTAGACTAGACAAGACAAGATAGCAGACTACTAACAGATCTGAGGGGAACAAGAAACAGCTAACTTAGTTTCAGGCGCTGACTGTGGCAACAACACCAGTTCATCCAAAACTCATTGTGTATGACAGTTGGCAATGCCAGCAGGTGGAATCTAAAGAAGGAGTGTAGGTTCTAGAGTTCAATGGAGCTGTGGAGATCACCTGGAAAATTGTATGTGGACAGCAAAACTGTGTACATTCTGAAGTAAATGGAAAAACTAGTACTAGTAAAAATTAGGTAGGAATCTAGATTCTATGTGCTCTTCAGATCTGTTCTGGAGAGTAAATTAATGTATGTCATATGTGCAATTCAGTGCTTGGCACGAGAGTATGTATGGCATCACAAAGGATATTCAGAAAGCTACTGAATATCCTTTGTGATATTCAGTTAAGATGGACTCACTGTGTGGGTTGAGTCTAAGATACGAGGCAGCACATCTAAGAGATCTTAACTGAGTTAAAAAGAAAACTTGGGATCAAGTCATAAAATCAAATATAAGTGTCTTCCCTACAGACACCTGAGCCCCACACAAATTTGCAATAGGAGACAAACGCCTCCTCACAATCCTTCCACAGCCTTCTCTCTACAGACACACTGAGTCCCTCTGGCTATCCAAAGTTCTAAATTTATAAAACAGCTAGGTCAGTTTGTCCCACAACTGAACTGTGACCCAGAATTAACTGTTTCTTACTAACCAACACCCTTATTTTAAAATCTCAGGTGTAAAGAAATCTGATAAATCATAGTGGATCATGACAGAAAAGGGACTTAAGTTTAATGTCTTCTCCTCAAGATGCTTATTAACCTAAATATTTAATTAAATATTTTAATGTTTGGGAAACTATTCCTATGAGTTATGGAACATTCATTTATAACCATTAACAACACAGACAAGGTGAGCTTTGGTGTGTTTATGGAGGGCTGTTGCTTCTGAGAGCCATAGAAGAGAAAAGTAAAGATACAGGAGTTTGGGCATGTTTCCATTCATGTCTCTGCAGTGTTTATCAATCCCTCTTGGTGGAAGAAAGAATCAGAAAATGCTGTTTACATTTATTTTTTTTGTTAATCCTCACCCGAGGATATTTTTCCATTTTTAGTGAGAATGGGAGGGAGGGGAAGAGATAGGGAGAGAGAAACATTGATGTGAATGTGAGACACATCAACTGGTTGCCTTCCTGCACATGCCCCAAACAAAGCAGGGGATTGAACCTGCAGTGGAGGTATGTGCCCTTGACTGGAATCAAACCGGACACTTCAGTCTGACTGCCGATGCTTTATTCACTGTTCCAAGCTGGCTAGGGTAAAATATTTGTTTTCTATGTAATTCTCAATCTTAAATGACCCGAAATGCTTTCTTTTCTCTTATAACATGACTAAAATTGGTAGTAAAATTAATCTAGAAAAGTAAAATGGAAAATATATTAAAAAATATATGAAAAGGGGAGTAATGAATGTATAGTAGTAACATATAAACTATTAGTTTAAAATCATGTGTATTTTAGACTTACATACAAACTTCTAGGCAGATGTATAAATTAGAATCATATTATACAAACATTTATACACAAATATCTACTTGTTTATATGACTGTGAATATACATACATAACTAAAGAAAGCATAATGATAATGTAAATAAATGGTGTTGGGACCTTTTGTCAGAATTTTTAAAAATGCAGGCCAATACAACAAACAATATTCTATAAGGTTCTCTTTCCATCCTTAATTGAAAACTATGGTAAACTAGCCAAACAACTGCAAAACTACTAAATATAATTTAATATTGATAGAATTCTGGAGGGCTAAAAACTTTTATAATTTGAAATTATAAAGTCACAAAGGAAAATATTTATAAACTTGGCCATTTAAAACTGCTGAAGAGTAAACAAAAAGAATGTAGCCAAAGAGAATGTTTGCCACAAATGTTAATGTTTATAAAGATTTCTTATGGTCCTGGCCTAGTGGCTCAGTTGGTTAGAGCATCACTCAGATAGGCCAAGGTTTCAGGTTCAATCCCCAGTCAGAGCACATATAAGAATCAATTAGTGAATGCATAAATAAGTGGAACAAGAAATCAATACCTCTCTCCCTTCCTCTCTTTCTAAAATACACACACACACACACACACACACACACATCTTACCTAATAATAGACAAACATGTAAATTGACCATACCTCCACTATGCCTACAGTCAATCAGGAGTGAGTATGCAAATTGGCCCAACAAAGATGGCCTGAGAGCGGGGACTTGGAGGTTCCTGGGTGGCTGGGAGCGAAGCCAAGGGAAGGAAGGCCTATTCTTGCATGAATATCATGCAACAGGCCTCTAATATATATATTAGAAGTCCTTTTTCAAAAAAAGATTTCTTAAAAAGGGAAGAAAATAACTGAGAAATTTAATGAACTATATTATATGTAATCCAGATGAAAGTAATACCTTTTAGAAATAAAATCAAACAGAGAAAAATAATCACAGTGTTTTATCATCAAAGAACTAGAAGACCCTGAGGGTGGTGGTGAGGGCATGTGCTGGGGGCTAGGGGAGGCCAAGGGAAGGTCAATGGGGAAAAAAAGGAAACATATGTAATACTATTTGTAATACTTTAAACAATTAAAAAAAATAAAACTATTCATTCCCTCAAAAAAAGAAAAAGAGCAATGAGCTATGGTTACTTATTAAATAAGGTAATATTTTTTTCTTTTATTTATTTTTTTCTTTTACTTTGACTCAGTGCTTGTTGATAGTCTTGGTGCCTGATTAAATTGATATATATCATCAAGAGAAAAAACTATATTTTCAAACCATAAAAAATATTTATTTTTGAAAAATTCTTTTTGAAATTATAAGCATATAGAATTTCTCTCATTCTAAAATAAGACATGATCTTTAGTGGAAAACTTTTAAAAAAATACATAGAAAAATCATTCATGATCATCCATAACCCCCCACACAGAAATAACCATTGGTAGAATGTTGGTAAAATTTGACTTGATGTTTTCATATGTATACAAAATTTTATGTTGTTGAGCTCACAATATAAAAATGTGGGTGGATAATACAGTTTTTGGCTTTACTTTTGGCAAGAATCGTTTTTTTTAAGTTTTCAGAATGGTAGTTTTTATTTATTGGTTGATTGATTAAGGTATTACATATGTGTCCTTGTCCCACTTTTGTTTCCCCCCACACACACTTTTTTATGCTAGATAATCCCCTATGTTACATCAATGCCATGATTTATTTCACCCTTTTTTATTATTGGACATTGAGACATTCTCCTAATTTCTACTCTTTAAGTAATAATGTTCTCTATAATAGCAAAAGTTCAAAAACAATCTAAAAATCTGGTAGTATATGTAGTTTAAATAGAATACATCTCGCTATAAAATTTAATAACAACTCTGCAATACAATGGAAATATGCTTATAATACAACATCTATCCATGAAATTGCAATTCAGAGTTCAGCTCTTCTAAGAAACTTCACCTGATACATTACATTACATTCACCTCACTCCCATGTAATGGGTAGGAATTCCAGGCTTGCTCCTGCTCTGTACCTTCAGGGCCTCTTTTTCTGGCACCTGGTGGGCACCCAGGAAATAGTAATTATATGATCAACTGAGTAAATTTGCTAATAAAAAGACTAAATAAGATTAACAAAGCTTTGTTCGAGTTCCTCATTCATTTTTCTCCCAGTTAGTGGTTTTCCTTCTGCAGACATACTTTTTTCTTGGGCTTTGGAGTTCTCAACATTTGGAAGTTACACCACCTTAATTCTCTCATGACCATCAGGGTGAGGGAGTCAGCACTGTAGATTTATTTGGTTCCTCTTCGTCTTGACTTACAGACTACCAAAGCTCAGCTCAAGAGCCAGAATTTTCATCAGACAACACCTGTGATAGCAGATGGCAATCAGACATGCTTGTAACACTAATACCAAATTAGATTAGAAAATAATACATAATTCTCTGGCAAACAAAGAGAATTTACTAATCCAGCTATAGACTATGAAAATCAGGCTTAATTTCAGCAATAATAATCCAATGTGAGAATTTTTTTCTGTAGCAATTAGAAAGTCCTCGGTAATTATGTGTAAGGTGAAATGAGATGGAAAATCTAAATTCATTTTAAATCTGACTCATTTCATTCCTGAGTGGAGTGCGGTAGAAAACTTAGGAGAGTGCTCATTCTCTTTAGTCTCTTTCGTCTGAGTGTCCAGCCAGCTACCCTGCTGCTGCCCACCTCATCCTGAACATCCTGCCTCATCTAGACTGCGCATCTGGCCCATCCAAGCATCTCTGTTTTGCTTGTAACTGTCAAAAGCAAGGGAGGCTGCAGTCACACACGAGGGCACCGATCACCCAAGTCAAAGGACAAGGAAGGGATGGAATACTTGTTTTTCCTGTTGGTCTTTGCTTCTGTAAAATTGTGTAGGGCACTGCCCAACTGACTTTGAAAGAAAGCAGAAAACTTATAAATAAATGAATGAAAAAAACTATAATTCTTGCTTCTTCTGTTGAAGAGATTTTGCTCCTTATAAATGATTTGCTGTTTACAGCGTTGTGTTATGCAAGCCTTGCATATCAGTTCATACATGCTCAGAATTGTCCCTGCAGGGAAGCGGTATCCTTACTCCAAGGTAAGGGAGGAAAACCCATTTCACTTCTTGCAAACCAAAAGAACCTGGGATAAAAGAGGAGATTTTGTTTTCTCAATTCCTGATCTCAGGCACACATATGGACACATATACAGTAGTGGGATGCAGAGCTTTGAAAGGTTTGAGACAAGCCTGGCATTCTCAATAATCCACAATACAAAATACATGGCTGGCTTTAAACACTCAAATTAGTTTCATGAAATTAATATTTCCCCTACTGCTCTTATATCATAACTTAGGTCACTAAGTAGCCATTGCCCTGCAAGTTGCTTAACTATAGACAGTATCTCATTCATCATTGTAGCCAGAGAACAGTTAAAAATGTGAACACCATGCCAACTATGAAAAGAAACCCTACTTCATTTTAAACTTTGTTTATAGATTATTTCCACCACATAAAAACCAAATTATGCAATTTTAATGTTTATGTACATAACAAGTTTATTAACCATAATATTCTGAATTACATCTCTGTCTTCAAAGATTTTCCTCTGAGATTTAATTTACTTTGATTCTTAAGTAAATCCTCAAACTAAAATAGTTGTTTTATGTGAAATATTATTCATGAGTGTAACAGGCCCAAAATAGAACTTTTCAAATAGCAGATCAATATATACTTAGAACCACCAAAAGATCCTATCAATTAAATAATGGTAGCAGTTTCCTGAATATGTCCACAGTACCAGGCCCTGTGCTATCTCACTGAATATTTAACAACCATCCCTTGAGGTATCTCCCCCTGTTGCTATAACACCCACTTTCTAGTAGAGGGAAGGTAGGCCTATTGAGGTAATTGCCCGTCTAGGTCACACCACCATATTAATTGAGGCTGGAATTCTAACCCTCTTCTCCCTGACTCCACTTGCATGGACCTAGCTCTCTTATTTGCTTAATAGTAACTTGGGTACCTTTCTGACATTCTTCATTTTTACCAAGCTGCATTTTCCTATACCCTGGTCTTCATGGCAGCCTTGGGGAACCAAAACAAAGTTATTTTTAGCTTAACGAATCTGAATGACCAATGTTGGGATCAAAAACATATGGCCTGTGGACATAAGATTTTAACAGAAACAAATATTAGTTTTTCATTTGGTTAACACTTACTGAGCACCTACTATTTGTAAAGCATTCTCTGTATGAAAGCAAATTCCATGTATTTTTAATGAAGCAAGATATTTACATTATCTCAGCATCTGCACCTGTAATAGGATTTGTCCCTGGATATAGCCAGTTTTCACATAATTTGCAATTCTTATGAGAAAATTAAACAATAAAATTTTAGTGAATGTCTTTTTGAATAAAAGTGAATGTGATGAAATAAGCGATCATTGATGAGCATAGAGGAAAGTTAGGCACTAAATCCTGCCTACGGATTTGTACATCTTTTTCAAAGCTCTCAGCAAACTCAGGCCGCTGAGGGTGGCGGGGTTTCCACACCACATCACTAAAGAAGAACCTCAGCAATGAAACCTGCCACAGCCAGCAGCTTGGCCTGGCTGCACATCCATCCACCTCTGTACACTTGCCCACCTTTAGAACAAAATAACCTCAAAAGTCAGTGGGATTTGGCCAAAGGTACTTTCCCTTATTTCTTAGCAGGAGATGAGAATGAAGGACTATTTCTCCTCCATTGATAAAGAGCATATTTTTACTCTCTTGGATTTAAAGGGAAAAAAAAAACATTTTTTACTGTGTGACTGTTAGGGAAGCTCTCAGAGAAGGCTGAATCCCGTCTCTAGTATTCATCTGCTCTGTACACATGGGCAAGTTACTTACCCTCTCTGTGTTTCAGTCTCCTTCCTCTGTAAAATGGAGACAATGACAGTATTTGCCCCCCTGGGGAGCTGGGTGGGTGAATGTGACAATGTAACCAAAGGCCTGACCACCATGCCTGGCCATGGTGAGCCCCCAGATCACAACTCTGCTTCCAGGGGTCAGCAATGAGGAACATGATGGCTCAAGGCCTCGCTGTTCCTGTTTCCCACAAGAATCAATCAGCCAAAACTGGTTTGGCTCAGTGGATAGAGCGTCAGCCTGTGGACTGAAAGGTCCCAAGTTCAATTCTGGTCAAGGGCATATACCTTGGTTGCAAGCAAGTCCCCAGTAAGGGGTGTGCAAGAGGCAGCTGATCGATGTTTCTCTCTCATCGATGTTTCTGACTTATCCCTCTTCCTTCCTCTTTGAAAACATCAATAAAATGTATTTTCTTTAAAGAATCAATCAGCTTTGCGTTCTGACCCCTTCTACTACCACCATGTCTGGGTAAAATGAACTGTTTTATTTGGTGGCAAACATTCCTCCTCTGTGACCCTCCAGGGACGAGGACGACAATGACCGGGGACAGAGAGGTACCCGTGCACCTGGAGGAATAAGGCTAAGTGACCACGGCAGGCCCAGAAGGACAAGCCCTGTGGGATCCCACTTAGAGGGGATGCCTAATGGTCAAACGTAGACACAGAGAGGAAAGTGGTTGCCGGGCTGGGAGGCGGGGACAGGGGGAGTTGGTTGATGTTCATGGATATAAGGTCTGTTATGTAAGATGAAAGGTTCTGGATCGCTGTCCAGCATTGTGCCTATGGTTAACAGCACTGTCCTGCGCACTTCTTAACAGTTGTTAAGAAGGTAGATCTCGCCGTGGACTAATGGCTCAGTTGGTTGGAGCATTATCTCACACACCAGGAGAATTCCGGGTTTGATTTCTGGTTGGAGTGTGTTTTTGGCCAACCAATCGATGTTTCTCTCTCACATTGATGTTTTCCTCTCTCTCTCTCTCTCTCTCTCTCTCTCTCTCTCTCTCTCTCTCTCTCTCTCTCTAAAAATCAGTAAGAACAATGTCCTGGAGTGAGGATTTAAAAAAATAAAAGGTAGAGCTCATGTTATGTGTTTTCACTACAACTGTACAAAAAAGCATCCTGACCAGAAATAAGGATGGTAGGCCACTAAGTGGAAAAATGTGCTTCCTCTACATTCCAGTTGTTTTTACCAAATCCTTGGAAAAGAGACCCCAAGAAAAAGAGACTTAATATTAACACTTAAAAGTTATCTGACACGTTGAGCCAAATTCTCCAACTTGTCTGTGAGAGAACTGTTATGCCCGGCAGCAGTTGGGGCACACCGTAACTCAGAAGTGCGACTTCCAGGAACAGCCACTTTACACAAAACCCCTCAGCTGGAATACACAGGGATCACTGAGCCAACAGACAAGAGTTTAAAGGGGCTGTGATTCCAGCCACTTCAAACTATGTCATTTAATTGTGTAGCATTCTCATCTAATCCAAAACACTTATTTCTCTGATTTAGAAGGAGTATATAAATTGGTATTGTGGGGTTTAAGCAAACAAAGTGTGGGTCTCCTAAATAGACATGGTGACAGGAGTGGCACTTACAAAAATTAAATAGGGGCAGTATGGAATGACGGTGGCAGAAATTGGAAATGCATAGCAGGCCAGTCACAAGTTTGTGTCATTCATTCTGTCGTTCCTGATCATACACTCAAAGATAAGGCTTCCCATAGGAAACAATCCTATACACTCACAAATGCAGTTCTAAATTTAGTCAGAGGGTATTTTTACTGGCCTTAGAAAATAAGGGAGAAACAGTCACATCCTTCAAATGAAGGCTACGGTGATTAAACACTTCAAACCAGGAGGAGTCAGGGAGTCACACATTTTAAGTTGACCAATTTAGGCAGTCTCTTCAGGGGATTTTTTTTATTCACAAATAAAACACAAATGTCCAAGACAAAAACCTGAAAGACTTTGAGTCTCCTAATATGCAGAATTACTGTGAATTTTTTCAATTTTTTTAATGTGATCAGACCTTTTAGTTTTAAAATATTACAAAATGTATTTTAACATGGTATGATTTGCATTGGATATTAATTTTTAAGGCATTTATAAAATAGGAGTGTATAAACAAAAACATTTTAGACCTAAAGACCTGAAAGAGAATCCTAGCAAATATACCACCAGCATTCTTAATATCTTTTTAAACAGAAAGGTACCTGTGGGAACCTATCAAACACTTAATAAAAGATGACTTCCCAAGGCAATCTGCAAACTCTGATTGCATCTAGATGTATATCAGAGTAAATCAGGAGGCTGGGGTCCCCATTTTTCTAAACATGCATCCCATCGTCTTTGTAGGCTTGGTTCTTGTGAAGCCTTCATAAATCTCCTCAGATTATAGACCCAGATCCAAACACGCCACGTGCAGGGAACTCAACAGACAGCGAGTCCACAGCAGAGTTAGGATCTCCTTCACTGGAGGCTCGGATTGCATTCAAACAGAATCCCAATAGCAATGCACCTATCATGCTTACAAGCTACCAGGGCATTATTACACTTAACTGAAAAGCACCTTTTCTGTTAGCCTTCAGCATGACTAGGACGGAACACTCATTTCATGTACCTACATATGTGCTTTGCATGTGATTTTTACTGAATTGGGCAAGTTGGACTTGGGTGAATGGACTGCAAACGAGGTTCAAATGGCATAAAGCATTTTTCTCCATTTGCCACTGCTCCTATTTAATTTGCTTTGATCCCAACCTGCTAACATTATCCAAGTGGAAGAGAAGCAACTAAGATTTGTTATCTTAGATTTCGTTCTAATACTGAAAGTGTCTGCATAAAAAAAAAGAGCGGGGAAATAGAATGTATAATTATTTAATTTTTAGATTTCAACCTAAAATGGTACATTAAAATTGGGGGCAAAATGTAAATCTTTCCCTTTTCTGGAATTATAGTTTATAGTTTTGTATTTATTGAATGCATTCATAGGTTCCCTGAGGATGTGAAATGTATGGAAATATATGTGCATTGCTAAAGAAAGAAGTAAATTTATTCTTTCCCCACATCGTGCTCCTCTTTGCAGTAGAGGTTTTTAATTCAGTACAGAGCTAGGATGAGATGGAGCCAATTTCCTGGTCTCTATGTGTGACAAATGCTGAAAGTGGCACAAGATTAACAAATTACTTGAAGTATAGATCTTTAAAAAATTTCTTTCTGTGTCTCTAAATCAAAACTCACACTTTACTTGAAATGAAGCCTTCTTTCGAATTCAGTAATGATGTAGGATCTTTTCTGTCTCTGCATTTAAGGAGAAAAGATGGAGTGTATGGCAACATACTATCCATTTTTAAAAAGCAAATCTTGTCCTCTGTACGAAAGCTTACAAGGATTAGGTATTTGGAATAGGAGGGTATTTTAATTGTAATCTAGTGTCTTGTGCTATTCCCAATGTGTGATTTGCTAAAGATTTTTAAAAATTCCTTTTGAAATAAGTAATCCTTCTGAAAATAAAAGCATAAAATGAAAAGCAGGGGTAAATGTTGTTTATTTCTGCATTTTTATGGGTAAAAATAATGTTTACTATGCCAGGTCCTAGATAAATATACTTGCTTTTCTAATAATACTTCTTAGCTTGGTTTTCCGTGAAAACGACCAGGCGGGGCTCTTTTACCCAACCTCAGACTCATGTACTTGATGTAATCCAGATATCTAACACCAAACAATGGAAACATCTGTGACAAGAAAAGCATGTAACAGTTGTGGGATTGTTTAATTTGGGAGAAAATGACTGTGTTGGATAATCACCTGCGCCTGATTTGATTTCTCCTCTTTGTCGAGAAACTTTGATATTCTGCAATAAGGAATCAACTGATGATAGGAAAGAGCTATTTAAAGGATCTCCAGAAACAAGTTTGGGATTTGGCTCACTCATTCAGGTTTTTGCCTCGTCATAATCCACCTGGTTTGCTTGGGCTTAAGTGATAGAAAAATGCAACTTTTTAAAACAAGCACAATCTTACTCCTGGTACCCAAACATGGCAACTTGCTTAACATTCCAGAAGCGTTCCGTGCAGCTTTTGCGTCTCAGCCACCCAATCTCCTTCCACATATCTGCTCATGTTGACAGACTATGTCATAATACATCAGCAGAAGATCAGCACCGAAGAACAAAATTTCAGCGCCTGACAGCAAGGGGAAAACTGATTTTCAGTATTAAATTAGGAAAAGTGTACCATTACCTCACTTCCAATAAGTCTACTATCTTCAGAAAATAGGGTGTCTGCTCTAATCACAACTATATGCAAAAGTTGTTAGGGTGGTTTATATCTTTGGTGTGTCCCTTCGACTGACAGCTAATTTTATTATATATAAAATGTATATCTTGGAAGCACATTGAAATTTTTTAAAAACCCTTAATGTAGTATTACATAGGTAAAATATGTCTGCCAAATGTTTTGGGGGCAGGCTTTCCTCTATTAATCAGCAGAAACCTATTGACCATTGCAAAGGAAATGGCATTTAAGCTCCTGATAGAAGTTAGGTACCTTTTCCTGTGAGCTCTTGCTTGGGGTGGTTGTCTGTAGAAACTCAACAATACCTGCAACGCCTAATGCCTTTTGCAGCCAAAGACATCCTCTGCCACTTAGGCTTGGAGCTGGCCCCTGCTTGGACGCCCTGCAGCATATGCACTTCCCTTTTGTCTATTACCTTGGACTTGTGCTATTCCCAAATATTGACATCATCTCCTTTTATCAGCATTAACTGCTCTGGAGCTTCCCAGGCTCGCACTCAGCTCTATTTCTTCCTATTGATTATCCTCCTCACTCCAGCAGGTAGCCAGCCAGCAAGGCTGTCCTGAGAAATAGCTTCCAATGACTTTATACGCACAATTTACACGGAATTGTTTAAAGAAGATATTAGCTTCAATACAAATCAGTGAACCTCATTTAGTCAATACCGCACAATTCCACTGCTGGCACCCTGTGACATGTTAGTCCTCCAGTCAGCTGCTGGCCCCAACCTGCACGTTAGCCTTAATATTTAGTTTCATATTAAAATAAAGCCGGGATGGTGGTTTTGGTTTGTTTTTTTTGTTTTTGTTTTTTGTTTTTTTTGCTTTTCTTTTTTAAATCTTTTCAGTCTACTTTTTACATCACCTCGCTTGAGCCATGTGATAGTAATATATTTTGAAATATAAAAACCTGAGATTAAATGTTTGATTTTTGACAGTGTTCTTAAATATAATAAATTCAAAAGGAAATACTGTTAAGTTAAAATGGAGTGTTTTTCATTAAGTCCAATCAAATGGTAGACAACAAAGGATCTTTTATTTGAGAATATGAAGTGAAAATGAAAACCAGAAAACCTTGACTAAGAAAAGGTCCAGCTAAATTATGTTGGAAGGAGGTATCCAGATTGAGCTTGGGTGTTTCTTTTGCTAAAAGTGAATTAAACTAAAATATGTTATAAAGAAATATTTTACAAAGGAGCAAAACTCAATGCTTTCAGAAATGAAAATAAGGTCTAAGGACAGTTGACTTTGAAAATAATTCTACAGAGACATCACAGATGAAAAATAATGCCACAGCATCTGATCCTTTCTTATAATCATAACAGGGAAATGTTTGGGGGAAAGTAACACTAGTCCCCGTTTTCTCTCCCATGGATGGCGAGGCTGTAAAATTCTAGAAGGAATGTTTACATTTCAGAATTACCCCTCCTTAAACTCCTGGTTTATGCTAGGTAATGAGATGATATCCAAATGTTGAAAACAGGAAAATTCAAATGAAAATCTAAATGTGAAATATAATATAATGAAATAACTAA
This sequence comes from Antrozous pallidus, assembly GCA_027563665.1. Classification (NCBI taxonomy): domain Eukaryota; kingdom Metazoa; phylum Chordata; class Mammalia; order Chiroptera; family Vespertilionidae; genus Antrozous; species Antrozous pallidus. The sequence goes on from CM050510.1 coordinate 45,798,818, forward strand.
GCAACATAATACTACTCCAAATGTTTGTGCAAATATTGCAAAATGAACTGCAATACATTAAAATTCTTCAGTGGTTGTGTAATACATAAGTGAAGGTTTACATAGAAAAGCTTTAGTTATCAAAAAGGGGATTTATATCATAGCATCCTAAATTGTTCACTTAGAAACATTACTAACATCATGGACTGTGTTCTGAAAAGTTGCCATTAGATCTATTGGCATATTTCTTTGTAAATTGAAACAGGTGAGAATAAAGCATACTGATCAAAATCAGTATGTTATCTAATGCATCCTGGCTTCGGTGGCTGAGTGGCAGAAAGATTTGGGGAATATGAGTGGGAAAATAACCATCTCAGTTTGGGAAATTTTTAAGGACTGTGTATTTGTTTTGTAAGCAAAAAGCAGGAGTTAAACAAAATGACAATTTTAAACGAGTGATAAATAATAACAGAGTTTTGAAAATTAATATAGAAAAGCAAGTGAAATAAAATTACATAACAAATTATTGTGAATCTTTCAATATTTCCTCTTGTTTACTGTAAAAAGTGAAAGGTGATTTTTGTATGACCTTTTCTTTTCATTTTTTTTCTTTTTAAATATCACTAGTTGGGAGCTGGAGCTCGGAATCCAGGTAGAAGAGACATGTTAAAAGAGGCCAGCCCATCCAAACCATACATTTTCTCACACATTTACTGAAAACTGATATACAACAGCTTTTTTTTTCACGAAGACTCAACAAAGAACAATTCCAGTGCCCAGGGAAAATCATACCCCAGAAGAGAGAAATGCCATAACTGCATATTCAGTCTGCATAGATGCAGGTATGGCAAAGATAATTGTACCATCTGTGTGGGAGAGAGCATTCGACCACTTAAAGAAGTCAGGAATCTAAATATGATAGAATTTAGGTGGTTATGCATGCATACATGTATATACTACAGGGATGCACAAATATAAATTCCAGCCCAAACTGAAATGTACTAACATTATTAGTAATTTTAGTTTAAAGTATACTTTGATGAGCATGCATTTATATATTAAGTGTATCTCTACCAAAGAAATTAGAAGATTTTCATGCTAGTCCCTTTATCATGTAAAATTCTTATATTAAATAAAATTGTATGCCTTACATATTCACTTAGACACAAGAATATTCTCAAGGAAGCATAGTAGGCACAAACAATGCATACAAATTAAGAAGCCTTTTTAAAATGAATAGCAACAAAAGAGTCTAATAGACATTTCAGATAAATAACAATGCTGATGTTTTTTCCTGAGAAACTTTCTAAATTAACCATGATGCTTTAAGTGTAAGTGAATGTGGCTTTCAAATTATGTCAAAACATAAAATTTACAACACTATTTCATAGTGACTTTGAAAAAAACTGTTTTTTTAAAGTTTTTATTAAATTTTTAAACTATAAAGGGAAATAATTTTTGTTTAGTTTATGAAGACCCATCTATAGAGGAAAACATTATTCTAGATTTATAATTTTTATAAACCAATGAATGTTCATATTTATGAATAATATCAAAAATTAATATTAAGGTCTATAGTGACTGCCTGCATATATTACCAAGATGAGGTGAAAAACCTTATGTATCATTTCATTGAATTAGTTTTAGTAGCAAAAAGTGCTATACTGAGTCTATATATTTCAAATAAATCAGTTTTCCATAAATATTCTAACTATTATCATGTAGTAAGGAAGAATATTTTATACCAAAAATTAACTTTAAAAGTAGTAGTATTGAAATCTATGGAATATTATTCTTTTTGAGGATAAACTTGTCCAAACTTAGCAGACCCACCCCCACACCCTCTCACACATAGTTTGTTAGGAGAAATGTTTTTATTGCTAAACTGAAAATGAACCTACATAATTATTATGTTGTCATCACTGTAGTTATGTAGTTTTTATCATGTGTAAACATTTCATTTAATCCTAATTCTATATATTTAACAATATGCCATAAGTATTATCATTGTTAATTTTGTATATAATGGAAGTATTTTAAAATACCACCGAACACATACAACTATCCAAATTCTAAAACAAAAACAAACAAAACTCTAATAATTTAATTCAATTTAAAAATCATATAGCTAATTATTTCATTATCTCTATTTTCAAATGATATGCATATACAAAAATATGCATATTAGTAGAATACAAGATTTAAGGACATTAATATTAGCCTTCTTATACATAGAGAGTGCATTCATGCATTCATTGCCATACGTGGAAAATATAGATATACTATTATATATAATTTGTATTAATACAGATATATCATTATAGATATCTTGTCTATGTTATTATGCAGTGAAGAAAAGACTTCTCATAACCTAGAAGAGAGGGATAAAGGGTGTGTGTGTGTGTGTGTGTGCATGCACACGCATGTGTAGAGACAGAGAAAAAGAACTGACAGCTTTACAGAGAGGTGTTAAAGGTAGGCTATTAATATGTTTGAAAAATGTATATGAAGGTATTATATTATACAAAGAAGTATCATTGACAGTTTTTCAATCTTTCGGTACCTCCCCCCCCTTTCTCTCTCTCTCTGTGCATGTGGAGTGTGTGTGTGTGTGTGTGTGTGTGTTCCACTGCTAACAAGAAAATGAAAATTTGAGATGAAAGAAAAAGATAACTATAAAAATTTTAAACAGGGCACCTGGGTTAAAATTACTAAATTAAATTTTAAATCCAATTGGGTTTCCTTTTCTGAAACATGAAATAAGGAGCCTATAAAATGGGCAGGAGATTCACAACATAGTATGAAATTTTTCCCATGTAAATATTTGTAGCACTAACACCCTATAGTATTAGAATCACTGAAGGTATACATGAAAATATCATGAAATAAACCTAAAGGGGTTGTCTTTATAGCAAAACAATCAAGGCTCTATGTAAAGCTGAAGTTTCTCATCATTTCATTCTGACTTAACTGTTTCAAATCACCTCTTTCAATGATATTTATGTATATCTCTTTGTTGTTTTTTTAAATTTTGCTATTTTGTAAATATTCTAGGGTGGAAAACATATAATATCAAGAATTTACATAGCTACCTGATAGTTAATGTCTTGACCATCTTGAAGGTTATACATTTAAATAGTTCTAACCTCGGTAACACTAGAGCTATGATATTGGGGTGATGCTGCTAAATGGCTTCCACAGAGAGGAGCCCCTTATTAGTATCATCACTAATCCTGGGCTACCTAGATTTCTAAAGCCTTTAGTCTAAAAACATGTCTCTATATTAAAATAACTCTAGTTAATAATAAGGGTAGTAATGTGGTTGTTTTTCATGAAGTTGACCAAAAGCAGTAGGCAAGAAGTTATCTGGAATTGTCAAGACGTGTTTATTCTCTAATTCCTAGATAATTAACAAGCATAAACCTACAACCTGCACTGCCTTCCTTCAGAATGGTAAACTAACAATACAATAGAATCAAAGCAGAAGTGGGGGTGAGGGAGAGGGGAATACCTTTTTCTTAGCACCACAAAGGGGTGAGGGCCTAATTATTTTTAAGTAAAACCCGACCACCCCTCTTCTCATGCTTAGCTGCACTGAGTGACACTATTTGTGATGCCCAGTGTGCTGAAACTGAGCAGGTTGCTGTCAGTTTAAAAATGACTATAATAAAAGTGACCATGAAGATGGATCTTGTGATTTTGCGTTTCTAATCAGTCATCTGTGAAGAACACTTTTGCTTTGATTCAGCAGACTTGTGACAGCCATGATTGATAGTGCGCGAGGATGAAGAAAGGTTATTAACTGTCTTCCTATTAAGCTCAATGTATTATTACCCCTCTAGATGCATCTCATACTTTAAGTTAAAGTACTTACTCAGGTAAGGTCAAGAATGAACTCTACGGAGATGGTATCCATTCTGCTGAAAACAAGCAAGGCATCTTTGCATTGCTTTTTTTAATAAAAAAAATTAGCATTTAAACTACATATAATTCCCATCTTATTCATTAGCTAAAATAGAGAAATTTCCTCCAACAGCATCCATAATGAAAACACTAAAGGTATAGAAAATGGCTTTGAATGTAAAGTTTTCAGTGCAGAGCTAAGCAACATGTGTGTGGCATGTACACAATATATACTTAATTAGGTCACATATTGTATAATTTGAGGGTATTTTTAAGTATAGACACTAAACTTGATTTTTGATTAGGAAGTAATTCTCTCTGTAATATATACAAAGGTTGTTTTAATTTTCAGTCATCCATACAATCAAACCTATGAAAAAATAAGTAAAAGCAATTTTTAAGAAACTCAAAGATCTACTAGAATATCTAGATATTTTAATGTAATGCACTAATTCATTTTTCCATCTCATTTTAATATGTTTATTAATATTACACATAGAAGAGCATTTAAATGACAGTTCCGTTTCATGTCTTTGACTGCCATACATACACACACCCATTTACAAATAGTATTATAGATCCAAGGTATTTAAAGTTTTCTGGTAACTGAGGATAGACCCTTAAAGGAAATAATAAAATTTTAAATGTTACCACATTGACTCTTACTGAAACCAAAATATAGTAAAAGATTTTTGGACACTTCATTTTAACTTCTCTTTAAAAACATGTCAAATTTACAAGTTTGGTTTTGGGAGATGATTAAATATATGCATTTTAATTTAAATTGTAGTTCACAATCTCCACTGTAAACACTCAGTACATGTCAAATGTAATGTGCAATAGCAAAAAATATTTAAGGATATCAATAACTTGGCATTGAGGTATCCATTTAAACTATAGCCAAGTTTCAGATCCGTGTGCCTGGTGGTTCATCATTGAACAACTCTGCAGGGTGGCACAGAGTAAGAAAATGTTCCCAGAGGATTATTAGCATATCAGTGCATGGAAAGTCATATTATGCCCAAAAGTTTTCTCTAGTATATCATGACCTATCCTCCAGTGTCAGTTATTTACACCCGTCTTTTGGTCTGTAATGTTTTGAAATGTACTATTTTAATATTGGGATCCATCAACAATGAAATATACAGAAAGTAAGGAAATGAATTTCAAGATTTCATTGAATTTCTCTGTAGAGTCACAAAAATTGGCTCTCTGTCCTACACTGCTTAATATCGCAATCGCTGTTTAAGAAAGCTTTCCAGGGCTCCTGTATTTCATGCATGCCAAGTATAATTTAAATACTTACACACTGAAAGCCTCTTCATAACAAATGTTGGGTCAATATGAAAATTGTTTATTTAGTGAATTGTGTTTATGTGGAGTGGACTTAAGGGTAGATTTTTTTAATGCATACCAGGTTTCCTCAAAATGACACATTAACTTCATTATTAAATGGATTTCTTTTTCTGCCAGAGACCAACTTGCATTCTGAAATTTAGAAATCAGCAATGATATGAGTGACAGGGACATGTGGTCATGGACTACGTTCTATATTCTTGTACAAATATTGGTCAAAGGTTTCAAAATTAAATTATAAGCTAAGAAATAATATGTTGTGTGTTTCTCAAAAACATCGCTTGCTTTTAAAAACAAAAAAGAAAAATGCAGTGTCGGTCTATGCTGTGGTAATGAGTGAGATGTTCTGAACTATTACTATTAGTGGAAGTCTTATCTTCTCCCATCTGCCTCCTTGGGAGTTTCTCAAGGAAAAAAAGAGGAAACACAAAGGCTGAATAGGCCCAGGAGGGACACACAGATTTTCTGGTAACCCGTTTCCTAGTTTCTGCTCTTCACAGAATCAAGATCTAGGCCACACATGACACCCCACACACAGTTTATGAAAGAACAAGGCAAAGGCAGTTTCAGGTAAAGTTTAGGTCAGTTCCAAGGCAGTCAATTAGCATTGCTGAAATTGGTGTTGAGCCATATTTTTTCCCCCAGAATCCAACACTGGCAGACTGTAAAAATGAAACATGCAACATTTTCCTTTATCCTTTTGGAACTCAGAACAGAATTTTGTTCAAGCGAGAGATGAAACTGGTAAAGAAAGAACCCACACCTATGTGCCAACCCCTGACATTTGGTTCTGAGGCTATTGTGACTTGGTTCCATCCACAAGGTATCCTTAGTTCACAATATCTAGGGCTTTGGTGATTTTGAGCTTGAAACTCTCCTCTCTAGCAATCCCAATCCTATATGCATCCCTCCTCCCTCTATCTCTCTTCCTCCTCCTCTTCCTCCTCCTCTCACCTACTGGGGACTTAGGGTCCCCTTAGGAACTGGGTGGGCGCATCTATGTAGCCAGACGGTGGGGGCTGGCAGCTGCTGTCCACCCCCAGACTGTGTACCTGAGCTAGTGGCCTCTGTGCTCCTCTGCCCAGCCCATTCCTGTCTGCAGCGCTGCTGCGGTCACGCCAGCCGGTGATTTGATAGGCTTGTCAGGTTGCCATGGTGTTGACTTCTTGCCTCTGAGGAGCTGCCCAATGACTGGAGGTCTGGGATTAAAGCGGGAAGAGGCAGCGGCCACAGCAAATTTCAGTGGCAGCTGCAGCAGCGAGAAACCAGAAGCCAGAAGCCGAGGTCTTAGGACCACGCACCCCTCCCGCAGCCCGCAGGTGGGGCTGCACTGGAGTGGGAGAGAAGCGGGTGGGGTGGCGGGATGCTGACCACTGGGACCCAGAGGAGGAATTCCTAAGCGATCAGCAGGCACCAGGAGGGGAAACCTGCCAGGACTTGTTATCACTCACCCCAGACCCGGCCAGGGCAGGTGTGTGATGGGCGGAAAGGGTGTTAAAAGGGATTTGGGCGGGTGACCCACTCCCCTCGCGCCCCACCCTTCATTGGGCCAACAGAATGATTTGGCAATTGAAGAGGCGCTACCGGGGAAGTTAGGTCCAGGACACTAACTTTCCGGGAGAGAGAAAGTGCCATTCGCCGGCGAGCGAGTAGATGGGAGTAGCCGGCTGCGAGGCGCAGCGGTGCCTACGCTCAGCCCCGACGGAAACAGTAAACCGCGCAGGAAAAGGGAGAGCCGCTTCTGTTATAAATTAGTAGGTAGGTGGAGGTTACGCAAAGAAGAAAAGGGAAAGTAAAGCTGTTAAAAGAATAGAATAAAACCCCTGGGAGTCCAGCTCGACATCCACCCCCTCCCGCCCCAACCCAAAGGGAGGAGGAGGGGCAGGAGCGCGTTCTGGCGCGAGGAGAACTCTCTGGAATGTCTGGAGCAGGGACCGCAGCGTGTGGGGAAAGGACCCGGGGCCGAGAGGAGGCAGAACGGGCGGGGGAGGGGCCGTAGGCAGGACCCGGCGTTCGCCGAGGAGACAGATTCCGCGGGTGAGACGGATTGCGGGCAAAGAAGTACAGAAGTTCAGACCTGTGGCGGGAAGGAAGGAAGGAAGGAAGAAGGGACTAGAGTCCGTCGGAAAGGGGGGACCAAGGTGTGTGCTGCCGAGGGAAGGCGTGGGAAGGCAGCCACAGGCCCCTGGAGGGAGCCACTGCCGGGACCCAGGGCCACGGGTGCCGCGAAGGGAACGACGAGGGCGGTGGACGCGGGCGCCGCGGGCGGCACCCGGAGCTGGACACCATCTACCCCCAGCCCGCGCCCCGCTCCGGACTTTCCTGGCAAGAAGAGGGGCTGCTGGTTCGGCCTGCCGGGTCCCCAGGAGTCCCAAACACACGCCTCGCCAACTACTCGACAGCCCCCTTCACTGATTTTCTTGAACAAATAAACATAAATGCCAGTTCCAGCACTTTCTTCTTGCTGAGCCAGAATGCGCTGAGCTCTGTGGCTGCGCGTCATGTCTCTGGACAGCAGTTTCCCATCTCCAATACATTGTTTCCCCTCCCTTTGGAGATGAAATGCGCGGTCACAGTCAGGTTTGGGGAGTGAATTCCTCGCCCCCTCCCCTCCATAATTTGGGAATCACCCTTTAGAATAAGAAGACAGGTCTAGTCACAAGTTCGGAAACCTGATAGGGCACCCTGACATTTGCATATTAATTTCGGCTGATATGAAGTAACTCAATTTGGAAAGAAGACGCTTGCAAGGATATTGACTCTTGCAAACTGCAGGGAAATTAACAGGAGTCCGACAGCCACACCTAAGCTAATCCCCTTGAGTGTCTCTAAGAAATATTTCCTTTAAAAATAAAGTATTTATTTTAAAGTCGCCCCCCTTCAAGAGCAGTTTCTGCTCGAGGTTCTTCCACACACGTCAAAAGGTTGTTGAATTATTCATTATTGTAATTACTATCATCATTGTCATTATCCCTTTCCATGTGGAAATAATTTTATTATCGTAATTTGATATCTGAAGAATTTCCTGTTAGTCGTTTGATAATCATTTTTTTTCTGTTGAAAAGAAAAGTTTTGTTTATAAATGAGATAGAGAAAATGTTTTAAATGCTTTGATGTTTGCTATAGATTTCCGTTTATCTAATCGATCGGAATGCCAATAAAATCGATTAAAGGTTTAGTGTTTTACAAACAACCATTTTGTGCTTTTTGATTTTATGTTCAGGGTGATTTTAATAAAGCTAATGCTTTCCTTGGGCAGTCTCTCCTCAAAAGACCAAAACCTTTATCGTTTTTCTCTTTTATCAGAAACTGCCACTTAAAAGTTCTCCTAGTAGGAAAATAAAAAATATATATAAGCAATAGGTGAAATGGTTTAATTTCATTCTCTTGTTGCTCAAGGTATTTAAATAAAGCCCTTTAAAATCTTAGTGAACCATATGTGATCATCCAGTGATTGCGGAATATTAAATTAAACTTAGATAAATCCGTATTGAAGGAGGCAGCACCCAATCCTGAATTTATTTCCCATTTTCTCTAACAGCATCACTGCGCTCCTCTCCTTGCAATGACAGTGTGCCAAATCTGGGCATTTTGAAAACATTTTCCATATGCTTTAACAGGGGGCTGACTGATAGACAAAGAAGGAAAGAAGAGGATCTGTTCCCTCTGAGGTATATTTCCTTTAAGTTCGTTCTCTTAGACTTTCACTGAAAATCGTTTTACAGCAGAAGTTTGGAAATCATTTAATTCATTTTATTATTCTTGTTTTGCTTTCACTTTTTTTTTGCCTATCTTGTAATTTATCCCTGAAATGCAGTTTTGATTACAATATAACATAAAGCTAACGTTACTATACCTTGGCAAACACTATTGGTTTCAAGATCTTTGATTCGTTTAGTTTCTGCTAAGCTGCGTTTTGTAATTAAAGATGGATTTAAATGATACATTGTATAACTTAGATCAGCTGGACTATTGGTGTGCTGTGGGATTTAATGGTGCTGTTGTATCTAAAACTGAGAGTCCTTACATGCTGAGGAGGTGGCTTTTCTTCAGCTATCAAGATCTGCACTTTTGTCTTGGAAATGTGAATGTTTGGATGAATGTACTGTCCTATTCAAAAAGAATTCTATTTGGTGGCCGGAGTTTAGTGCATTGTGCAGCATTCCACTGACTGGATATAGATGTTTTAGGTTTTAAAAGATCACAACTTTATCTTCTCTACAATGAAATCACCATTGCTTTCTCCACCCCACCCCCACCCCCACCCCACTTGTCTGTCTTTTCCCATCTGCATGGTTGTCTCTTAGAGCTCTTCCCTAGACGGAATGCAAAACGTTTGTTGGATACTCTTCCTGGAAATATTTCCTTGTCTTTTGAGAAGGGTGTGCTTTGGGTCCTGGTTTTGGCTGGTGAGAATGTGTGTGTCTGTGTGTTGGGGGCGGGGGGAACGGGCGATCAGGAGTCTTCATTAATTTGCATACGAGCTGAGGAGTGCTTGTGAACAGTCCTGCTGGACTTTGTTTATAAACACTGGGCTGGTTGCCTAGAGGAAAAGAAGGTCAAAGCGCCTTCTGAGCCCTGACCTCGAAAAGGCCAGGGGGCGTCTGACTCTTCTCTCCCTCTTCCCGGCCCTTCCCCCTCCCTAACTCCCTGCTCAGACCCTCCAGAACTCCTCCCCTCCACTTCCTCACCTTACCTGTGTCTAACTTTACATAATTAGTGTTCCACCCCCCAGCACACATTTAAAAACAAGTAAACCCTCCAGGGAAACAAAACAAAACGGTAAAACCGATTTATTCTGAAATTAAAGCAAATAAATGGGCTGTAGGAAGAGACAGATACAAGGATATGGAAGTACAGAAATAGAGACCCGGGAGGAGGAGGGGGACATTTTTATGATTAAAAAAAAAAAAAAACACCCACAAAAGAGATAAGAGCCAGGTTGGGGGAGGGGAGGAAGCTCGCAAAAGGCGGGTCTGACTGCCCACAAACACTGCACACACACACACACACACACACACACACACACACTCACACACACACTCACACACACACTCACACACACACTCACACACTCACAATGTCTTTCCTTTCTGAATTTCATCTCCTCTAGTTCACTCTCACCATCAAAGTGGTCCGCTCTGGTGTGAGGTCATATTTTAAATACCCACTTTCCTTGGTTCCCAGGAAAATGTACCTTTTTTTCTTTTTTTCATAGTAATGAGACCTGGCTCTCTCCCCCAGACGGTTTCTTGAATTATCTCATTGTAAATATGATGTGTTGGGGACGCCTTCCCAAAGAAGCCCTGCTCTTCCCCATTCACTGTCAACTTCGCGGCTCCCCCCAATAGGCATCCCTGCCCCCCACCTTCCTACCTCCCCACTCACACCAAATGACAGGCCTGGGTCCCAGGCTGAGTGTTTAGGGAAGGAGCTGCTGAGTTAACACAGACGTTAGTTAACTGACTGACTTGGTTAAGCCCCGGGTGGAGAAGCCCCAGTGCAGACAGGGCGAAGAGGGGGGGAGGGGGGGTGGCGGGCGCTGAGGACCTGCAAGGGCCCGGGTGATGGGAAGGGTGCATGACACTGAAGCCCTGGCACCCCTCCTTTCAACCTGCGCACAGCTGTACCCCGGGAGCAGGGTCCACAGGCCGGGCACCCCTTCCCCTCGAGCTGGGGTGGGTCCGAGCTGGCGGCACGTGGGGTCGGGGGCCCGCCGGGTTCCTCAGTGCCTGGGGAGCGGGCAGACAGCTATAGACTCGGCAAACCTACTGCAGAGCCCCGAGTGTCGCGGCATAGGTTTGGGGAATAGAACACGCCAAGGAAAAGTCTGGAAGTGGAAATTACCTTTTGTCTCAATGTTAATTACTTCTTGCTCCCAACACTCAACACCTAGCCACCTGGTGTCCCTTCTGGGCTCTCGCCTCACTCGGCGCTCGGTGCAGGGTCCGAGAGCCCCGGCGTGGGCTGGGCTGGGCGGGGGCAGCCCCGGGAAGTCAGCAGAGGGTCTGCGCGAAGTTCTCGGGGCCGCAGGGACGCCTCGGCTTGTTTCACTTTGAAATAAAAAGTGGCTCAGCGCTCCGGGAGGGCGGCGGCGGGTTCGCGCAGAGTTTAGGGACAGCGGCCCTGGGAGGAGGGACAGGGTCAAAGGTTGACGGCAAGAGGTCCGCCGGGACCCGGGAGCAGCAGCTGGGTCTCCCGGAGCGAGGGCCCGCGGTGCAGCCCGGTCACGCCGGGTGGATCGCGCCGGTGCCCCGGAGCAGCCCGCGGGCCAGGCTCGGGCTCGCCCGCCTCGTCGCGCCCCTGCCCGCGGCGCCGCGCTCCGCGCCTCCGGGCCCAACCCGCGCCGCCCTGCCCCGGCCCCGGCCCGGCCCGGCCCCGGCTCCCTCCCGCGCGGGCGCGCACCCAGGCCGAGCCCTGGAGGAAACTCTTGACTCGGAGTTAGTCCTTCTCTGCCCCTTCCGCTCATCCCATTAACCCTGACCCTCACCCTGGCTTCTCTTCTTGGGAAAGAGGGAAAAGAAGACCAGAAAGAGATGATTAAAAAGAAAACACAGATACGCTAGGAGAGGAATACTTGCTAGCAGAAGGGATTGCAAAAGTGGGCGCCCCACTTACAAATCCTCCTTCCTTTTGTTTTCTTACTAAGAATTCAATAACCTCTGCCCCCACCACACACACACACACACACACACACACACACACACACACACACAGCCGTATTTTTCAAAAGGGGGGCGAAGAGGAGAAAAAATAGCCGCCAAATTTTTTAAATGGTTTTCCTGATTTGACGTTTGGTGTTTTGACATTAATGACAGTAATGTTATTGATGATGTTTCAGGGAGAAAGAGGCAAAAGAAATAAAGGAGAACTTGAAAACGAAATGATCACCATTTCCCTCTTCTTCCCTGCCAGAAATAGACCCCTTTCTTCACCTGAGCCTGAAACAGACTTATTGTTCTCAGGTGTTTCCTTCATCACACGCATTTGCCCGTCTGAAATCGCAGGAAATGGTTTTTCCATCAGTGAGCTTGTACATGGAGCCTTCTCCCACAAAGGGCTTGATCTTTTCTGATTTGAACCTGAAAGTTTCCCTGCCTTCATTTCCCCTCAGTCTCTTTAAAAGCCCCCACTCCCTTCTCCATACACACACCTCAAATAGTGGTTTGTTTTTTTTTTAAGCCAGAATTTTTGCTCTCTGGGGTGTTTTTCAGTAAACAGTAACGCTACATAAACACCTTCTTTACTTGCAAGTTACAGAGAATTTAAATTTTACCCTCGTGGGCATGTGTGTTTCTGAAGGCACATGGATGAAGCCCAGTGAGATGCAATCAGACACTGCAACACATGGTGAACCATACAGTGTAAAAGTGGGGGCTGTAAACAAAGTAACAAAATCTTAGAAAGCTGTCCAGTTTGAGCAGATTTCTTCCCAGCAAATGTGAAATGGAATGGAGTCTTTGGAGACTATGTATTTTGCTTTCTGCTAACAGTTAGTAGCCCTGGTTCTAAGGCACTGGTACATCCACAGACTCCAGGTCCTAAGGTGGTGCTCTGCTTTTTTCTCTTAATAAAGACCATGTCTGGGTTTTATTCCCCGCTGTAAGGCTCGGGACTTACTTACATTGGCACCTCAGCCAGCTGCCACAGGCAACCAGCTTTCCTGACCTGGGTCTGGGTCTGGGTCTGCTATATCCAGGACTCTGCTTTTATCCTCCAGGTGTGTGTGTGTGGGGGGGGGGGGGAGGCAGGAGGCTTTAATCTCATTTGCATCAGTCCTAGGATTTTCCACATATTCCCTAATCACACAAGATTTCAGGCCAGAAGGGTGCAGGTTTGCAGCCTCTGTTGTCTCTAGTGCTTGTGTGATAAACCTTTTTGGTGCTATTTAGTAGATTTGGTGCTTAAGGCCTCAGACAAGGTTTTGAAGCAGATCCTGGCAAACCAGAACTTCAAAGGCCTGTCAACCCCAGAGCAGCTGAGGCCTCACCTGTCCAGGAAGCTGGACATTGCAAGTACGTCCTGTTTTTAGCTTGTTTGATTTGCTCCTCTCACCTTCTCTGTAGAATTCCTATTTTTGAAATATTGCATAGGCGGTGTCTCCTTGTGACCTGTGGTATAGCAGTGTATCAAGATGCTATCTGAGTATATATATTTGAGTATATATCAGGGGGTATTTAAAAGTATGTCTATTCCTAGTTTTAGTTAATTATCTTTTAATGAAAGTGTCACTCATATTCACATCTATAATATTGGGAAGAGATAATTAGATTTTCAAATGAGAATCAGCCACCTTAAATTTTGCACCAGAAAAGACCAAGTATATTTCATTCTAATGAGATCTGTAGTGGGATTTTTTTTAATTCATCATAATGTGCTTCAAGAAAGATAATTCAACAGACTTGCAAGATGAAAGGTTTTTTTCCTAAGTCTTCTTAAAGCCATTACATTGAACTTATGCAATTCTGATAAAATATTCAAAAATATCCATAAAGGGTTAGAACAAACCGTACCCCACTCTCACCCTTGCAATCATCACTTCTTCTCATTAGAAAGTTTACTTTGACTAAACTAGCCGCTTCCATCTTCCCTGCCCTGGGTTTTTCTCCCCTGCGTGTGCATGCGAAAGACAGACGTTTAAAGAGAGTGCCTGCGGATGCGGAGTGCAATTCCCCGTGTGAAAGCGGCTGAGCAGAGCAGGCTTTGCACACAGCCAGGCACCCTTTATTTACATACATCTGCATATGTGTCCAGGCCCAGCTCCTCGCCATTGACCTGCGTGCTTGTACACAGCTGAATCCACTGGGCAGAGCAAACCCTTCCACTGCCCTAACTCACATTTCTGCTGAAAGCTCCCTAGTAAACAAATCCCTGGTCCGCTAATAATGACTTTGCTCATTAAAATTAAAAAGAAGAAAATGGAGTGGTTAAAGGGCAGTGCTTTGGCTGTATTTAGGTTTGACCTCCCCCCCCCCTTGCTGAGTGTGTGTGTGTGAGTGTGTGAGTGTGTGTGTGTGTGAGTGTGTGTGTGTGAGAGAGAGTGTGTGAATGTGTGTGTGTGTGTGTGTGAGTGTGTGTGTGAGTGTGTGTGAGTTTGTGAGAGTGTGTGTGTGTGTGTGTGTGTGTGAGTTTGTGAGTGTGTGTGTGTGTGTGTGTGTATGTGTGTGTGTGTGTGTGTGTGTCTAATGAAGTTTGGGAGTAGCGCGCGCAGGGGCGCGTGGGGTGCGAGCCCCGAGGTCCCCGTCCCTGCCCTCTCCGCGGTCGCCGAGTCCCGGGCTCCTGCCGCCGCGCTCAGAGCCCTGGAAGCCGCGAGGCTCGGCTGCTCCGAGCCGGGCTGCGCGTCATTTGCAGTCTGGGGAATGTTGATCACCTCACTAATTACACCTCTCTCTCCCCCTCTCCCTCCCCTCGCCTCGCTCTCCTCTCATTCCCAGAGTGCATATCGGGAATAGACACACAAAGACATGCGCACTCAACTTAATCAGCCATTTTTTTAAACAGGGCTAAAACGATAATAATTAGCAGAATAAAGACATATCGGATTTTCATTTCCTTTCCTCCTTTTCCCAGCCCCTTCACAACCAAACAGCGAGACCGCGGCGGGCACATGCTTTAACTCCTCCCGGACCCCCGAGGACCGCTCCATGCCCCCCACTTTCTGCTCCAGCGTTTTTATTTTCACCCAATAAAGTTCGAGGATTATTTTTTTATTTTTTTATTTTTATTTTTTTTAATGAACCCTCTGGTTTTACTTGGATGTGATCAGCTGTAAGTAAAATAAAAGCAAAACAAAAAAGAAGCGAAGATCGCGTAGGAACTGCAGGGGAAATGGAAAGTAAGTTTTTTCTTTAACTTTTATTGAGTAGTTTGTGTTAAATTTAGGTCGAGTATCGATTATCTTTCCAGCCTGATCTTGCACAATCTTTGATATTTCGCTCGCTCTCTCTCCCTCTCCGCCTCTCCCTCTGCCCCCGGCTCTCTCGCTCCCGCTCACGTCCCCGCATCCCGACCATCCCTTCCGCTCTGCCCCCCTTTCCGATCTCTTTCCCCCTTTTTGGCTGGAGGACTTGCTCCGCGGAGGGAGGGAGGGAACCCGGAGGAGCCTGATTTCCCACTTTCTTTGGGGGGATCCGTTTTGGGGGATTTAACTTTTGGATTAAGTGGTGGATCCCATGTTCGGCCGAGCAGTTGGCTCTCCTTTTTCCTGTGTTTTCGGGTTCTGTCTGCACCGCGAGCCCGGGCTTTCTGGCGGCGCGGGAGGCTGTCAGCCACCGCCGGGGGTCCCCGCTCGCCCCGCGCCCCGGTCGCCATGCCTTCTCCTGCGCACCCGTCCTCCGAAAGTTTGGACGTTGGGCAGTGGGGTCGGAGCCCTTCTCCCTGCTCCCCCCACTGCTATTCGGTCTGGATTTCTTCCTCCGACCACCACCCCCTTCCCTTGCTCGAGCGCCGTGAAGGGCGCCAGTGGCCGCTCGGCGGAGGCCCGGGGTTCGCGCGCCCTGGGCGGGGGCTGGCGGAGGCCGGCGCGGGCCGGGCCGGGGCGGCGGGGAGACAACGCGCCGAGCTGGGCGGCGGGCGCGGCCCGGGGCTCTGCCTGGGGGCGGGCGGCCGGGCGGGCGGACCGGGGCGCCGGCTCACCGAAGGCAAGTCCGTTAGGAGGCGGGATCGCCGGGCCTCCGGGCCAGGGACACGCCGGGACGCGGCGTCGCTCGCGGGCGCCTGGACCGCCGGGTGCGCTTTAGAGCGTGGATGCCCGCGGCTCAGGGTCCAGAATCTTTCCCTTTCATTTGGCAAAGGGCAAGGTGTGTGTGTCTGTGTGTGGGCAGGGGTGGGCTGGGTGGGGGCTGTGGCTGCTGTGAGAACTGGTTTCGCCCCTGCCCCCCCCCCCCAAAGGGGGTCCAAGTCTGCGAACGAACTTCACCTCCTTCTCCTCTGCGGCATCAAGTGC